>OU343056.1:22214429-22714429 GCA_910593695.2 Ocypus olens
ATTTTTCATAAAATCATTGTTATTCGAGAATTTATTTATTTTTTTCATTTTTGGTATATTATTATATACCAAAAATGAAAAAAAATAATATTTTTTTTTCTCGAATAACAATGATTTTATGAAAAATATTTTCAAACCAAAGATGTTCATTTCTTTGTTGTCTTCAATATTTGCTTAAATATTTTTGTGATATTTTTCATATTTAAGAAAATATTGGAAAAAAGAAAAAACAGTTGAGGTAAATTTAAGCAATAAAATAATTTTCACTAAAGTTTTCGCATCTTCGAAAAAATACAATACAGATATTTTTAATTATTTTTGTTCACGAAAATGTTATAATATGCGCATTATTAAATTCTATGGGCAGCATAAATGGGGTACATTTAACACTCAAATTCATTAAACACGCATTTGCGTGTTTAATATGGTTATTAAACACGCTCACGCATTTGCGTTTTTAATATAGTTATTAAATACGCTAATTCGCGCATTGATTCACAGAACGCGTTTTTAATATAGTTATTAAATACGCTAATTCGCGCATTGACTCACAGAACGCGATTTTAATTTTTTTTATTGTAATTGTAATTGCAACTGATTTTGATTTTGATTTTTGTTCCGCAAACATCGTTCTCGTGATTAATAGCCATCATTATATGCTCTTTCTACAATATACTATTTTACCAGTTTGCATTTTTAAGTTTGTAATGAATAAAAATGATTTTAAGTTAAAGATTTATTATTTCACCATCTATATACTTCTTAACTGTATTTCAGTTTAACCGTCTAGGTGACTAAAAATCATATTTGGCACTGACATAATATAATATGTGGACTTATAAAGGGCCCCATATCTGAAATAACTTAGGGCCTTATTAAGTCTAAATCCAGCCCTGGGTAAAACATATAAATATACTCCAGACGCTCTAAAAAGCCAACTGAGGCAAGTAATGCAGGGTCGACTGAGTGATTGTTGTTTGGTTACGTTACACTAGCAGATGTTTACAGCTTTAGCTGCTAGCTATTGCTGCACTATTCCCTTCTATTTGTCCTAAAAAGATTACAGATACCTGTAAATGAACTTCGGGTAGTCGAGACCCACAAAGTACCCGTAATGCCCTGCGCACTCCATACGAATTAAATTGTTCGCATTAAAGCTTTCGCTCCAGGGCCACCGGATAGCGCAAGTATCAGAAAGTTTAAAAACAAGCGGACAATTCTTACATAAATTGACGCTAGATGGTACAACCTGCTAATTTAGTTGTAAAATCTGGTCTGTCTGAAGAGTGGTGGTTCGCGGGTTTTTTTTTTCGTACGGCCAAGGTAGCAGAGGTACAGATGGATAGGGTTGGTTGCGTGACCGCACCTACCTGTATTACCACCTCAATCGTATTTTATATGAACCGAACTTCTCTATTGGTTCAAATCTTTGGTCGCCCTGATCTGCATCTGTCAACTACGCTGCCCATCTACTATCTGCTTCCATTTATTTGTAATTGAACGTCGCATGGCGAAAACAGCTTTAATTTTCGTTACAATAAATTATATTTAGCTATAATAATCAAGTGATTAATTTCAATGCTTAATTTTAGCAGGAAACACATTTTGCTATTGAGTTTCTTAACTTATGTCCTGTTTCTTTTTGTTTCTGATTCATGCTTTGTAAATTTAGAACAACTGTCACATCGACTGTCAAATGGCAGAAATCAAGCACTATCGCCTTCTCTGCAGCTAAACCCGCGAGATTCCACATACGGTGCATTGTTAGAGATTGTATTTATTATGTGATTTCTTGCAGTAAATTATATTTAGCTATTACAATCGAATTACAAATTTCAATGCTTTTTTAACAACAAAAAAAAATTGCACTTGGTTTGATATAGTTACCTCAAATTTCCCACTTATGAGGATGGTAGGATCATCGGCAAATACCATGGCGAAAATGCTTGTGTCTTACAGTGTCTACAGTAGGCCGTCCATGACAAGGCACTTTAGAAGGAGGGAGAGAACTCCTCCCTGAAATTAGTATCACCAAATGCTCCTTCAATGACCAAAAAGGCACCCTGTGCAATTTCTTTGCCTTGGATTGTTTTTTTGCACTTGTTTATTACCAGGTGAATTGCCAGTTCACAATACATTCCCAATATATTTTCTAGAAGTTTGAGTATGAATGAGAGTAAGAGTGAGAATTAGGCTGGGTATAAGAAGTTCGTCTTGGTTTTGGTATGTACACCACCTTAGCAGTCTGCTAAGAATGTATGCCAGGACCAGAATTTGGCACACGGGGGCTTTTAGAACCGCCCACCCATTTTATTTATTTATTTATTTATTTAGTTCTCAACAGATACAAATAGATCTAATTACAGAGATATATCATAAAAAGAAAAATTAAAATACATCGTAAACACAATACTTAACCTAAGTTAACAATAATATACCGGGTGACCCAGGGATTTGTAAAAGCCCCATAACTTATTTGCTATTTGTGATATCGACTTCTAGTTTTCTTGAACCGGTACCCACACTTACTCTACATATTTTAAAAATATGTATGTTTTTGTACAGGGTGTCCCAATATACATAACAGAACAAAGTTATGTTTTTTTAAATGGAACACCTTATATTTTATACTTTATTTTCAACCCTCTTCAGAAGCTGATAAAAATAGTATAAGAATATATGGGTCTATTATGGACGGTTGGTTAGTTATGGGCAAATTTGTGGCTAAAACATGTACACATTGAAAACATTGCAGAAGGGTTCCTAGCAAAGATTGCATCATTATTTATACACTAGAAAATTTCCCACATCATAAAGAATAATACAGATCGGCTTTGGTTCTCTTTTATTCATAGTGCTATACAGGGTGTCAACATACGCAAAACAATGAATAACTATTTTTTTCAAATGGAACACCCTATATAAGTTGCTTACAGGTTGACATCCTGTATAGCAGTATGAACAAAAAAGAACCAAAGCCGATTTGTATTATTCATTATGATGTGAAAAATTCTTTAGTGTATAAAAAACGACGCTAGCATTGCTAGGAGCGCTTCTGCAACTTTTTCAATGTGTCCTTGTTTTGCCGCAAATTTGCCCATAATTAACCAATCGTCCATAATAGACCCATACTATCTTATACTATTTTTATCAGCTTCCGAAGATGGTTGAAAATAAAGTATAAAATATAGGGTGTTCCATTTAAAAAAACATAACTTTGGTCTGTTATCTATATTGGGACACCCTGTACAAAAACATACATATTTTTAAAATATGTAGAATAAGTGTGGGTACCAGTTCAAGAAAACTAGAAGTCGATATCTCAAATAGCAAATGAGTTATGGGGCTTTTACAGATCCCTGGGTCACCCGGTATGTTTATAATAAACGCGACTTAAAAACTAAAATTAACATTAATATTCAAAAGAAAATTAAAATTACAATTTAAATAAATTGTTTGGGGAAGAAATATAAATTCGTATGGAAGTACAATGAATGAATGAAGATAAATACACTGGCAGACAAATCATTATTGCAGAGAACGAAGCGAGTTTAAGAAAGTGCTTCTCTTATCGCAAAATATGTCCACTGTGAGCTGAATGTTGTGGTAAGATTTTATCATTTTGACTTTTGTAACATGGCGACCCCGTCAAGTTACAAAATGTATCCATATCCCGTCAACTCCTGGTGATTTTAAGGGTTTAAATGTATTGATACCCCACTTCCAGTTACCTGGGTTAATAATCTTTTGTCAGTTTTATCGAGGAGAAGTTTTAGTCTGAATCTCTTGTTAGTTTCTATTGGCTATTACGTTCGGAGCGGTAACTTACATTTACCACGTATCAAGTAAGATTTTAGAAAATACAGAACTTTCTCAAAATTGCTATTTCTCCTTTATTTATTCAAATATTTTAGTAAATTTAATTAATTTATGTTTATTAATTTTATTACTTGTTAAGATTGAAGTTTAATTTGGATTTATTTTTTAAAAATAAAAATGCATTACACAAAAATTATGAATGCTAAAAAACAATCCATCCTATAATTGTTTTATAATTATATCTACTACACGCCCAAAAAAAATCAATTTTTTTGGACCATAAATAAAGTTCTTAAACAGGATCCGGTGAAGCCATCTTAACACAAAAAAATGTAATTAATCAATTGATTAAAGAGGTAGAAATCACGAAAGCGAATTTAAAAACATCATTTGTGGTAAATATGGATTTTAGTAGCTTGGTTGCAATCATAACCGAAAATGAATGAATTACGAGAAAATGGATTCTAAAAAGTACTATCAGTCTTTGTTAAAGTAGCAGAATCACTATATGGACGACAAAACAGCTTCATTACTGGAGTTATTTCGTCGGGTAGTAATTGGATTATCCCATGAAACAAATGAGTAACGCGGGGATCGTCACAGCCATAGTCGCAATTTCCTCGTCACGAGGTTTTAATGCCCAAACAGACAATTACTTATTGACGGCCGTTACGTTCCAGCGGTCGCAAAAATAACACCGTTCGTGCTCTTACACAACCGAACAGCAGACTGCGAACACAAATTTCGTTCAATGGTCCATCAAATTTTAAATAAAACAGCCATACTTTAGTAGACTAATAAACCGTGTTTATGTATTAGATTGATGAAAGGTGCTCCAACTGGATCTATTTCATCTGAATTAATTACAAAATGTTCATTTTAAACTAATTGTCCTGGAAAGTAATTTATACGTTAAAAGAAATATTAATAGAAGTACCTGACAAGCTGGAGGTTGCAGGTTCGATCGCTGTCGAAAGAAATTATATACGAATAATTTCGGATCTTATTTGCGAGCAAATAAATTTATTCTTCGTAAACGTGGAAATCAGTTCACAAATTTAAAACAAAGTTGTAAAATAAGGCAAAAAATATAAGGTTTTTATGTAGGCGGAAACAAAAAAACATCTTCCTAGAATGGACTGTTTCAAAAAGTGAAGAAACAAATTGTGTGCGAATATTCAAAATATTATAAAAAAATGTCTTGATATTAATCCCTTCAATTATTAATTTGATTTCTTTTCTATTTAAATAAACTCTACAACCGGCATCTGCAGCCGGAGTGGTATTGGCAAAATCTCTACATTTTCGATTCTCAAAAGATGTACAATTCGACAATTCAAACAAATTACACTTCAAACTACATTTCCGTACAACAATAACTCAATTACAAGGAAAACCTGGAAATAAACAAAAGGGAAGACATCCGAATCTTTCTGAATGACCCAACGGTTATAAATTGATCGCCACTACCTAATATGTTTAACAATAAAAATGAAAATCCTCCAAACCTCTTCCCATCGCCGTAATTAGTATATAAACCACGCACAACTCTGTACTCGTACCATTTCTGAAGAAGCCACAGTATTGCGAAACAATTGTGATTCAGATGTAATACAAGTTTTTTGAAAAGTTAAAAAGTGTTTATTACTTTAATGTAAACAAGTAAATTTTCAACAAATAACAGCATTATCAATTAAAACCAGACATAAAATTTATTGATAAACTCGATTATGGAGTATTTCTCATATTAATAATAAAAAATCAATATTTAATAAAAAATGGTGATGTGGCCATCATGTTACTTTCTCCGACTTCATGGTATCATTTATATTTACGCTTTCATGGTTTATTTTCAATTTAAATCATATTTTAAATGTACATCGAGCGTTTTGTAGACTCGCATGA
Organism: Ocypus olens; assembly: GCA_910593695.2. Classification (NCBI taxonomy): domain Eukaryota; kingdom Metazoa; phylum Arthropoda; class Insecta; order Coleoptera; family Staphylinidae; genus Ocypus; species Ocypus olens. Next base: position 22,220,154 of record OU343056.1, read on the forward strand.
AACTGACGTTTAAAACGTCAAAATTATAAAATATGGAAAAATTATACTTCAAATTCAAAAACCCAGTTTACTCAAAAACTAAAGGGATTTCGAAAAAAACTTTCTTTATAAGTTGTTCATTTTGGTATTCTTTACAATTATTATTAACACAAATTTGCTGTAACTATTATCGTTTTATAATTATAAACCAAAAATTTAAAAAATAATAATAATTTTTTTTCTCGAATAAAAATGATTTTATGAAAAATCAAATCAAAAGATTTTCATTTCTTTGTTGTCTTCATAGTTTGTTTAAATGTTTCTGTGTTATTTTTCATATTTACGAAAATATTGGCAAAAAACAGTTAAGGTAAACGCCCACTTGTGTACGAAATTTTACCAAAAGCTTTTCAGTTCTTCAGATTATCAAATAAGACGGATTTTCAAAGTTTCATATCAATTGCTTTATTAGTTTTTGAGATACAGCGCGCACAGACAGACACACACAGAGACACACACACACACAGACACAAACACACACACAGGCACAAAAAAAAATTCCTGAAATTGTTGAAATAGCATCTAGGGACTCCAAAACGGATATTTCCGTAAAAAAAATTTATGAAAAAAAAAATCACGATCACAATACTTTCTCGTACTTCGTAACGGAGAAAGTAAAAATATTGATTTCTGGTTTTTATTTATTGGAAGAATTTTATAATTCCTAATGATACAGAATTGGCATAGGAATTCTGAATAATGTTTTTCGTAAATTTAACTGTTGGAAACATGATACAGAAGGAAAATAATTATGTTTAATTCAAATTATATAAATGATATTATTTCAAAAAAAATCCACAGTGTCTTCTCCATATCTTATAAAAAAGGGCACTCGCTTCATCCAAAGGAGACGCAAGTTATTTGACTCGTGGGTGCAATAGGTCTTATCTGAAACGTCACATTTGCAGATCATAAAAATATGTGGGTCAAAGCATTTACATCAGAGGCGAACAATAACTCCGCCGGTGAACTCGAAAGATATGCCACACCGGTTGGCTTCATTCAAATTTAAATTTTAAATCGCAATCCTCACCTATATATCACATTACCAGATTTCCATATTAAACATTTTAATATCAATATTCGCGATAATTCAATAATGTATAAAAATGCCTGAATTTTTTTCTTCTATTTCTAATTAATAATTCGGTATTAAAAATGTAGTAATGTAGTTCTTGAATATAGTAGAGAAGTGTCTATAAGAAAAATATCAGTGGCTGAGGTATTATCTGCGTAAAAATTAAAATTTCAGTATGAAAAACAAAACACGGCCCTAGGATTATTAAGCGGGTTGCAAGCGGATAAAAAGGTAAATAAAACTTTGCAAGTGGATATTAATTTATTTGCCTTCATCATGACAACGATCTTAATATTTACAGTTTGATTAATCATCTAACGTCAGTTGAATCGTAACAGTTCCTGATAATTCTGATTATAAAATAAAAATGACAATCATTACTATGTAAGTAAATATCGTTCTTTCACCAATACATTTAACTACGAACATTTAAAATGAATTTCATTTTTTTTTATTAGTATTTCATTGCATTTAATGTTCATATTGTTCTAATATTATGAAATAAAAGAGGTAAACGTCTAGGCGTAACCTGGAGGAATTTGTGTGCCTAACTTCATGCTGCTTGTTTTATAACCTTATTCGAATTTTACAATATAACCGCAAAACATTTGTTTGTATTGTGCTTTAGATTTCGTTTCGATCGAGTGAATTCGCAAGTATTCATCATGATGAGAAATAAATCGCTAAAAACGCAGTCTCGACACCTGTTGTTTAATGTGTTTATTATTTTAAAGGTAAATCGCCAAATGAAAATACAATAACTGGAAAGGTACTAAGTTTTAAATAGTAATATTGAAATTAGTGAAATGGAAATTATTACATTTACACAACTGCAGAAGCTTACGATGTCTGTGTAAGCACAGTATTACGGACTAGAAACCATTTTCGTGCTGCCGAAGCTGCAAGTACTTCAGTTGTGATAAGGCTACAAAAGAAACGACATTGCAAAAAAGCCTCTCAATTGATGTATGTAAGGTTAGTAAACGTGAAATTTATGAAGTAAATGTAAGTAATAATACCTATTTATGCAAAACAATAATTATAAATATCATTTTAACACTTATTTAACATTAACTGCTAAATGCTCTGTATATTTGTTTAGATATAGTCTCAAATAAGTACCAAAAAATATAAATCATACGAGAATTTTTAGTAGTTATTTGAGGCTTAAGACAGTTACTGGGTTAAAATCGGCACAAATGACGTCATCTGTTAAAACACGAGCGTTCAACAATCTGCAACCAATTTCATTATAAATAAACAATGTTCTTTCACCCTTTGTACTTTAAATTCATATAAATGAATATTAAACTTTTGTCTTATTTGTTAAATAATCATCATTTCATCGCGATTTTTCCATCTCAATTCATTTTCGAATTTTATATAGATTCAATGACTCGTGCAAAATAAAATGTATTCGACTAAATTATAATCTCTTGTGATATTATTACCCCCGATAAATACAGGGTGTCCCCGAATGGTCTGTACAACGCTCTACCACATATTCTCTGAAACAAAATAAGACGATTTAACTAAACTTATCTCTATCCAAAAGTGGTTCCTAAGCCATCTACGAGGCCTCAAAGATATTATTTTTTTTCATTATTTTTCAAATATTTTTATTTTGGACTTAGGTAAGAAAACCTAATTTGGCACATTTAATTACATTGATACCATGCACTTTTTGCGATATGTTTCTTTATCCTACGTTTAAAGTAAGTGGCCAAACTAGGACCATCGACTTCTTAAGATACCTAAATATTTTTATTCAACAGGTCAAATCATAAGGAATACTTTTTTTCTGCAATATCATTCAATTTTACGTATTTGTTTGTCTCTTATAAAATTTTGCTATTTTCCCCACAAAAAAAATATATTTATTTGTCAAAAAAAAGTAATAAAATTATGAACAATATTTTGCTTCTCAAAACAATTAACAAAGTAGAAATAAAGATAGGTACCTAACAATAAACACAAATTTATTAGTTTCACAACAAATGTTCAAACTGATTGCCATTTTCAGCAATACAACAATTTACACGTCGCAAAAAATTAAAATGGACACGTTGTAAAACACCAACATTGTTTTTAACTGTTTGAAACGCATTCTGTATTCGCGCCCATAATTCGTCGTGCGTATTTATGGGCTTACCATAAACAATAGATTTAATAGTTCCCCACAAAAAAAGTCCATTGGGGTGATCTTTGAGGCCTCGTAGATGGCTTAAGAACCACTTTTGGATAGAGATAAGTTTAGTTAAATCGTCTTATTTTGTTTCAGAGAATATGTGGTAGAGCGTTGTACAGACCATTCGGAGACACCCTGTATATTACAAAAAACAATCTTGTACATAATCATAGAAATGATTTAATAACCTTGGCAGTAGAATTTTGTGGTTTTTTTTTCACGCTTACAAATTGTATTTTCTTTGTAAAAAGGGGTTTCCCGTATATATTTTAAATAAATAAATTTAAAAAAATAAAAATAAATAAAATAGGTCTTTTAAAATAGATTGTTATAAAAATGATTTTTGTTGGCAAACTTAGAAAAAATGAATGTTTATATACTTTTAGTTTTTTTGGTGATTATTATTTAACAATTTGCGGGGCGGTGGGACATATACGTCCCACCTACATTCCTTCGCTCAGATGTCATTATTTTGTACCCTAGGCCATGTCTCACGTGGACTATGGGTGTTGGAGGTTTTATGAGTTCCCTTAACCACCCAAACAGGAAACAGAGGAAAACTTTTCCTCCAATAATTTACTTATCTGTGGAGACTTTAATATTCCTACTTTCAAATATAATATTGATGTGGATAACCCAAGTAATGAATTAAGCTCACTTACGAATTTTATGGCCTTAAGTGATATGTAGCAATTTAAATAACAGAATACTTGATTTAGTCTTGACGTCCAATGACACTCAATGTAAAGTTAAGAAATCAGAGGAAATACTTACTGCAGAGGATGGACATCACCCAGCTCTAAATTTTGAAATTACTGGTACACAAAAAAACATTTTTTCTGTACAAAACGACTTTGTTGAATCTTTTTATTTAAAAAAAGGGAATATTAGAGGATTATATGATGATATCGGAAATATTGATTGGTCGGATGTTCTTAATTGTAAACATAGCTCTGATTCATGTGATGCCTTTTACAAAATACTTTACACCTATTTTGTCAAACACATTCCTAAGAAGAGGAAAAATACTCATCGTACGTGTAAACAATATACCATGTGGCTTGACAAAAATATTATTCACCTATTGCACCATAAGAACAAATTATATAAAAAATCCAAAGAGACTAAAAATCCACTGATACTCAGTGACTATAAGGACATAAGAAAACAACTTAAAGAACAGTCTAAAATAGCTTTCCATCGCTTCATCGAGAATACTGAACATAATATATCTTCAAATCCACAGTCGTTTTGGTCCTATGTTAACAAGAGAAAGAATATATCAAGAATCCCGGGAAAAATGAAGAAGGGTGAACTTACTTTAAACTCTTCAGGTGAAATTCTTCAAGGATTTGCAGATTCCTTCAGCAGCGTCTACAGTGGCAGTGATAATGGTTGTGCCAATGGTGAAAGTAGTAGTGATGTGATGGGTAACTTTAAAATAAATGAAGATAGTGTACTTCAGCATTTAAAGAAGATGAAAGGAAATACTACAATGGGTCCTGATCAGATTCCTGGCTTTTTTCTTAAGGATTGTGCATTTCAACCACTCACACATAATTTTAATGTCATTTTAAAGACTGGTGTTTTTCCGAATTAGTGGAAAATAGCGCGTTTGTACCCGGTATTCAAATCGGGTGATAGATCTGATATTGCAAATTACAGACCAGTTGCCATTATATCTAATTTTTCAAAAATATTTGAAGGTATTATCTGTGAGTACATTCGTGCGCAAACTGAACACTTTATAACACTTCATCAACATGGTTTTTTTCGTAGAAGAAGTACGCAAACCAATCTATTATGTATTACGCAATTTATATCTGGTCAACTGGACCGAGGTGCTCAGGTGGATGTAATATATTCAGATATCTCGAAGACGTTTGATTGTATGCCTCATCACAAACTTATTTCAAATGTAAAAAAATATAACATAGCCTCGAATGTAATATCAGCATTACAATAATATTTAACGAATAGACGTCTCTTTGTAGGTTGTATGGGTTGCCAGTCCAAGACATTTGTAGCAACAAGTGGTGTACCACAGGGTTCAAATCTTGGGCCCTAGCTTTTTGTAATTTTTATTAATAAAGTTGCAAGTGTCTTGGACTGCGAGTTTTTAATGTATGCTGATGACATAAAGTTGATTAGAACAATTAAAACCATTGATGACTGTGTTAATATCCAGCGGAACTTGTGTAAAATGTCAGAATGGTGTGTTGAAAATGGGCTGAAAATAAATGTCTCAAAATATCGTGTTGTATCCTATGGCCGGTTACAAAATAATCTAATTTATGATTACTCCTTGGGCCATACACCTATTCTGAGGGATAATTGCTTTAAATATATTGGTGTATTATTTGACACCAAGTTATCATTTAATAGTCACATTGAAAATGTAGTCAGTGAATCATATAAATTGCTTGGTTTTATAATTCCCAATTGTTCTGACTTCAAAAGTAACGCGCCAGCGATGCGTCTATATAATTTATTTGTATTGAGTAAATTATTGTATTGTGCCACTGTTTGATCACCTGGCTATAATAAATACCTTGAATTGTTGGAGAAAGTACAGCGACGCTTTTTGAGGTATTTATATTTTCGCAAATATCGCATTTACCCTGACCATGCAATGTCATATGTGTCCCTATTGTTAGAATTCGATATGCTATCAATTCAACCTAAACATAAATATACCATGGTACATGAACTGTACAAACTAATCCACCATTACACAGATAATCGTGATTTTCTACATCTTGTGGAAATATCAGTTCCTAGATTGGCAAGTCGGAATAAACTAACTTTTAATTACTCGACACCACGAACAACGCATCACTCTTTTTCACCACTGCAACTTATGCTAAAAAAGTACCATGGAGTACAAAATGCAGTTGATATATTCAATCAAGATCGCAATAGATTTATATCAAGCTTGAAATCAGCTATATTGTAGTTTTTGTTATTGTTACATTTAATTTGATTAATTATTAAGGTTTTCTCTTTGTATATGTGTTTCTCATGTTAGAATAACTATTTAATTTTACGTTTTGTTAAATTTTCCCTTATAATTAGGCTTCGGCCTGTAAAGGAAATGTATGAATAAATATAAATATAAATATAAAATATAAAATAAACTAAAAATTTGGCATTATTGTTCACTGAGAATTTGTTATTAACAAATAAAGATGAAAAAATCGACTTTAAAAAAAAACAGGTCACGTGAAAGTTTTGCAATTAACAATATGATTTTATTACCTAGATATATGTTTTTGGCATCGGTGATTACGAATCCGGTGTCAAAAATGACTTTTGACAGCTGTTAACTGTCAAAACAGCTAACAAGATTCACAAAATATTTGAGATTCGCGGAAAAACGCGCTGATTTCAATTTCTGGTGTGCTCTAGTCCTGACTTACGATAAGCTGATATATATTTTGGCAATTGGCAGCAGCCAATAGACTGTCAAAAGATGAAAATCTAATCTGAATGGCATTCGGGGCATTATTGAGGAGCCTGATTTGAGATGGGGACTTCGGAGTGTATCGCTCATTCTACAACTTGTGAATTGTTCGATATGGCAATAGTACTTGACAGTTGTCATCAGACTGCCAAGATGGTGCAAGGGTCACTCATTTTATAGGTTTTCGCGGTCACTGTTTGCGATTTCCGTGCCTAAAATATCTTTTGACAGCTGTCAATTGCCAAAAGAGCAGTCAAGTTAGATCATCTTCCGTTATTCCGTAAGAATAGTCACTGTCTGGAAAAATTTTGTATTTTGAAATGAGGATTCAAGATTTTGAAGTGGATAAAATCCCAAGTGATAGCGAATCAGTAAATGACGATTTCGAGGATAGCGAAGACGAGGAGTCTCTCTGTCAGGATGATTTATCAGAAGAGTCATTTATCGGGCTCAGTGCTTTAGAGAGAGTCAGACAAGGCCAGTGACTCAGATGACGATACTCCTCTAAGCATTCGGCTATCTGGGATGGACGGAATCTGGGAGAGAAAGCGTAGGGGTGCTACCAATAAACCTTTTGTGAACATACAGGCCCTAAAAATCTACCAGAGAATGTCAAGAGCCCGGGAGATTTGTTTTTAATGTTTATTTTCTGAAACCAATATCAACTCCATTGCAGATCAATCTAATCTGCATTGCTGTCAACAAAAAAAATAATTCATGGATATCACCCCAAGAAATAAAACAATTTCTCGGTCTGAACATAATGATGGGAGTTAAACGGTTACCATCCTACCACGATTATTGGTCTTCCAACGTCCAGCTCAATTATCGTTATGTTAGTTCTACAATGAGCGTGAAGAGATTTTTGTTTTTACTATCCAGTTTACATCTGAATGACAGTTCCAAAGAACCAAAGAAGAATGAAGCTGGGCACGATAAATTGTACAAAGTAAAACCCTTTCTTGACAACCTCTCAGACATATATTTGCGATTTTATGACCCAACTAGAAATCAAGCGGCGGATGAGAGCATGATTAAGTTCAAGGGCAGAAGCTCCATGAAACCGGTCCCGAGAGGCTTCAAATCTTGGGTGAGAGCTGATCATTATGGCTATGTTTGTGAGTTCCAAATGTATACCGGAAAGGTCCAGGGAAGACCAGAACTTATCTTAGGCGAAAGAGTAGTAAGAGATCTGACTCGAACCTTGGTCAACAAAAACTATTGTATTTATTTTGATAACTTTTTTACCACCGTGGACTTAATGTCGAGTTTGCTAGTTGACGGAATTTTGGCATGTGGAACGGTTCGGAAAAATAGGAAAGATTTACCCAAACTACAAACGAGAGATAAATAAATGTCGCGCGGGGATAGCGAATTCTGGACTTCTTATAAAGGCATACAATGGATGAAGTGGATCGATAAGAAGCCGGTACATTTTCTAACCAATCTCCAGGACGCTTCTATCATCTCAGAAACCAGAAGAAAGCAGAAAGATGGAACTGTGCAGGTAGTTTCTTGTCCGATTGTAGCCAAGGATTATGATGCCCATATGGGCTGCGTTGATAAAGCGGATGCCATGAAAAATTGTTACCAAATATCTCGCAAGAGTAAGAAATGGTGGCATCGATTTTTTAGGCACTTCGTAGACGTGACTTTGGTGAATTCTTTTATTTTATATAAACTGTGCTTTCCACAGAAAACTTTATCGCTTAAGGACTTCCGGCTATCAGTGGTTGATCACCTATAAGGGTTTCCTGATCGTCCAAAAAGAGGAAGACCTTCGTCCGAGCTCCCTTCTCGAAATGTTGTGCTGCAAGTGCCTGACAGTGTGAGAACAGCTCAGAGACCTCATTTCCCAGGTACTCGAGAAACTCGACACCGACGTGCATTTTGCAGTTCAAAGGCAAATGAAAAACGGACAACATTTTATTGCAAAACCTGCAATGTTTTCCTGTGCATAGATGAGAAGAGTAATTGTTATGAGAAACAATACGTGGTTGGTAGAATTTTTAATTTTTTTAAATTAGATATAAAAAAAAACGATAAAAACAATGATTGTGAAAAAAAAACAAAAAAAAACAAAAAAAAACTAAAAAAAAACAAAAAAAAACAAACAAAAATACAAGAGAAATCAAAATACAAAAAAAATACAAAAAAACAAAAAAAAAATATGGAACCAGCATCTCCTCACGTCCACGTCGTTAGTTCTGGGTCACGCAAAGCGGGAGAATATGTCTTTAGCAGGCTTCGACAAAAAATTTTTGTGATTATCTTGCTTGTCACAATTTGAAAGTTTGAGTGAGCGTAAAGCTGCCAAAACTCATTCTGGATGTGTTAACGTTACCTAGCGGTCTCAGAAAGTTATAAAATGACGTCCAATTCGTATTTTTATGTCTACTGCTCCATCCTGACAGGTCTGTGTCGGCTGTCAACAGCCAAGATCTGCATTTGACAGCAAGCTTGGTCCTCAAATCTCCCAAAATATTCAATAAATGCTGATTTTTGTATGATCTTTGCTAATTACTAATTACATCGGGAAATGTAAAGTTATTACTTTCAGTAGACGTTCTTGCTTAATAGAATTTAACTACAATATAGCCAACATAGATTTAGAAAAAGTTAATTATATTCGGGACCTTGGAGTTTATTTTGATACGAAGCTCTTATTCAGGGAACATATTAATTTTATTTGTAAGAAAGCTCTCAAACTAATGGGCTTTTTATTGAGACACTGTAGAGATTTTAGCTACGATACATTAAAAATTTTATATTACAGCTTGGTTCGATCTAACGTCGAATATGCATCTATTATATGGGCACCTTACAATACACGTTACATTGAACAAATTGAACGCGTCCAGCGGAAATTTATTTCATTTATATCCTTCAAATTAAATTTATCCGTTAAAGATTATAACTTGGTTTGTAGTTTATTAAATATTGAATGTCTTAATTTGCAAAGCATAAAATCAGATTTATGTTTCTTATTCAAAATTGTCAATGGTATGACTTTAGAAAATATTGATTTTTATTTTCCTGTGTCAAATCGTACTTTAAGGGCTAAACCAATATTTAGATTAGATATAATATCAAATAATTATAGTCTAAATAATCCAACTCAAAGAATTATGAGCTATGCAAATTTGCTAAATTCCAATGCTAATTTCGACATATTTGGTGATAATTTTTCAAAATTCAAATCCACATTAAACATTATCAATATAAGTAAATTAATTTAAACTCAAAATAACTATCAAATTCTTTTGTAATTACTTTTCATTCTTTTGCGCAATATTTATATGTGTATAGTTTTATATTTTCTACTGTACCTTATTTATAATTATATGTTTAGTTTATAACTTAGTTTTAGTTTTAGTATTAGAATAGTTTTCGGAAATTATTTTGTAGAAATGGCGCTGCCGTGTATATTAAATAAATTTAAAAAAAATAAAAAAATTAAATAATTACATTATTTCACAGTTGGTTTGGCAGTTGCCAGCTGCAAATGCCCATCTCGGATATCGATATTCTGTCCGGTAAAACCATACCAACCTTGTATTTTCATTTCGTTCTCTTCACTGGGACAGTTATTTGACCGCTGTCAACTGCCAACATATTCTTCCCATTTGATTGTTAGTCATCAATTATATTCCGAGAGAGCCAATGAAGGTCTGGCTACTGGGTTTGATTCCATAATACATGACTTGACAGCTGGTTTGACAGTTGACAAACTGTCAAAACTCTTTTCCGATGTTGCAATCTTGTTCAGCGACCTTGGGAAGCGGGAAACGAGGCCCAACTCGTTTTTTTACTACATTCTTTCCATTTTGACAGTTTTTGACAGCTGTCAACTATCGGAAAATTCTTCCCACATCATTGTTGGTCTGTAACCTTTCTGAACGCCTATTTCCCGATTTTCATTGCATTTTTCGACACTTGACAGCCGATTTGACAGTTGATAGCTGTCAAAACTAATTTCTGACACCGAAATCGGAATCAGCGACCCCGAAAACCTTGGGTGCCAAAGTGCCATTAGTTTCCCCGTTTCATCTCCTTTCCAAAAATGTGCCTCTCAAAGGGTTAAGGAACTTTTATTTCATTTATGTTTTATTATGGGAACACATCTTCCTTGTATTTTTGAAAGGATATGTAGATCTATCTTGCATACGAGCGCAGCTTTAAGCAAATTTTTTTTTTTTCTCAAAAAAATAAGGGGGTATACCTGCAGTTTTCTTTTTATGATTAGGATTCTATGGTATGTACATAATACTACTGTATTTTTGTTTTCATATGGGAATTTGACTTCTTGTAGAAAAAGTGGGGGTTAGATTTAAGCCCGTTTTAATAGAAAAAGTAAAATCTATGCTGGAATTTATTGCTAACTTTACATCCGTTAATATTCCCCGTTAATATTCCTAGAGGATAAAAGTATTCGATCTTATGGTACATTCATTATTCAATTTGTTACTTTTTATTAATATTTTTCATTAATACGCAGGGTGGCCCATAAGTCATAGAGGGGTTTGAAAAACTTCTTTGAGAATATTTTTATTAATTTCTTAAAATAATGAAAATCTCGAGATTTTCGCTAACGTTAAAGTTTGAGGGTGCAGTGCCGTAATTTCTGCACGAACATTATACTTCAGTTATTGATTTGTACGAGGCTTCTTTACTGTCCATATAACCCCATAAGAAATAGTCAAAAGCTCTGAAGATCCTGGCGACCAATTTATTGCAGATCTTCGTGGAATCATTCGCACCCCAAAAATGTCACCACTTAAAAGTTCCATGGAAGTACAGCCGTACCAGTTCCGTCTTGCTGGAACCATATTTTGGGTCTGTCCTCTATTGCAAGACGCACCCCTGTTTGCCGTAGCTGCGTTATCATTCTTATTTTCGAAGAAGTAAGATCCAATAATATTCTGTGAGGTTACGCCACACCAGACCGTGTATTTGAGGGAATGTAATTGGAAATTTGCAATCATTGCTGCTAAGGGGGCAACCCTTACATTATAATGACGATATTTTCATTACATTTCAGTACTTCTTAATTTTCGAAATAAAATTCTATAATATTGATAGGCTGTATAGTTGTGAAGTTTTCCAGTATATATTTCCTGACTGTTTATTATGCTTCCGAGAAATAATAAATAAAAATATTGATAATCAAGAAAGTTATTTCAGTCCTCTCTGTGATTTATGGGTCACCCTGTATAATTTAAAAAAATCGATTATTTTTTCTTACGAAGCAACTACTCTGACCCCTCATTTCGTAAAGATCGTGCGAGATTATTTATATTATTATATTATATAATATGATGATTTTTTTTATACAACGGTCTATCGATAATTACAGAGACCGAACCGTCCAAGTAAGAAATTCCACACTCAATGGTGATAACATCAACACCATAAAATTCGTGAGAATAAACTATGTTATTTTATACACCATAAAAGTAAAAAAAACAATAACAATACATAATGTTAAATAATACAATTCACGCTAGACAGGATTTTCATATTCGGAGAAAAAATATTTTGTCATCTTCTATTGAGCACTGCACCGTGTGATGATACAATTGTTACAGTCCAATAAATCAGTGGAATTCAAACAATTATTTTATAATGAAATTTATTACGGACTTTTACCAAGTAACGCTTAGTTCTCATGATGGAATATATTTTTTTATTTGAGAAATATAGGTCTTCTTTTTGTTTTTATTAATTCTAGTCCTGATGATAGAATATATTTGTTAATATAAAATGTGGCCACTTTTTATAATTCCAAGCAATATTTCAGACTTTTTACTTTCTCCGTTACGAAGTTCGAGAAAGTATTGTGATCGTGATTTTTTTTTCAAAAAATTTTTTTACGGAAATATCCGTTTTGGGGTCCCTAGATGCCATTTCAACAATTTCTGGAAATTTTGTGTCTGTGTGTGTGTGTGTGTGTGTGTGTGTGTGTGTGTGTGTGTCTGTGTGTGTGTGTGTCTGTCTGTGCGCGCTGTACCTCAAAAACTAATAGAGCAATTGATATGAAACTTTGAACATCCGTCTTATTTGATAATCTGAAGAACTGAAAAGCTTTTGGTAAAATTTCGTACACCGGAAGTGGGCGTTTACCTTAACTGTTTTTTGTTTTTTGCCAATATTTTCTTAAATATGAAAAATATCACAAAAGCATTTAAACAAACATTGAAGACAACAAAGAAACATCTTTTGCTTGAAAACATTTTTCATAAAAACATTGTTATTCGAGAAAAAAAATTATTAATTTATTTTTATTTTTGGTTTATAATTATGAAACGATAATAGTTACAGCAAATTTATGTGAATAATAATTGTAGATAATGCCAAAATGAACAACTTATAAACAATAAGTTTTTTTCAAAATCTCTTTAGTTTTTGAGTAAACTTAGTTTATAAATTTGCATAATAATTTTTTCATCTTTCATAATTTTGACGTTTTAAACGTCAGTTTCATCCGAGTCTACGAAACGTTCGATGTACATTTAAAATATGATTTAAACTGAAAATAAACCACGAAAGCTTAAATATAAATGATATTATTAAGTCGGAGAAAGTAACATGATGGCCACATCACCATTTTTTTCATTTGCCTGATGAAACCATCGTATGGTGAAATAATTGTAGTAGTGTCTTTACAAATATAAGTTGTGTTTTATGAGAAAGTTTATAATGTTTCAGCCAGTTTATCAAAAAAGTTAAAACTTTACGTTATGGGAATCTTTAGGACATTTTTCCAAATAATATAAATTTCTCCCAATTTTCGATATCCAAGCCATTGTTTAGTGAAAATTAACAAATCGTAATTCAAATATTAATTACAATGTATTAATTTTCACTGAAAAAGAAATTGCTAAGATTTCGAAAAACTCCTATAAAGCAAAGTTTTAATAGTGATTTAACTTTTTTTATAATTTCTGATCGCATTTTGTCTGAATACGAAGTTTCCAGTAGGAAAACGTAAAGTCTGCAAATTGTTAAAAGATGAAAACTTTTAAATTTAACTTAAATTATTGCCTTCAATCAACAATATTAGTTTTAGTTTAATTTCGCAATTTTGAGAAAAGTTCGCTTACGAACACGTGTGGTCTAAATCGAATATTTTTGTTTTCAATTTTGCGTTCAGAACATTTCAAAAAATGAAATAAAGATATTTTCTAAAAGTCGATAGCCATTTATACTTATCTGCATTATTTATACCGTGTGTTCGATAAAGAACGCCCAACGCCATAACTCTGTTATTTATTGACCGATTTTAATGAACTAAAAAATAAAGTCAATGGCTGTTTAAATACTATAAAATGACGGTAATTATATATTTTTTCAAAATCAACTTCATTGCCGAATGATTGTCAACTTTGAATTTTTAAATAGCTGCATATACTTTTCTAATTTTATAATATTAGACATTGTTTTTCTGAATCCAATTATGCCCATTATGTTGATTTTAAGTTAATATTTATGCTAAAAAAAGATAATAATAAATCTTGATTAACATGATTTTTTTGGTAATAAATGTACTGTGCCTTGAAAAAAATTCGAATCGACAAATGTCATTTTTTGTATAAGTAATGTCAACCATTTGTTATTAATGTGTGTTTCAGACATAATCATAAATTAACAGACATGTTACAAATTTATTATCTATGTAATAGAAATCGAAGAGCTGCGGCACGAATTTATCATCTACGGTTTCCAGAGCGGCGAATACTAGAACCTAAATTTAGAAGGTTAGAAGGAAATTGGAGACGATATGGAGCCTTTAAAAAGTCGAAGACAGTGGATCGATAATTTCTTGGACTTGCAGAGTTCGACGTTCTACTTAGTGCTTACAATAATCACAGAACATCTAAATCGCAAGTGAAATAATACTTGCACCACTTATTTATTCTATTCTACATTCAGTTGTAACATAGGTACTTATTTATAGGGTCCTTATTATTCTTGTACGACATAACCTAACAACAAATGACATTTGTCATTTTTTCCAAGGCACGCTAATTATAATTTTTGAAAAATATAATTTGAAATGGAAGATTTATTTTAATTTTATTTTACTGAAATGTTGAACGAAAAACAACATATTGGGCATTATTGGATTCAGAAAAATAATGTCGAATGTAAAAAAAAATAATACATTATATGCTGCCATTTAAAAATCTTAAGTTGGCTATCATTTGACAATGAAGTTATTATTGAAAAAATCAATATTGATGTCATTTGTTAGTATTTAAACCACCATTGACTTTATTTTTTAGTTCATTTAAATCGGTCAATAAATAACAGAGTTATGGCGTTGGGCGTTTCAATCGAACACACGGTATATATTGATAGTGGAAAGTTCGTCAAAAAAAAAAAAAAACAGGGTGTCCCAGCCGTCTGTTCACGGAAGATTGTGCCCGCATTAAAAGTTTTGAGAAAAATATGTTGTTAGATTACCATAGATCGAGTCTAAATATATGTTCAAAAAATCATAGATCGAGTCTAAATATATGTTCAAAAAATATTTTCATGTATACAGGGGTTCAATTTCTGAGTTACACACCGATGTTATATTTTCTAAATGGAACATCATGTAATTTTTTTTTATAAGCTTTCATTTAAAATCAAGTTTGCGTGGGTTTAGTTTTACAGTTATTATGTTTTTTTTTAGTAAACTCATACAAACGGGGTATTAAATGAAAGATTATAAAATAATGAATTCAAAGGAATAAACATCCTCAGAGCGTTCCATTTAAAAATAAATAAGTAAATGTGTATTTTTCGTTTTGGAACACCCTGTATAAATTGAGCAAAAACTCGCCACAAAATGACAACTTATTAAAACCTGAAGTAATAAAAAGTTTCTAACCGAATAAAATGAATTGATTCTTTCAAAATGGCGGAGGGGCGACTCTTTAAAGCCGATTCCGTTTTCATATAAAAGAGTAAATAACTAAACAATTATTAAAGTATCCTAATATCTGAGATAAATTTGTTGCTTTTAAATTGCTCTATCGAGATATTGAATAAAATACTGGGTGTTCCATTAAGAAAAATACAACTTTGGCTTGTAACTCAAGAATGGAACACCCTGTGTACATGAAAATAATTTTAGAACATGGACTCAAACACGATCTATGATAATCCATCAACAGCTTTTTTCTTGCAGGTTTTAGTGTGGGCACAATCTTCCGAACTCAGACTGTATATACAGGGTGTTACAAATTCGATGCATTAGCATTGCTATCTCGGTAACTATATGAGATAGAGAGTAGGTTAAATTAACGCAAGTTGCGCATTTGAATGCAGAATGATTTGTTAAAAAGAAATTAAAAATATTCCGACTACTTCTGGAGATATACTACAGTCAATACTGGTTTTTATTTTTTACAATTTTATTACTGGTTATTTTGAAAAACAAAGAGCACTTTCTTAATACACTTTTATAAGCTCTTCCAGAAAATAATTTAATTTTTTAAATACGACGTTTCGTTAATTAGATACCCACATCAACTTTTTTTTTTTTAAATACGGACCTGGATTTTTTATTTCATTTTTAATTGGCTTTTCATGTTCCAAAACTAATGATGGATCACGGGTGTGAAGTTAGCAATAGATCCAGCAATAGATTTTAAAAATTAATATATCGGAGAAAAGAAAAGCAATTCGAAAAAAAAAGTGAACCATACCATTAGGGAAGGTCTAAATTAATAACACAAAAAGAATCAACCCTTAATTTTAACCCTTTATATTTTTTTCACCCCTTTCAAAAAAGTTTTCTTTTTCTAAGTTTGCAATCTGCCATAAATAAATAAAAATGCTTATTCTTGTCACTAATACAAGTATTTTAATAATCAAGAGTCAAAAAAACGTTACGGGCACTCCTTCAACAAAAAAAATTAAATTTTTTGCAAACTTTGTCAAAAATGGAGATTAATATCGGGAAATGTGGATTTTTGCGACTAACGCAGAAATTATTTTTTTCTGGGTTGAAGGAGTACCAGTAACGTTTTTTTGACTTTTGATTATGAAAGTATCTTTATTAGTGATAAGAATAAGAATTTTTATTTAGTTATGGCTGATTGCAAACTGTCAAAAATTGAGATTAATATCCCGAAATGTGAATTTCTGCGACTAACAGAGAAATTATTTTTGCTGGGTTGAAGGAGTACCCGTAACGTTTATTTGACTTTTGATTATGAAAGTTCCTATATTAGTGATAAGAATAAGATTTTTTATTCAGTTATGGCTGATTGCAAACTTTGTCAAAAATGGAGATTAAAATCGCGAAATATGGATTTCTGCGACTAACAGAGAAATGATTTTTTTCTGGGTTGAAGGGGTACCCTTAACGTTTTTTTTTTTGACTTCTGATTATGAAAGCCTATATTAGTGATAAGAATAAGAATTTTTATTTAGTTATGGCTGATTGCAAACTTTGTCAAAAATGGAGATTAATATCGCGAAGTGTGGATTTCTGCGATTAACGCAGAAATTATTTTTTTCTGGGTTGAAGGAGTGCCCGTAACTTTTTTTTACTTTTGATTATGAAAGTACCTTTATTAGTGATAAGAATAAGATTTTTTATTTAGTTATGGCTGATTGCAAACTTTGTCAAAAATTGAGATTTATATCCCGAAATGTGGATTTCTGCGACTTACGGAGAAATAATTTTTTTCTGGGTTGAAGGAGTGCCCATAACGTTTTTTTTTAAATTTTTAATTATAAAAGTACCTATATTAGTGATAAGAATAAGAATTTTTTTTAGTTATAGCTGATTGCAAACTTTGTCAAAAATCGAGATTTATATCGCGAGATGTGGATTTCTGCGATTTACGGAGAATTTTTTTTTTGTTGTACCCGTAACGTTATTTTGACTCTTGATTATTAAAGTAGTTATATTAGTGATAAGAATGAGAATTTTTATTTATTTATGGCAGATTGCAAACTTCAAAAAAAAAACTTTTTTGAAAGGGGTGAAAAAATATAAAGGGTTAAAATTAAGGTTTGATTATTTTTGTGTTATTAATTTAGACCTTCCGTAATGGTATGGTTCACTTTTTTCGAATTGCTTTTCTTTTCTCAGAGATATGAAGTTTTAAAATCTATTGCTGGATCTATTGCTAACTTCACACCCGTTGATGGATCACACTTGTCAAAAAAATGGTCTCTGTAAGAGGTATTTCAATTTTTTTTTTTTTTAGTTGAAGAGTAGGTGTTAAAGAGAAATGAAAAAGTACTTTACAGTAGGGTACACTAATAGTTATTTAGTATTAAAGATGTAAAATGATAGAGGGTGGAAATTGCTGACCGAAGACGAGTATTTATGGAGTCCTATTATTATTTATGTGCGTAAGTAAGATCGAGTATTTATGGAGAAATTATTTACGTACGTAAGTAAGAACAACTATTATAGAGCCTGCCCGCCAGTCCGTTATGTTACAACAATGTTCTTTTCGCCCCAGGGTGTAAAGCATCTACTTTACTCCAGTAAATTAAGGTCAAAATGTGGACTTTAGAACTAATAATAGAAGAGTTGTCATTATATTCATTAACTATAAATAAGATATATATATATATATATATATATATATTACAGTCCAATAAATGGGGCAATTGTAGAATATAAACTTAGGATTTAAGCTTATCTCTGATACCTGTTTGTCAAATAGTGGCCTTGAACCATTTTATATGTGAAGAGCAGTGACGGCTCGCGGCTTTTTTTTAGGTACGGCCAAGGTAGCAGAGGTGGTAATACAGATAGGTGCGGTCACGCAACCAGCCGTCTGATGGAACCGACCCTACATATATGCATTACCACCTCGGCTACCTCGGCCGTATCAGAAAAATTCCCGCGAACTGTCACTGGCGAAGAGGGACCGCATGTAATCCCTGCCAGTATAATTACACCATCAAATCAATATTTTTATTGTTAAATTATAGGAGTCAACTTTAAAAAACAATAACGTCAGACCACAATAGTAATATTTTTGGAAAATAAAGTGCACTACCTACCTATTATAATTATAAATTAGATGACTTGTTTATAAATACTTCAAAATGTTTCCATTAAACCACTCCCAACTTCTCGGAAGCAAAAACAGTCGTCTAGCAATCTGCAAACTCTGATTTCAATAAGCATTACGTCATGGTTTGGGCACTTAGGCGCTATAATTTGAAACACAAATATCGTCTGTTTTGTGTATCGTGCACAGATATATCATTGTGTAACGATGTTTTTTTTTCTATATGGAGGCCAAAAGGACATGGTAATTCTGTTCCATAAAATGCACGAGCGTGTGATTCGCCCACACGCAATGGCAACAATGTTACGTCTAAATAAGGAACGATGCGCTCACTTTCCGCTTTGATTTACATTTTCTGGTTCGATAATTTGTACATCATTAAATAATCATTATTTATTGTAAGTAGTAAATAACTCTGAGTACTTATTTTTGTCTGCGGGATCTGTAATCATGTTTATTAGATAAAACATGTACTTGTATCAGTGACGGCTCGCAGGTTTTATTTTGGTACGGTCGACGAGGTAGCAGAGGTGGTAGTACAGATAGGTGCGGTCACGCAGCCAGCCATCTTTGCAATCGACAGTACGTATCTCTATTGCCACCTCTGCTACCTCGGCCGTACCAAACAAAAACCCGCGAATCGTCATTAATTTGTATTCGAATTGAAATGAAAAATATAATTAAAAATACATCAGGGATACATAACTGGGGAATATCTTCTAAACAGTGGAAAGAGTTTTATTGTTTTTATAACCTAATTATTTCACTGGCGTCAATTGTAGGTGAGTGATTCCAGCTCATATTCGCACTTCATCCCAGGTCGGGTTCTCCGATTTGCCTCAAAATTTGAGAGAAGCTTCAGTTGACCAAAAAACTCATATTCCCAAAATTTTAAATCTCTATATTTATATATGAGCGAGATATTGCCCAAAGAAATTTTGAGAGTACTGTCCCAAAAAAAAACACACGATTCGCGTTTCCTGTTTTAAAATGTGGTTTTTATGTAAAAAAAAATTGAAAAAACCACTTTAGATTGGAAATTTTCCCGGGAATCCAATACCGCAAGGGGATTTTCATTTGATTGCTGCGCATGTGCAGAAACTCTTTTTTTTAATTCATATCTCGGACGTAGCAACTACAATCAGGCTCAAAATTTCGGTAAAGATAGCTGATTGTTAGTATTTTCAGATACCATCATAAAAGTCTTGCCTATTTGCCCTGTTCCCACCAATTTTCACCAAAAACGGCTAAAAAACTGTTTTTGACCCAGTTTTTGAATTCCCCGCGCTCTATGACACTTCCGGTCAAATATTACATCAAAATCTGCAAGATCAACTTCAAATACAGTCGTGTACCAAATTTCGTTGAAATCGATTGAGATCCGTTGAAATTACAGATTTTTAAATATTGTTGCTACAAAACGGTAATTAATTGTCAAGATAAAATTATTGATTTTAATAATATGTGCTGAGTGACATATGGACATAATATGTGTATACTTCAATAATATCTTTATTTGTTTTAATATACATACTTAACCTCCAAAAATACAATATAATTCAATTTACATTAGACATTATCACATTATGTAACTTTAGAAAATATACAAAAAGTTGTGCAATGATCTTATTTTAAGTCTTCATTAATATCAAACAAGAGTTTATTTTACAAATTATCCAATTTTCAGCACCCGATTCAAAATAATGATAACTACGACTTCCTGGCAGAGTTTTAATATTTTGAGGCAATTCACGATTTCTTCAGTGTCCACTAAAAATGTTATGACCGGCGCAAGTTTTTTTTTCACAGAAATTGTAAGTCTGGTCGTTAAAATTTGTTGATTTGCTGGTCTACGTAGACTTTCTTTAGCTGCCTCCCGTTTGACAGTACCACCGAGGCCATCGCAAGGTGATTTGCCGTGCGATGTAGCTAAGAATACCCAAGAAGCATCAACGCCATATAATTTCTTATGTTGAGTTAGGAAAAATAAATTAGTACTACCTCTGTTCCATAATAAGTGAGCCATTTGAGTTTTCTTTCAATCTTATTGACACAGTTATTTTTTTAATTTCTATTTTGATATTCTTAATATACACCAAATTCTTAAACATATATGCCATGGACGTCAAAATATTTGACAGTTTAATTTTCCAAAAGCAACAATTAACATTTGATTTTTTAAGCGAAAGTCTTCTAACGCCGAAAGTTTCAAACAATGAGAAGACAAAATTTAATCAACCAAAAACGAACGGCTATTATTCAGTTTTTACTTACAGAAAAATGGACGGCTGAAAAAGGGAGCCGGGTTTTTGGCAATTGAAAAATTCGGAACATAAGAGCCACTATAAAAAGAATATGCAAACAAGGTAATGATTCTGTTTGTGGTTTGGATGAGAATACGCCTATGAATGTTGATTCTAAAAAGAAAGGAAAGTCGGGTCTGAAAAAAATTGACAGATCAGAAAAAATTGCCAACATTCGATTAGTTGATCACAAAAGAAGAGGGACATTGCGGTCGTTATCAGTTGCAGATTCGTTAATGGCTCAATCATTATGGAAAAAATATAAAATGGCAATGGCTCACATATTATGGAAAAAATAAAAATCGATAATGGCTCACTTAGTATGGAACAGAGGTAGTACACTTTTTGTATTGACCTACGCAGCCGTCGCTATAATATTGAACACAATTAATTTAAGGAAAGTTCAATTTTAAATATTCCATAGTATATGCTTGAAAAACTTTTACAGTTGCAACATTGTGTTTAATATCATCAGATAAAAAACATAAAGACTTATTGACCACCTGGTTGGACTCGTCTTTCAAATATATTATGACTGGGTGCACCGTACACTGACGTTTATTGTAGTAGTCACCCTGAACAGCATCTTGAGTAATAAAATTGTAATTTTCACTAAAATCGAAAAGAATTAATGCTTCGTGTGAGAGTTTAATTTATTTTTTTTACTCAGAATTCTGATTGTTGTATCGAAATAAAATGGTGAGGAATTAGTTTATCCACTTTATCGTAAAAAAATGCAAACATTCTTCATAAGTTGCTTGCGTTTGAACTAGTTTTGCATTTTCAACTTGTATCCACTCTGAATAAATTAACTCATCATCAAAATCTATTTCTAATTCATGAAACAGCATTGCTTTGATTTTGTTTTGTCTCTCTTCTTTCTCACTGCACTTAAAGCACATACCCATCATGCATGAGTAATCATTTATATCACAAACTATATTTTTGATTATATGTTTATAGTATAATTTTGAATTTATAGCTTTTAACAATAATTTTATATTTTGATGATACAAACAAACACATATAAAATGGGTGCCAGGAGCCCCTGCAAGTACACAATATTTTGGTCTTAAAGAACAAAATTTAGAGAATCCAACCTTGTCTTCCGGATTGTCTTGCTTGTAAGCACAATGTAGCTCTTTCAAAGTACTTAATATAAGTCTTTTAGACTCGCGTTTACCTTTACTCAGACTCACAAAGTCTTTCATTCCTGGTAATATGCGGACATGACCAAGTGCGTCATCTGTGTAATAATTAGTTATGCGTTTTAATAGATCAGGCCGAAGTTTTTCTACTTGGTACTTGTCCGGAAGTGCTAAAATCCGTTTATCCTCTTTCAGTTTGATAGCTTCTTCGATATAATATCTGGTAGTATTGAAATGTTCTATAATTTCAACATTGGGCAATTTTCTCACCACGAGAGTTAAAATTTGAATTTTCTCTCTACTAGATGTACATGTTTTGAAATTTTCTTTCAATTCCGATATTAATATTGAAAATTAATCAGTTTTACCGCCATTATTCAATTCAATGCTCTGATCTAAATTACATTTCCTCCATCTTTCTTTTAGCATATTTTCGTTTCTCATAATTATGAAATTTTTCAACTTTCACTGGCGATGCTTGTAATAAATGGCAAACTTCTTTTATACGACTCTTTTGTTCTTGGGACGGAATGAACTCCTCAGATGATAGGGTCATTTCTCCTAGTGAGGAACTTGTTTGAGTTAACAGTGGACTGACGCTGCGTTCACTGACGCTTTGAGAAGGGTTAAGAGGACTCATAGATTGTAATCTTTCATGACAATATCTACATATTTTTTTACCAGGAATCAATTTAACATCACCAGCATTAGCGAATTCATGTAGTTCAAGAGTGATTTCTGTCAATCTATGTTCTATTTTCTTCTTATGTGAGAAAAATGGAGTACAACATTTTGTTTGCAGCATTGGGAAAGTATGCAATAAGTAACGTTTATGATAATAACAAACATGAGAGGATTTATCATACACTGTTTTACCTGACCGTAATAGTATGAGCTTTTTCTGAGAAGTATCTAAATCACGCAGAAATTTGAATTCTTCTGTACATTTCGAAGTACTTTCGCTGGCAGTTGAATTGAACATACACGCATAACGAACCTCAACAGCTGAAACACCTACAGCGTCGATGAAAAGTAAAAAATAACAAACTTTGTATAGATGTGCGGAAGAAATGTTATTAATATTGATGATCTTACTTACCAGACATTATTATTTATTTAGAAGGTATCTAATTGATGGTAGAGTTGCGTGTGTATTTTAATTTCTTTATTGAAGAGTTTTCCAGCGCGGCAGGTCCGGTGTCAGGAAAAGTCTCCCGTCTCATAGAGCAGCACGGACCTCAACGAGAGACTCAGCAGCACGGACCCCAACGAGAGGAGAGACTCACCGTAGGGTAGACTTAAAAAACAAAGCGATTTGTGTTTCTTTTTCGTTAAAGTATATTGGGAATAAACTTTTTTCTCATTGGTGTCGCCACATTTAATGACGCAATAATGTTTAAAAATCTGCAATTTCAACGGATCTCAATCGATTTCAACAAAATTTGGTACACGTCTGTATTTGAGGTTGCTCTTGCAGATTTTGATGTAATATGCGCGGGAAATTAAAAAAAAACTGGGCCTAAAACAGTTTTTTTAGCCGTTTTTGGTGAAAATTGGTGGGAACAGGGCAAATAGCCAAGAGTTTTATGATGGTATCTGAAAGTACTAACAATCGTCTATCTTTACCAAAATTTTGAGCTTGATTGTGGTTGCTACGTCCGAAATATGAATTTTTGAAAAAAAAATCGGCTTGCCGCATTGGATTCCTCGGAAAATTTCCAATCTATAATGATTTTATCAAATTTTTTTACATAAAAACTCGTTTTCATAACAGGAAACGCGAATCGTGTGTTGTTTTCTGGGACAGTACTCTCAAAATTTCAATGGGCAATATCATATAAAAATATAGAGATTTAAAATTTTGGGAATATGAGTTTTTTGGTTTGAAGCTTCTCTCAAATTTTGAGGCAAATCGGAGAACCCGACCTGGAATGAAGTTCGAATATGAGCTGGAATCACTCAGATATAATTGTACCAATATAATTTTTCCCACGACACTATAAGATACTGATTAATAGAGTAAAACATGGTAGAAACTTCACAATATAATTCATCTATTAGAAATCCCATATTGTCCCATATCCATATCAGGAAAACATCCTTCAAAGTTCATTTTCTCATCATAGCGAAATGAATGAATTTATTCCTTAGAAAATTATACAAAGAAATAGTTGATTGAATTTATTCAAATATATGAACTAGCGATGTAACTGTTGATTATCGATCCAAATTTAGCTAAAATCTAGCTAATTAAAAATAAAATGTCTTTCAACTTTATTTTTAAATTTAAATTATAATTGTCTGGGGTAAATCTAAGTGTGTTTCTCTTCAAAGTTCTTTCTATTTTTGCAACACTCTGCAGAATATATCCACAGCGACATTGATAGAGATCTATTTGACACGTTCAGAAAACGTGTCACTTATAAAATACAGAGAAGAGAAAACGTGGGAAATGTTGTTAATCCTGAAAGAGTGTCATCGCCGCGTTATCCGGAATCAACAATGAGTGAAATACGACCGAAATACATGTGGAAACACTAATAAATCACCACGGAAAACGCTGCAGTATTTTCGGTAAATACTCTGTAGGGATTTAACTCGTTCAATAGATACGAGATATTAGGCAAAGTTCTGCAGTATTCGGTACTTATTTTATTGAGAAAAATTATATATTTTAAAAAGTTTTTAGTTATTAGGGAAAAAAAACTGAATATCAATAAACATTTTTTAAATACCAATATCGCAACAAATAGAAATGCTTTAATTAAATGTTCTATATGCAAATCATTCGGTTTAAAAAGCCAAACTTTAAAATTACTTCGAAATAAAATTAGAGATTGCGGTTACCGAAAACCATTTACCAACTTTCTTTATTTAAACGCACGACATGTTTAATTTTTATATGGTTCAATAGGATTTTCTATTCTCATTTCAACGATGTATAGCAACCTACATTTGAATAACAACAAATGCTTAAGGGTTTGACAAAAGAAACTATTTATTATAAAACAAATTTCAGTTAAATTTTAAGATGAAAGCGATAAATAAAACACAATTTTCTATGATATATACCACTGTATATTATTGATTTTTATATCACAATCCAGCATTTCGTGATTCGACTCCTTCGAATCAAAAGATCTATAATATGCTATAACACATAGAATATTGTAACTAAATTTTAGACAACAAGTGTAGAAAAGACGAAAAATAGCCGAATATATGAATATTCAAACTGTTCGTGGCTGCAAAATTAAGTCTTATTAAGACTACAAACAAATAACTTATTGAAATAAACAATTCCCTGACTAGTGTCACGCCGGATTGGTATATTCAGGCTATTTTTCGTCTTTATTACATTTATAGAATATTGTATTTTATTTACCCCTAAAAATGAAGACTAAAAGTCTGGTACACCCAAAATATCTTAGTATCAAAAACGCTTCGAGGGGTCAAATAGTATTTGCTATATTTGGAAATACTTTAGAACTATGTACAGTGGCGTACACCTGCGTCAACGGGAATGCATTCTTTTAAACGACATTCTTGATTTTTTGTTCGATAAATTGAAAGAGCACACTTATTTTGGTAGTTTAAAATAGCTGTTTATATTTATTTTTTAAATTTAAAAAGTGCATTGGTAATTTAGGACTTCATGGATGAGTAAGTAGGCTTTCAAGGTCATTTCAAGCTCAACTTCTGATTTTTAAATGGAAACCTATAATTTTAATAAAGGCGACAATATCTACAAATTAGAGCAAATAGCTTTTATTAAACACATTTTTTTCTCCGGTGCTTGCTTTTTGCAATATTTATTTTTTTTAAAAAATCTATGGCTGATTTCAAAAATTATTTTCATCGCAATTTATGAAGACTACTGCAAATAAATGATTATAAATTGTTTATTAGGTGTTTCTTAACAGATCTGTATAATGAAGTCAAATACAACTAACATCAAACGCCACTTAGGAATGTTTTTGTCCCGCGCGGATCCTTGACAGACCTCAAAAATTTAATTCGCCGGCAATTTTTACTTTCTCCGTTACGAAGTACGAGAAAGTATTGTGATCGTGATTTTTTTTCAAAATTTTTTTACGGAAATATCCGTTTTGGGGTCTCTAGATGCCGTTACAACAATTTCTGGAGAAAAGAAAATTGGTGTCTGTGTGTGTGTGCGTCTGTGTGTCTGTGCGCGCTGTATCTCAAAAACGAATTGAACAAATAACAAGAAACTTTGAACATAAGCTTTACTTTACAATTCGAAGAACTGAAAAGCTTTTGGTAAAATTCTGTACGACGGAAGTGGGTGTTAACCTTAACCGTTTTTTGTTTTTTTCCAATATTTTTTTAAATATGGAAACTTTTACGAAAACATTCAAATACATTCTGAAGACAACGAAAAAATGAACATGTTTTGTTTGAAAATATTTTTCATAAAATCATTTTTATTGGAGAAAAAACTTTATTAATTTTTTTTTGATTTTTGGTTTATAATTGAGAAACGATAATAGTTACAGCAAATTTACATGATTAATAATTATAAAGAATGCCACATTGAACAACTTATAACAAATAAGTTTTTTCGAAATCTCTTTGGTTTCTGAGTAAACTGACTATTAAACTCAACTTACGTGCCATAATTTTAGGTTATGTCGCAGACGAGCGATATAAATTAAAATGCGCAAAAACTACTACATCAATTAACATTATTCAAAGAACTGAAAAGCTTTTGGTAAAATTTCGTACACTGGAAGTGGGTGTTTAGCTTAACCGTTTTTTGTTTTTCTCCGAT
The DNA here is from genome assembly GCA_910593695.2 of Ocypus olens. Classification (NCBI taxonomy): domain Eukaryota; kingdom Metazoa; phylum Arthropoda; class Insecta; order Coleoptera; family Staphylinidae; genus Ocypus; species Ocypus olens. The sequence continues at coordinate 22,247,200 of OU343056.1, forward strand.
ATTTTTTTAAATATGAAAAATACTATAAAAGCACTTAAACAAAACTTGAAGAAAACAAAGAAATTAACATCTTTTGTTTGAAAATATTTTTCGTGAAATGTCTATTTTTTGTCATTTTTGGTTTATAATTATGAAACAATAATAGTTACAGCAAATTTATTTTAATAATAATTGCAGAGAATGCCAAAATGAAGAACTTATAAAGAATAAGTATTTTTCGAAATCTCTTTGGTTTTCAAGTAAACTGACTATTAGAATTTAAAGTATAATTTGTCATTTTAATCTTTCATAATTTTGACGTTTTAAACGTCAGTTTCATCCGAGTCTACAAAACGCTCGAGGTACATTTAAAATATGATTTGAATTGAAAATAAATCATGAAAGCGTAAATTAAATGATACCACCAAGTCGGAGAAAGTAATATGATGGCCACATCACCATTTTTATTAAAATTGCAATAAAATAGTGGAAATCTCGAAAGATGATATGTTTTTTTGTTTAAATTAAATGCGGGACTAAATTATATTTTGTTGAGAATGGTCATAAATCGGATGATGGTGGAGGTGTCAAAATCAGTGGCTGGAAAGTTGTGGCCAACTTCTCGTCGGTGAGAGATACCACTATTTTCTTCATAACAAATAACCAATACTAAAAAAAAGTACAGAATTTTTTTTTAAGTAAGCGCTGAAGAGAAAAATGTTTTAGAAAGAAGTTAAAAATAATTCGTATATTCGTATTCCTTAATAAAAATTAAAGGTTTCCATTTAAAAATAACAAGTTGACCGTGAAATGACCTTGAAAACCTACTTGGAATTAAAAATAACTATACCTGCTACATTAGCCCCTTCATGTCAAATGTATTTTATTTGAAACATTTTTGTTTCTCCAAATTTTCGCTTCCGTAATATTTTGGGTGTCCAGGATAAATGCCCCATCCTATATATATATACAGGGTGTTTCAAATTCGAGGCTGACCTTGGAGATCTCGCTTATTAGAAGAGATAGAGGGTTTGTTTAAATTTGGCACTTTTGCAGAAATTTGTGCTGATTAATAATCCACTGAAAATTGTTTTGTTTTCGGATTAAGTTCAAAAAAACCGAAAAAAACTGCTTTTCGTTTTTTCTTTATAACTTCGTTATTTGAGGTGATATTTAAAAACGGCAAAGACGTTTTTATAGCTTTGTTGTTACCTATCCAATAGATGGCTCAAGATTTTTAGTTATAACATGTTTAGTTTCTTTTGAACAATCATCAACTTTTTTATTTCTGATGGACGCCATATTTATTTTTTACCGCATCCCAATGTTCAATTTTTTGTGATGTCAACAATATTACACAATACACATTTAATTTCATAAATGAACATATAATCGTTTAAAACACTTTTATATACAATCTATCTCACACAAAAAACGACCAAACCTTGCAATCTTCTTCAGGAATAAATATAATCAATAATCGTAAATACTATCGCTATAAACTACCATCATAATTGATCTTTTTTTTTTCATTAGTAATTTATATTGTATTTATTGGATGTTCTGATATTGAATGTCATTTTGACATTGACATGAGAGTCCAATTTACTTTATCATTACGTACTAGTACGAAATGTACGCCATTTTGGCCTAAAACGAAACCGCCAAAATTGCCATTTTCCCACAATCGTACAAATTTTTTATTATGTTACCTAAAGAATTTTTTTAGAAAAAGCAAATAAAGTTTTAATTGAAAAATTAGTTATTTTATAAAGAACACAGAATAAAATAAAAAAGTGCCAATGAAGTATTCAAACTGTTTCCCTTGTTTGACAATGTTCTAGTCTCCAAATAAATGCATTATGTACTCTGCCAATTAATTCTGGATCGATAATGCGTATTTCTTGTCGAATTCATTCCTTTAAATCTCCAAGAAAAAATAAGGGGTGATCTGGAAAGCAAGCTGGCCACCCGATAGATTCGTCATCCTAGCCACCGTTGTGGAAAGATGTTATTCAAATATGTGCGAACAGGAGATGCTCCATCCTGTTGATACCAAAGTTTGTTATCAGGAATATCTGGTTCATTTGGGTATAAAGCTACCAGGGATGGAATGAGCTCTTACTGTAAAAATTGTAAATACCTTGCGTGAGTCAAGGTGTCATAAAAAATACGGTCCCAAAATTCTATACCTACCCAAACGTTCACTTTTTTGGGGGATTGAGTTTGTGACTCCTGTATCCATTGTGGATTCTGTGAGGCCCAATTGCTACAGTTTTGTCTATTTGTAGTTCCATGTAGGAAAAATTATACTTCATCAGAGAAAATAATACTTTTCGCAAAGATTTCATCATATTACAGCTTCTTGTATCTCTTCAGAGTTTTGCAATTCGCGTTCAAAATCATCTTCTGATAATGCTCGAGTCAACGTAACTTTACAAAGGTGACATTTATGCCTATGTATTTTTTAAGCACTGTAGCATGACTCAAATTCATATCCAAGCCAATCTGTTGAGAACTTGAATTTGAACTCCTAAACTAAATTATAACTTCATAATTTTCACGATTAGAGTTTAATTTGCTTTATCTAGAACAGATTTTCATATAGGCGGCCTTGACAATAACATCAACCTTGTATTTAATTATGACAGCGCTTGTCTGTTCGTGACTCTTAAAGTTTCAAATATAATTTTAAGATAATTTAGTTCTGTAAGTAGAAATAAATGATCTTAAACCAATGTTATCATAGTACTAGTAATAACATGCAAATTTATTTTGTATCATTCAATATCCGGCGTGGCACTAGCCAGGGAATTGGTGGTTTCAATAAGTTATTTGTTTGTAGTCCTAGTAAGACTTAATGCAGGCTGAATATTCATATATTTAGCCTATTTTTCGTCTTTATTACTTTTATCAAATAATAATGCAATAAGTGAGGTTGTCTCAAGTTAATTTAAAAAATAAATGTACCTCCGACAAAATAATATTAAGAATATACAATATGGTTTGAATTACAAAGGCTACATGATATAAATTAATGTTAATACACTAATTGTAAGATAAAGACAAGGCAACAAAAATTATTCATTATTAATTAAGGCAAACACCACAAGTCATTTAAACAATACAACACTGGATTATTAATAAATAACTGGAAATAACGCACAAACATTGTATTAATTGGAGTCAGTAATTGATTTAATAAGTAAACGAGTTTCAGGAAACGGTTATTGTGTGAGATAACAGCGTACAAGTGGAGATTTATTACCAGTTCGGATGATCTCAATAAGGACTTTCTTCTAACGGTATGCATCTGCAATTCCGTTCTGGCTAAAAGCAAACACGGAATACCAGAAATTCAACGGGTGTTAATCAACTTACGGACTTCCAGCGAAAGAAAAAATCCAGCTTGAAAGTTTTAAGGTCCGCTGAACACACAACCCTCGAGAAAAAGTTAAATTTACTGGACATTCAGTGGATTTAAGGGAATCGATTTTTTGCAGTGGAGAGTATACACAGTGGGCAAAAAAAATGGTACAAATTGGAAATACTCATATCTTCAATAACAATTAACGCAGTAAATATTCTTACCTATACAAAATTGGCTTTTTACTGTTATGTTAATTATTTAAAAATATTAATAACTCACGAAGAGGTATGAGAATAAAAAAAGTTACTTGTACCTTTTTTGGCCCACTATGTATGTATATGTTAAGGCGGACATTTTCTTATTCTTTAATCGTTTCGTCTTGTACATTATGATACAATGTAAAGTATGATGATAAATAATTTTCATAAGGGGCGGTTTAGAAAATTAGAAGCAGCGTCTTTGTTGAATTAATAACATATATTTTTACTTTCTCCGTTACGAAGTACGAGAAAGTATTGTGATCGTGATTTTTTTTTCAAAAATTTTTTTTACGGAAATATCCGTTTTGGGGTCCCTAGATGCCATTTCAACAATTTTTGTAAAAAAAAAATTTGTGTCTGTGTGTGTGTGTGTGTGTGTGTGTGTGTGTGTGTGTGTGTGTGTGTGTGTGTGTGTGTGTGTCTGTGTGTGTGTGTCTGTGTGTGTGTGTCTGTCTGTGTGCGCTGTATCTCAAAAACTAATAGAGCAATTGATATGAAACTTTGAACATCCATCTTATTTGATAATCTGAAGAACTGAAAAGCTTTTGGTAAAATTTCGTATACCGGAAGTGGGCGTTTACCTTAACTGTTTTTTGTTTTTTGCCAATATTTTCTTAAATATGAAAAATATCACAAAAACATTCAAACAAACTTTGAAGACAACAAAGAAATGAACAGCTTTTGCTTGAAAACATTTTTCATAAAATCATTTTTATTCGAGAAAAAAATTTAATATTATTTTTTTAATTTTTGGTTTATAATTATAAAACGATAATAGTTACAGAAAAATTATGTGGACAATAATTGTACAGAATGCCAAAATGAACAACTTCTAAAGAATAAGTTTTTTTCGAAATCTCGTTAGTTCTTGAGTAAACCGAGTTTTTGAATTTGAAGTATAATTTTTCCACCTATCATAATTTTGACGTTTTAAACGTCAGTTTCATCCGATTCTATAAAACGTTCGATTTACATTTAAAATATGATTTAAATTGAAAATAAACCCATGAAAACGTAAATATAAAGTCGGAGAAAGTAACATGATGGCCACATCACCATTTTTGAAATTGCGATTTCCAAACCGAAACACTTTCAAAACATCATTGCTTCTTCAAATCAAAATAAAATTTGAAACAAACGAATATTTTGTCTAAAAATACAATTTTGATATTCAGTGTTTTATCCATATTTTTACTTTCTCCGTTACGAAGTACGAGAAAGTATTGTGATCATGATTTTTTTTCAAAAATTTTTTTTACGAAAATATCCGTTTTGGGGTCCCAAGATTCCATTTCAACAATTTCTGGAAAAAAAAATGTGTCTGTCTGTGTGTATGTGTGTGTGTCTGTCTGTGCGCGCTGTATCTCAAAAGCTAATACAGAAATTGATATGAAACTTTGAACATCCGTCTTATTTGATAATATGAAGAACTGGAAAGCTTTTGGTAAAATTTCGTACACCGGAAGTGAGCGTTTACCTTAACTGTTTTTTGTTTTTTGCCAATATTTTCTTAAATATGAAAAATATCACAAAAACATTTAAACAAACTTTGAAGACAACAAAGAAATGAACATCTTTTGAAAATATCTTTTATAAAATCATTTTTATTCGAGAAAAAAAATTATATTTTTTTTTTCATTTTTGGTTTATAATTATAAAACGATAATAGTTACAGCAATTTTATGTTAATAATAATTGTAGAGAATGCTAAAATAAACAACTTATAAAGAATAGGTTTTTTTCGAAATTGCTTTAGTTTTTGAATAAACCGAGTTTTTGAATTTGAAGTATAAATTTTTCCATCTTTCATAATTTTGACGTTTTAAACGTCAGTTTCATCAGAGTTTACACAACGCTCGATGTACATTTCAAATATGATTTCAATTGAAAATAAACCATGAAAATGTAAATATAGTTGGCTATGATATCATCAAGTCGGAGAAAGTAACATGATGGCCACATCACCATTTTTTTTAGATAAATTACGGAACCTAAAATATTGTTTTTTTAATCCTACATACGTTATTTTCCTATTATAATTTCATTAACATACACATGCCTACAAATTTTGTATAAAAGCACAATTTGCCAAATTCAGCAGCATGTGAATTTGCCACGTTAAACAATTTTATTTATTACATCAAACGTGTGTAAATTTAAATTAACGAAATTCCAAACACGCTCAAATAAACTTTTTTTTGATTTGCACGTACATACGTCCTATAAATACATCCGATTCGGGATATAAAATATAAAATAGTGTATTTAAATTAACGCAAATTATCCAATTCGTATGTGGAGCACATTTCGGGGGTAGCAATTTCCAGAGGCGTGCATAAATCACCTGCGCCGTTTCCCAATTTCGTCAGTTTAAATTACTCCACTCGTTTGTAGGTAAAAAAAAACCTATTCGATAAAATATTAGAAAAAAAAAACAGAAGAGACAGAAAGATAAATAACTTGATAACTTAGACAGACATTATAATTTTTTTGTTCGTAAAATTTATTTAAATAAGTATCTAGAAATATATATATATATATATATATATATATATATATATATATATATATATATATATATATATATATATATATATTTGAAAAACATACGCAGCGCCTAATAATGTTCCTGTATGTTATTTTACCCTACATTTGTATTTTAATTTTTGCATCAGCTATATCATATTCATTCAGCAACTATGCATACATTACAGCTCCTACATCTATGCAGGTCTTTTATTTAGTTACCGGACGGGCGTATACGCATATAACTGTATCTGTTCTCATATGAAAATAAATTCTATTTTATTTTACCTTCAATTGTTCAATCAACAACGTTAGTAACTAAGGAAAAAAACTAAAAGTCGTGAGGTCGATACCCATTTCAAAAGAATAATATTCTATTTCTCAGAATCACGTGAAGGTCTTTTCCTTTTTTTACTATCCCCAAAAACAAGTTAAAATAGAAGCTATACCGATTAGAGTATCAATCTCGAACCCTGGGTGTTGATGAAAAAAAGGGAACATAGGATTTTCAATGTTAATTTCTTTATATCGGGTGTGTATAAATTAGCGGCGGATAATCTACACGTGACGATATTCCAAAAATTCTAAGCAGCTTATCTTGATTCTAAAATTATGTACCATGCTTCCCGAGCCTTCACGAGGTCCTCAAAGTTTGAACATCCAGTCGTTAAATACGCGTTATTATTCGATATTAATTTACAGAAAATCCGCAATTTCGGTGGTATGGCTAGTTTGAAAATTATTTGTCAGTGTGTGTATTCTTTCTATCTCAAACGTGTATTTTTAACACTTCTTAATTAGCTTATTTTCATCAAAAATACGTCCAGAAACGTCACACCCGCTTAAATCACTTGTGACTCAACGGATTCATTCAAACTTACTAGTTCCAAGTTTGTACCAATTCTGCTTTTCTCATTATTATCAATTTGTATTAGTGTCCGCGTTTCAGTGTATTTGTGTTTCTGTGTTATTTTCGTTTTGTTTTGTTCAATTACAATGGATTTTGATACTTACTTTTAATCTATTTTAATTTGCACATGCATTTGTAAAAATACCCCGGTCTATCATGATCCACTCTGATCCAACCCACATAATGAATCATGAGATTCTTGAGAAAAACAGGACAGCTCGTGAATGCTATGTTGACAAATGTACATTTCTTTTAAATGGCTCCTGATGGCCTATGTTGTATGATACATTTTTGTATCGACATTTTATATTCAGAATTTTACGAAAAATATCGCCACGTGTGTGTATCCGCCAATTTGTACACACCCGATATTGGAATATTATCTTCCTTGATCATTTTATTAATAGTTGCCATGAAATTTAAAAAAAATATGTGTTCTGTCAAATTGATTGAATACTTCATAACTGTTTACAAGTATTTTCATTAAAAATGTATTGTATTCAATAAAAAGTGCAAATTGTGAAGTGGTGCTATGCTGGTAGCAGTTGGATGTGGGATATGTTTGCCGTTAACTTTCCTAACCGACCAATTCCCTATGTTGCAAAGATCCAAAGATTAATTAATATATTTGAAACAACTGGCTCAGCATTACGAAATTCTGAGAAGACATCAAATGCAGCATAAAATGTCAATAAATGGAGTATAGGATGTTAGCTTCTATGGTAAGAGATCCAAACATAAGCTTAAGACAAATTGCTGGCATGTGTAGAATTCACTTTACGACTAGTGATACTAGTCGTCAAAGACATGAAAAGATTCAATAAGAACTTTTATAAATCGCCCGTCAAAACAAGGCAAGACATTATTGTGTCAACATTAGTAAAATAAGTGCCGTAAAACAACGAAAAATGCGACCAACTGCTTTTAGCAAACCTGGTACTCAGCATACATATAATGTTAGCTACTTCTTACCATACCTGCAAGAAAGTGTGAAAATTCCAGCGTGCAATTTTTTTATGTATATTGTTTCTGGCATTGGACGTACCAGACTAAATAATATAGTAAATTAAATAACCTGAAATGTACCAATTGATGAAAGAAGAGGGGGTGATAGAAAAAGTAACTGCAGTGTTCTGAAAAAAAAAAGTTTATCACATCTCTGAAAGGAACAGAAGCTCATTACAATAGACAAAAATCCAAGCGGATTTGTTTAAGTTCTGAGTTATCTATTAAGAAACTTATTACAATGACCATGCAACTGAAGATACAAGAATAAGAGACGCAATGTTCAGAAGAATATTCACAACAGAATTAAGCTGCGGCTTTAGATCACCTGCATCTGATACATGTAGTACATGCATCCTGCTGAAGGAGAAAGTAAAAAAATGTCGCCGAGTGGGTCTACTGAAAAACAACGATATATGACTGAGAAGAGGGTGCATAACCAGAGAGCAAAGGCTTTTTATAATTATCTAAGAGATGAAGTACCCGATTCATTCACACTATGTTTTGACCTTCAACAAATTCGACCATTGCTAAAGACATCAATTTAAGAAGCATTTTATGCAAGACAAATTAATCTATACAACTTTTGTATTACTGATTTAAATACTACAAACCCCACATTTTATTTATGGTCTGAGAATCAAGCAGGTAAAGGAAGCCAAGAAATCTCATGAGCTCTATTCCACCATATGAAATCTATTGATTTTAGAGGAAATAGTATGTTGTGACTTTTTTGTGATGGCTGCACATCCCAAAATAAGAACATTGTTTTAAGGACCCTTATCCACTTCTTAGATTCCTATGAATCTCAGGACATTAAGAAAGTAATTTTGTTTTTTCCAGTAAGAGGGCACAGCTTTCTCCCTTTCTCTTCTAAGGAAAAAAGCCATGATTTTGTCTTTAGAGGAGTATTTTGAGTATTACAGACAAATTGGGGATGTAAAATATCTAGGTGAAGATTGGAACCTGTTGAGCACTAAAGATCTCAACAAATACTACAAGAACATCTATAATATTAGCAAAGCAAAAATAATCTTTATGAAGATTAAGGAAGAAGGTGATAAAATTACAAACATTGTTAAAGGGAAAGAAGTTGTTGAAACAGCGCCACCACAACGACCTGACAGAAAACGATCTATGATTGTGAAACGGCTAAACTACTACAGATTTGAGGAAGTGAATAAACACTTTGTTTCCTTAAGGAAGAAGAAGAGCATTGATAGCAGCATCGACCTTTCAAATATGACTATACGCCAAGCAATAAGTCAAGAAAAGAAGAATGATGTTCAAAAACTTCTCAACAAAATGTTTGATGATGGTTGGGCTGCAGGGCAAAATCTTGCTGATGAACGATTGCAATGATATATAGACATTATTTTTGATCATTCAACAATAAATACTACTAATGAAGAAGAACAAGAGGAATGTGACTGTTTGGAGAATGAGTTGTGTGACACGTTAAATAAAAAAAGACTAAAATTATTTAGCTCAATTTTTGGACAACATGTCAAAGTTTATTTTCAATAATATTACAGTGGGCAAATTATCAAAACTGCTGATTTTCTGACTTTTGGCTGACTGACACTTTGTTTCTTTGAAGAAGAAGAACATTGACTACAGCAGCATCGACCTTTCAATGTGACTATACGCCATGCTATAAGTCAGGAAAAGAAGAATGATGTTAAAAAACTTCTCAACAAAATGTTTAATGATGGCTCGGCTGCAGGGCAAAATTTTGCTGATGAACGATTGCAATGGTATAAAGACATTATTTTTGATCATCCAACAATAAATACAACGAATAAATAAGAACAAGAGGAATGTGACTGTTTGGAGAATGAGTTGTGTGACACGTTAAATAAAAAAAAACAATTTGCTCAATTTTTGGACAATGTCAAAGTTTATTTTCAATAATATTCCAGTGGGAAAATTATCAAAAATGCTGATTTTCTGACTTTCAGGTGTAATCAAAATCGAAGACTTGACATCTAACAGACTTAAAATCTATGACTATTATTCATAGTATTGTTAAATCAGAGTGAACTATATCTGAACCTCTTATAACACCTAATTTTTCAATAAACTAATCTTGTTCAAAACGAGCTTTGCCCAAGTTACTTCCATTCAAAACATGCTTTGTCTACTTAGTTCAATCGAAACGTGTCATTTTTTTTTTAGTTTTTTACTTTGCTTATGATTAACTTTGGATGAATAAATAATGAATCTGGAGTATATCGTTAATTTGTAGAAGTTATCAGAAACAAAAATATATTACTAATATGCCGTAAAAAAGTTTTTCGTCTTTCCTGAAAAAACTTTTGGATGTGACAAAACACGGTTTGAATGTTACCTCCTCATATACAGGGTGCCCGTTTTTCGAGCGGCACCATGGGGAGTTCAGTTATCTTAAGAGATACGAGGTTGGTTAAATTAGGGCAAAGTTGTGTATTATAACGTTGATTAATAATCTGTTGAGAAATTTGAGTTTGATTGTTTAATTGTCAGATACTGCTTGCAACTGTCCAGGGGGAACCTACGAAAAATCGTGGATCTTCTAACTGGGCACTGCAATCTAACATGCACTCTTGAAGTATTCAGCCATCTCTACAATAAGACAATCATCAGACATCCACAGAGTCCTCTTGGTGCAGTCCTGGCGTTTGCCAATGCCGTGGGTTGGCTGGACGGCACTGGGGAATACGGACTCAGATGGGAGGATGTACAAAGAGCCCATTAAGGCCTACGTGCAGCGGACTTCTCTGCCTTCCCATTGGTATAACCCAGATCCAAATCAGATTACGTTGGTTTGTTACACGGGGCCACGCCAATGCTAATGGATTTTTTTCGTATTATTGTACGTTTGAATCTATTTGATTCAGATTCAGATGAAGAAGATGATCGACGTACCCGAATTTTTGAGGTCAGAATAATTAATTCATATTCAAATACAAAATAAAGTTGTCTTACTTCTCAATGTTTAAAAAAAAACTCCTTCTCTAATACATGGACGCTTACTTTCTGGCGCCATTAATTCAATTCTTTTTCTTTTCAATTTCTACCTTTAGTTTGATTATGTCCTACCTTCTTCGGTCTTCTTCGCAATTGATGGTGACGCTAGTTTAAAAATAATAAATCCATAAATAAATCAATCATTGAAAATATTTACTCGAGTAATTAAACAAGAGACGTTATGTTACTTCAATGAAGTACTAGTAAAAAATCACTTGTGCGAACTTCACTGTATTTACCGAAGCACACACCCGCAGTTTCGCCAATATGACAATTAAAATTTCCCTAAAAAACAGTACCTTAGTAGGAATTGCTTATCAAGGAACCGATTGCCATTATGAAACAGAATTTATCTAACAAAGTATTTGTTTAGGAATAGTTGGTGAAAACGAGTCAAACAGGTTGAATATTCAAATATTCAGGCTGTTTTTCGTCTTTATTATATGTACTATAAACGTGTTGCGCAGTGACAAATTAAATTGGCTCCGGAGATTGGTTCGCGTTCTCAGAATATTTTCTCACTCTACGCAAAATCTACCCCCATACTTCTTGTGTGATTGGTAATACTGTATAACGATATGATCCTTATCTATGTAGAAGGCCGCAAAAACAGTAGACGCCCTCGAGGAAATTTGTAGCGTTCTATGACCAAATCGTCAAACACCGAACAATATTACCTTCTTCAAGTTTGAAAAAAATAAATATTATGCAGTTCTTTTCCCTTTAGAAAGCACGAAGCACCCCGAAAAAGCCAGTTTTAACCGAAGATAAAGTCATAAATATTTTTGCGTATACACAAGGAACCCGCATGTATCTACTAGATTTCTTTCTCGAAAATTAGGATCAATCAGTCCACACAGTGTTGAAAACGAATAAATACCACCATTTCAAAAGTGCATTAACACCCGAGGATCCTGGCGAATGATTAATCAAACTCGAAGGCAAGCGAAGCTTCTTGAATACTTTCACAACAATGCCACTGTCAAAAGACATAACTATCATTAGTAGTTTCTTGATAATCTGCATTTTCAGCAAATTTGGAGAGTAAATGCATAGTGTGGTTTATTCAATGGTCGTGTGGTTGGTCCTTACTTTTATCTAGGTACAATGACTGGTGCTGTATATTGCTGGAAGAGATTCAGTTAAATGAGAGCAATGCTGTGGTGGCAACAGGATGGTGTAGCCCCCACACTGTTCTCGACAAGTTGCTGAGTATATTGATTTACAATTTTCTTTATTATTTATTTATTTACTAAGATCATTACAAATAAACGAATACAAATGGGTAAAGTTAACATCTTATACCCTAAGTTGGTTTATATTTGTTAATTTTGTTCGTTGTTTTTATATACATTATTTTACTGTTCTTCTAAAAATAATATGCTATCGTTGAATTTGTCTTTCAATCACCTTGACAAAAATCTATAAATATGTCTTATTTGAAATTTTGAAGTTGATGTCATTTTTCCGGAAATGGAGAAACGGAAATGCTATATAAGTATACATAAAGATATTAAGTCCACGAAATTTCATTTTCATACTACAATCTGTTTTCGAGATATCACCTGTCTACTACTTCGTGGGACACCCTGCATATTTAAATATAGTTATTTACGTAATTAGTTATGAAAAGTGCGATATTGTTTGACGAGTGCAATATTTGGCAAATGCACGAGTCAAACAATATAGCATATTTCATAACGTATTGCGTACAAACCTTTTTTTAATTCCGTCAGAGTATAATATTTGACTTTTTGATTGAGGAGCGCGAGCGCGCTCCTTAAACTAGAGCAAAAAATCATATGGGCTTATTTTATTCAAATAAATAAACGTCAGACGAAAATAATTCACGTACCTGTTTACATATTATAATTACAATTACTTATTATAATGTCTTCAAGTGATGACCTACCCTCCGATATCGAAGAGTCTGCAAATTCTGTCTAGTTTAATACCTCAAAAATCAAAAGCGAGGTATGATACAGCATATAAAAAATTTGAAGGATGGTGTAACCTTAAGCAAGTAAAAACAATCAATGAAAAGGTAATGCTTGCTTATTTTGAAAATTTGAAAGCATTAAAGTCGTCAACTCTTTGGACGACCTATTCAATGCTGAGAGCGGAACTTTCTCTTCGTAAAAATATTAATTTGAAAGAATACACCATGCTAATAGCACTATTGCGGAGGTGATCCGTTGGATATCATGCTAAGAAATCGAGAGTTTTCACAAAAGAAAATGTATAATCTTTTTTAAAAGAAGCTGAAGACAAATAATTTCTATTTACAAAGGTATGCTTTAATTTATGCGTATATCTTCTTTATGTAAATTATACTATTCTCTTAGGTCGCAATTGGAATCGCTGGTGCTTGTAGAAAAGCAGAATTGACGTTTCTACGAGTAGGTGAGGTATCGGATGAGGGCACTTTTTTTTTAAATTACTATCCTCGAAACAAAAACTCGCGTTATTCGAGAATTTATCGTTTCCGTGGGAAATATTTTTGGTGTCAATATGGTCGAACTTATATAAATATGAGGCAACTTACAACAAAGCACGATATATTTTTTGTAAGATATCACAACGAGACCTGTACAGTCCAACCTATTGGTATAAATACCTTGGCGAAACTACCAACATTGATCGCACAGTATCTTGGCCTACCATGCCCAGGATAAGCTTCACTCCTAGCTGACTTAGGGGCAGATATATTAAGAATTAAACAATATGGTGGTTGGAAATCCACTAGCGTTGCAGAGGGATATGTGGAAAATTCACTCATGAATAAAAAAAGAACAGCTAACAAGATTCTGGGTGACAGTTCAGGAGAAAGCCTTTATGTTTCAGAAGAAATAAATATCACGGAAGTTAATGATATTATTTCTCCTGAATCTGGAGTAAATTTAACCAATTTGTCTGTACTAATTTCGTTTTTAATACTCATAAATCTTAAAGCTGCCTGAAGTTACATGTTAATTGCTTATTGTTAATAATGTTTGTTACAAATAAAATTTAGTATTAAGCTTTTGAATGTGAGCAGATTACAAACATCACTAGTTGCGTAAAGACAACTACTTTACTGCTTTACGTAACTCTATAATGACAGTTATGAAAAATTTGACGTTTTATAACGTCAGATATTGAAGTAAAGTTTGACTTTTTAAAACGGAATTAAATAAAATTATTTACATGAATTATAAACCTCTTTATTTATTTATTTTCAAGGTTTTATACTTTGCAATACCCGAATTTTTAAAAATTCGGCGGGCTTTTCAATTTCCTTTGTTGCCGAAACACAATATAGTACAATTTATTACAAGTACTCACAAGTCATTAGTACATTGTCAAAGTTGTCCATGGTAGCACAGATTTACATAGACTAACGACTAACTTCACGGCACACAACGATGACAAATGTTTAATTTTTGCTATTTTAAGGTAACAATCGATGTAGAATTTAATTAATTTTTATAATGAAAATTATATAAAACATCTCCACCACGGGTACATAAAATACTATTATTAAAACTAAAAAAGTATAAAGACCTATGATGGATTGCCCAATACTCTTCAGCATCTGTTCATATTTTAATTTAATGTAATGTAAATGATCTGAATGCGATAATAAATGTATGGATCCATAAATAGACGTAAGGTAAATATTCTACCTGGGGTTTCTTGGAAAATAGGACCTTTTTGTTAAGCACGTGAAATTCCTAGAGTTTACTAGAATATACGGAGCTCGTTATTTTTTATGGGCTAAACTATTTTACAACTTACTGGGGCGAAGTGTAAAATGGTATCCGTGTGGTTTCAATGGAACTCCTGGTCGTAACTCGAACACTGCTTACCTGTAACACAAAAAGAGAGAGATCAGGTAAAGTTTCAGTGTATTATCCGTAACATAGTGGGAAAGACACGTTCCAAAAGTAAATGTCTTACAATTTTCTTAGTATTATCCGTCCAATGGTGCACGTGAAATTTTTGATACCAGTGACGTAGAATATACCTCCCTCTCTCATTAAATTTCTATAATTTATCTAGTCAGCCGTTTCCAAAAAAAACTTAATGAAGGGTAAGTATCACACTTTATTAATTCCGCTAACGTTTTAGGATATAGTCCAGCCTTATTTATTTACGTTACGTACATAAAATATAAACAGTTTGTCCAATCAATAAGATATGTGCAAGTATTTATTACGTTCTTCAACAGATTTAGTGGGGATTTAGTCAGTTAATACCTTCATGAGCATACAATTATTTAAATTTTTTTAATGGATAATCACCATAATAATGATAATAATAATAATTTAAGAAAAGAGTAAATATTATTAATATTACGAAAGATGATAAGTTGTTATGTATGTTAAGTTTGTTATTGTATGATTTAGTTTTATAAATTACAATCGTACTGACTATATTTTCATTTAAGTAGGGTTTGCATTTGCAAATGCATTTTTTCTTTTTTTTACTTTCTCGTTCGTATTTATGATTGTTCAAAATCATCGCATTAAAGTTGGACGCTATTGTCACAGTCTTTCTTTTACGAGAATCAAATTAGACAGAAGCCTACCTAATTATTTAATTTATTTCCTCGAAAGTATGAGCCTTTTTGGTTTATTGCGTAATGAACTAATTTTATTCATCATATATGGCGCGGAAAATACGACTAACAAGTGTACGAGTCGTCACGCACACGAGATGAGCCAGAATTTATTTGGCTCCAAATGACGGACGTTCAGAACGCGTTCCCCCCAACCGCGAATCATCACGCGGCAGTCAATATTATATTATATATTACCAGAAGTATATTTTAGTAAAGTTGTTTGTTGCAACTCTTATTAATTTTGTTTCAAGCCCATAGAGGTTTTATAGTAGATTATACAGCGAGTCAATAATGATATAATGATAGGTAGTATTCTCGAGGATACATTATGACATGAGCCGCAAAGCGGAGAGGGAGTAAACATCCGAGGGAGTAATACCCATTATTGCGAGTTGAATACGCTACTTTATCTACGATTAACAATTAATAGACTCTTCATTTTGATCCATCTTAAAACAGAAACAACACGGAACATTGAGAATGGTTGCGTTTGATAAATGGCGACTGGCAAGCAAACTTGTCTATCGTTGCCATAGTTATTGATAATTACAAAGCATTTTATTTCAAGCGTCACATTTTCATTGGTTCGCAGCAGGGAATAATGAAATCACAATTCCCTCTCATCCATGAATCCCTGTGGGAATAATGTATAGCATTATTTAGCCAACATCAAGAAAATAATACGCACGCTATACGTTAGTCGTAGATAAAAGTTCTCTAAATACCATGCATTCTTTGCGGGGTTTCTTCTTAAAATCCAGGAATGTGGTGTTTGGAGGTTTTTGCAGAATCATAATTCTGGGTGATTCTGGAAAATTCGAAGTCGGTGTTTTTATGTGTTTTTCACGCTAATCAAATATTTTCAATTTTTTACAACCATACACTCTGATGACAAGGTATTATAGTACTTGTTATTTTTTTAATAAAGCTGCCATATCTTCTCAGGAAAATTGAAATAGGCCACCAATTATACAGAATTCGTTTGGTGTGCATTGTATATTCGCTACAGACTGTAAATTTTTATTTTTTCCAAATCGACAACAAGTGAGCCAGGAATGACAGTTTTAAGTACGATAGTCATGGAATCAATTTTAAATAATAATTTTTAAATTTAAAAACTGTATTCAATGTAATACAAAAAAAAATTGATGGTACTATCTAGTATCTAAATGCCATACATTGGGTTTTTTTTTTCAATGACGTAATTTACATAAAATTGGGTAGGGGTAACGTTACCTATTTATGGTAGTATCTAGTACTATAAGAGTTTTATAATTTGGTACAGTTTTATTTGCGATTTTTAACTGCGATTTGGCCCAATTAAAGTGAGAAAATATATTGAATGTTTAAAAAATATTAATTTTTAATATATTTTAATGAAATTACAGATACAACCTCCACATGCTATATATCGTCGAAAAGAGAAAAAAATAACATAATAATGTAGGGGAAAGCCAACTATAGGTTATATTTAAAAAAACACAACTTTATGTTATAACTTTCATATTAATGAAGATATCACAATTCTGTTAAGCTTATTATATTCTTTTCGAAAAAGTGCCTTAACAACATATAACTTAACATTATTGTCAAATGATAAACAACTGAGATATTGCAATATATCGAAAATGAAAAAAATGACTTTTTGGCTATACCTCGAAAACAAAAGAAGATACATAAATTGAGTTTTTCTCGAAAAAAGAGTTCGAGGATGCGCCATCCGTTTCTCTCTATCTATTATAGTTATCGAGATTCACTATACAAACATCGAATTTTGCCTATCATGTACAGTACAGTCACTGTCATTTCGGATCAAACAAATTTCAGATAGATTGAATTTATTTTGTTACTTGTGGTCTCTTTCTTGAAAACATTTTGGAATCGATTTATCAAGTTTGCTGTTGGCCAGACTAAAAGAAGTGTATGAACAAAAATTTGCTCCAAATTTGCAACATTTTCTTATGGAAGGCCGAACCCCCTGTAGTCAGTTTTCAAAAAGATAGAGGCCGCCAAAGTAATTCAACAAAGTAGTTTGAAATTTTCGGTTTATATTTTTCTTCCGATCTACAGGAAATGAGATAAATTCATTAAAAAGTTACTTGGGATTTGATCTTTCTGACTACCAGTAACAACATATTAAAAATTCAGCCTACCCGAAATTTTTCGCTGTGCCCCCTTGTTTGCGACGAATTACTGTACTAGTATTCACCTTGCTTGTTAAGGTTATCCAGACATTTATTTGGGGCACAAAAATATCGATTCATCCATGGCAACACACTGCACTTACTTATTTATGAAACTGCGTATTATTTATAAACTGTTATTAATTGATTCATGTAAACAAGATAAACGAAGCCAATAAAGATAAAGATAAACGCAATTAATATAAAGAAAAATCCCTAAAGTTAATTATCCTGTCACCAGTTTGAGCGGCGCCGACTTGATCCCCATACATTATTCATCTAATCGTTCCCGTTTTCTCATCCTCCAAGGGGTCAGAAATGATTCTTTTACACGTAACGGACCTTCGATTTCCGATAAATTTACAATTTGTGAAACAAAGTGCACCCCTTCTGGGGCGCATTATCCACTTAACAAATAAAGGCCCACCACGAATCGATATATACACGAGGGGGGCATCGTGCTTCTCTAAAATCAGGTCAGAATCTTGGAAAGAAAAATAACCTCTCCACTAATTGTAACCCGACCGACCGCCTTGTACACCCTGTCCGCCCAACAGTTCGCTCCACACAAATGCCCTTTCACGCTCCCTAAATACTAAATAACACCAACGCTAATTACTACTTGTAGCGATGAATAATAAATTGCCAAATTATTTTATGGTGTAAATGGGAAGTCTGTTTACAGAGTGGATTAGTAAAGTTGTATTTATACATTTTTATATCCATGAGGGACACACAGTTATATTTAATATACAATTGTAATCCAATCAATAATTTAACATATGCTTTCATTTTACACTCTTGATCAAAAATATGTTAATTGGAATAAGAAATATTTTTTAGGTTTATTGGTTTTAATAACATTTTCCTGGTACATAACATAATACACACTCTTCAAACAATTAAACATAAACAATGGTTTCACAGGTGGCAAATGATGAATGAAATATTAGAATAATGATTTTTTTCCTGGTAAATTAGTTCATCTGTAGAAATCCTTGGCTATTTTCAGTTGGTTGGACTGTGGGATAGAGCCCACCCACCCCCTCCAAACTAACCTTAACTTAACCTACTGTGTTATTTGTAATTGGTAAACTTTCAACATTACAAATAAATTGACAAAAAATATTATTGAAATAAGAGAATTTTATAGGTTGTGCTAACGTTGATACAGATAATAGTGGGTGGGCCTTATCCTGCAATCAAATCAGTTGAACATAACCAAGTATTTTTACAAATTAACTAGTTCACCAACAAACAAAAAATAAAACAACCAGTGAAACCATTGTTCGTATTTTACCCCTACTACACTCAGTACTAACTTTAACTTAAACTAAAAACTCTGCTTTTTTGTGATTACATAAATTGATAAGGAAATTCATTAAATGGAACAGAGTTTTTTAGGTTATGCTTAAGTTGACATAAAGGGTAGTGGGTGGTTCCAATCCTGTCCTTCAAACAGTATACAGGGTCCTCCAAAAATGTATACACTCTTTGGCTGTATCGGGATATTGATATTATCAATTAATTTGAATTACGAGTATATTACAGATCTTTCGCTCGACAGATGCCGATATTTTCATCACCGCGAGAGAGAAAACAAAATGGTTGGAGCATGCTTGATATTGAAGCGGCGAAAAGGCAAACAATAAATGAGGCACAAATTATGATTTATATCCTTGGCTATATTCAGCTAGTTGCATTGTGGGATACAATACACCCTCCGTACTAGCTTTAACCCTACAAATTGTGTTTTTGTGATTGATAAACTTTCTACACCATAGATTAATTGACAAGATATATTATTGAATCGAAAAAAGTTTTGTAGGTTATTAATAAAAAGGGAGATGAGTGGGTCTTATCTCACAATCCAATCAGATAGCCAAGGATTTCTACAAATGAACTAATTTACTAAAGAAAAAATCATGAATTCTAATCATTCATAGTTTATCACCTGTATAACTTACGCTCCTACTATACTACTTTTAGGACGGAACCGAACCCACCCACCACTCTACATATCAACCTTAACATAACCTAAAAAGCTTCTTTCGATTCAATAAAATAACTTGACCATTCATTTGTAATGTTGAAAGTTTACCAGTCATAAAAGGGGAGTACGGAGGGTGGTGGGTGATCCCTATTGTTCAATACAATCAGTTGAAAATAGGCAAGGGTTGCTATAAATGAGCTAATTTACATAGGGAAAAAATTACTTCTATTCAGTCATAGTGAAACTCTCGCTCACATTATTCTGCTTTGGGCCAACCCACTACCCTTCATATCAACTTTGACATAACCTACAAACCTGTTCGATTCAATAATATTTCTTGTCCATTCATTTCTAATGTTGAAAGTTTATCAATCACAAAAAGCGTACTTTGTAGGTTAAGTTAAGGTTACTATGAAGAATAGTGGGATAGGATGGATCCCACAATCCAATCAGTTTAACATAGCCTGGGATTTCTGGAACTGAACCAATTTACTAAAGTAAAAAGAGAGAAAAACATTGTTTTCATCAGTGACGGTTCGCAGGGTGACTCATGGTACGGCCGAGGTAGCAGAAGTGGTAAGACAGATAGGTGCGGTCACACAGCCAGCCGTCTCGGCAACGGACCCTACCTATCTGTATTGACACCTCTGCTGCCGTCACTGGTTTCTATTATTTTATAGTTTGTCACCTGTGAAACTCACGCTCGTATTATACCATCTTTAGGGCGGGACAAGGCCGGCGAAATATGGCCGACCCACCACCCTTTGTATCAACTATTTGATTTAATAGTATTTCTCATCAATTCATTTGTAATGTTGAAAGTTTATCAAACACCAAAAAATGGAGTTCGTCGGTTGAGTTAAGGTCAGTAAGGAAGGTGATGGGGATGTCTACCCTACAATCCAATTAGTCAAACATAGCCAAGAATGTCTACAAATAAACTAATTTGGGAAAGAAAAAAGACAAAAAATCATTACTTGTATTATTTTATAATTTGGAACTTATGAAAACTTCGCTCGTATTATACTGCTTTTAGGGTGGGGAAGGACCCACCTACCATCCTTGATATCTGTGCCATTCAACAATATTTCTTGTCAATTCATTTCTTATGTCGAAAGTTTACCAATCACAAAAAGCGGAGTTTCAAGTTTAAGTTTAGGTACGTAGAGTGTTTCCTACCCTATGGTAGGTGGGCCCTACCCCACAATTCAATCAGCTATACTTTTAGCTTAGCCAAGGATTTCTGCAAATAGACTAATTTGTCAAAGAAATAAGACAAAAATATCATTAATTCTACTCATACATAGTTTGCTACATGCGAAACCCTCGATCGTATTATACTGCCTTTAGGGTGGGATAGGGCTCATTCAACAGCTTTCATATCAAGTTTAACATAACCTATAGAGGGAAACAGCAACTAAATATTTGCTTCCTCTATAAGAGTAAGGTTAAGGAACCCTTAAATACTAAGGATTACTTAAAAATGGCGTTTTAGTTTGCACCATTATTTTAAGTAGCAATTTGGAGGTTAAGGATTCCTTAACTTTAAGCCACCGAGTATTGGCAGCTTAAATTTTAAAGTCGTCGTAAGGAACGCTTGAAGCAACTTCATCATTTTAAATCTTTAAGATAAATGGTTACATTTTTTGAAAACGACGGTATTTTGGAAATAATCCAACTCGGATTTCCACGGCAGGCGCGCACTCAGAGGGTTGCTATCGGGCTTGAGTCATGTATTATCTATGGTCACATCGCCCCTTTGCCGTCCCTTAGTAAAGGAACGCTGTCAGAGTCGCGGTGCAAGCGAATCAGTACTTAACTCTTCCTTACCGGATCCTTAACTTACTGCCTCCTTAACTTAACTGCTCCTTAACTTAAGTCGGTGCAACCAGGCATAAGTAGTGCGGCACGAGCGACATCTTTGTCTTTGTCCTCCCCACGGAAATCCACGAGCCGCCGCTGATTAAAACCCAAGCGTATCAAAAAAATCCATAACATATTGGATCGATGAGGCTGTTACATGTTGATACTCCATGACATCACTTAAACCTTCATTAGTGTTGTGGGGTTTATCATACCCCAATACCATTACTTATAACTCTAGACTCCAAATTAGATGAACAAACGACATCTAGCGCTCAGTAGCTAAAGATTATAGATCCCATTAATGAATCCTTTTACTGGCGGCTTTCTGTAAACTTGCAGTTTCAGGTCAACTCTTGTGAAAGTCGGTTGGAGTTTGGTATACCCCGGAACACCAGTTGGGTATTTTTTGTGTACACTATACTAGAACATTACTTTCGATAACTGGTTTACCAGCTACCCTCTTATGATTAGTCGTCTTAGAACGCATCAGCTTACATCTGTTGGAACGGTCAGGAAAAATAAGAGACAAATACCATCAGCTTTTCTTTTTTCTTAACATACGTACCAGAGAAGCTCGCAGTACAATATTTGCCTTCAAAGAATATATATTATACCGCTATTTCATATGTTCCAAGAAAACCCAAGAATGTGATCCTATTTTCTACTTTACATCACGATGACAAAATAGTCGAAGAAACAGATTGTCTATTGCCTAAAATCATTGAGTTTTATAATTCTAGCAAGGGTGGTGTAGACGGACCTTCGACGAATTTTTTTTTTTTTTTTTTTGAACTTTATTTTTCTAATTTTTAAATACCGCTGGAGTAAATGCTCAAATCATATATAAAACAAATACTCAACATTTCAACTTGAAAAGACGTACGTTTTTGGAGGAACTTGGTATGGATGATATCTGGGTTGCGGGACCAAAGAAGGCAGAACCCACAAGTCAAGGACTACGCGAAAATCAGGATGTAGAACGTCATGAACCTGCATCTAAGCGATGTAGAACTAGTACAAGATGTTCTGTTTGTCCAAGGAGTAAGGACATAAAAACATTTTTTCTACTCCCACCTCCAAAATGTCATTTATCGCATATGTTTCCATGACGCTAAGTAATTCTTTAAATACACCTTGACAAACTGTGACTTTGTGCATTTTAGTCATGGGCTGAAGTTAGCTCCAGATTTTTAACTTAAATCAAATAAATAATAAAAAACATCAAAGAAATTTAGGAGAATCAATGATTTCCTTTAGCAATTGCCATAATGTCTCTAACGTGACTTTTAATGTATATTTACCCAAGTAGACCAATTTAATAATAATGTACTATTACCGTGTTCGTTTAAGGTAATAAAATAATTTCAAAATTTTCCTAATTTTGTCGTAGAAAAAGTATAGTATGCAATTCGTGTTATAAACTTCTCTAGACACTCGTTATTAAACACTCGCTCCGCTACGCTCCGCTCGTGCCTAATTAACTCGTGACTAAAGTGCCGTTTATAACACTTGTTGCATAATATACTATTAATGTTGCTCTATGTCTAGATCACGCATATCTAACTTGTGAAAAATGCGCACATTTGGAGGTCCCATAACTTTCACAGCTAAAAAAACCGTTTAAATTATTTTAAATTTTGTGAATTCGGCTTTTATTTTAAGGTTTCTGTTCAGTTTAAGATAAAATTATATATTTAATGCATGTTAACCTACCATAATACAGAGCAAATTTTAATTTTAACCATCATTGTCGTGGTTTGTAATATGTTATTATTATCTAAATAAATATTGTTTATATCAAGTGCATCTTTTATTTAGCTTCTATGTTTTGATAATAAAATTTTCAGTCTCTGAGGAACAAATGTGTTTGGGGTATGATATACCCCTCAACACTAACCGTGTAACTTTTTTCCACCACACTAACGAAGGGTAAATAAAACACTGACGCAGTGTAAGGTTTAAACATGTTTTTATTGTTCTACGACAATTGTTTCAGCACACATGTAGAGGAAAATATAATATAAATAACAGTTCGATTGAACAATATATTCAACGACTAGCTAAAATCTCGAAGAATAAGCTTTAAAAGTTTTGAGGGTTGAACTCATAAACGGATACTTTATTATCGATGGCATATTAGTTTGAGCAACATGCTCATGCTCAATAAACCACGGAACACTCTTTGTAACGTCTGCCAAAACAATTTAGCATCAAGAACTGTCGGAGTTATTATTGATATTAGTGATGAAATAAATGATTATTTTTCAGGAACGGTTATAACACTTATGGATACTGCAAAATAACTAGTAAAGGTTATTGTAGTTACGGATAGTACAAAATAACTAGTTATTTAGTAACCGCTACTTAATGTAACCTCAGAAAACTTTAGTCAGTAACAGTTTGTAAGAAAGTTAACCTGAGATTGTAATTCATTTTTTCTGATTCTAAATTTTGTATACAAAAATTTTAAGCATTGATAAAATTATAAACTTTTAACTAAGAAATATTTTTATTGTCTAACCAGGAAATGTGTACATAGTTTAATATAAGTTTTTGTAATTGACATTTTTTTAGTTTATAATAAATTATTCATTTTGCTCAGAGCCATACAGTATTGTGAAATCATAATAATAGCATTAAATTAATTATATCTCTAAGAATGTATTATGCTTTTTAATTTGTAAAGATAAGGTAAACGTAATATGTAACAAGGGCCGTTCTGGCGGGGGTGCAAAAGGTGCATCCGCACTAGGGCAACCAAACCAATTGTTTTTATATCTAAAATTGTTAGCTGGGCAAACCGCCGAGTATGCAATGGTTCATGTAATGTCAGCTTAGTGTTTTAGTCTGGTATAGCCTGTTCTCTGGAATCTGGCGGCTGTGGTCGTAAAAGAAGGTCGGAGCTCGGTAAGTAGAGGACGTAGTATTGTTTATCTCAGTCCAATCTTTGTTGAGAAGTATTGGTGTAAAAGTGCTTATACCAATAGGAGCAAAGGACAGTAATAAATGTATGGGATGCAATTAGACGAACCACCAATACCTTTTCTTCGAGGGCGTGTCGGTCTTCTGGGCGGACCGACCGTTTTACGACCTCAGCCGCCAGATTTCAGCGAACAGACTATATTCTCAAATACATTTTATTACAAGGGCGCACCGGTTTGCGGCTCAGTGGCTCCCAGTCCACAAAATGTAACTTGTTCTTAACAGGTAAAGAAATTTATTTCCAACTGTACTCCATTTTCAGTTAAAAATACGAGTACATCATAAATACAGAGTCCGCCAGAAAAATGTATACACTCTTTGTCAGACTGTAACGGGATATTAAGACTGTCAATTGATTTGAACTTAGAGGATGTTGTATGTATGTATGTATTTATTAAACAAATTAGAAACAACTTTACTTGTTGCAGAAAGCATTAGATAAATACAAGAAAACGAAATGTAGCCTGAATATATGAATATTAATGAATAGGTTGAATATTCATATATTCAGGCTACATTTCGTTTTCTTGTATTTATGTGTTTATAGTTTATTCCTCGTATTTACATATCATGAAACTGTACAAAAAAAATCAACTAAAGCCGTGACTTTCGGTTACTATAGGGAGGAAAATAAACAACTAGACGAGAAAAATATTACTTGTGAACACAAGCTGATTCTTCTTGCACAAAAACCTTTAATAAATTGGAGATAAATAAAGTAATAACTGTATATAGTTACAATTACACTACATATGTATGTATGTATGTATTTTATTGTAAAAACAATTGCCACATCCTAGGTGAAAATAAAACGGAAACACTTCAAACTTGAACTAAAAAAAACTAAAATTGCATTCAAAGATATAAAAATTGTAATAAAAAATTTAATCAACGAAATTTCTTCAAGACTTCGAGATCCATAAACAAGGAATCCATTTTTGGTTTTCCATAAAAACAATTGCCACATCCTACGTGGAAACAAAACGGAAATTTGAGAAACTTGAGAAGCCAAATATTAATTAACCCAACAATTTGCTCCATAAGCCCAAGTTGAAAAAAAACAATTCGCTTATTATTTTCTGTGAAAACAATTTTCATATCCTACGTGTGAACAAAACACCAACGTTCCACACTTGAATTGGCAAAACGAAAATTGCAATTAGCGATTTGAAGAATTGTTTAAAAGCTAATAAACCAAGAAATTTGCTTTCAAAAGCTTAACATTCACAAATAAACAATGCATTTATCATTTTCAATCAAAATAATTGTCGTAAACAAAACAGCAATGCTTCAAGTATGAGGTGGGAGATCGAAAAATGCATTCAAAAATTTGGAAAATTGTAAAAAATGAATAAAGCAAGGAAATTTCTCTACAAGTTTAAGATCCATAAATAAATAAATAATTTCTGATTTCCTGCAAAAATAATTGCCATATCTGAGGTTGGAACAAAACGAAAACGCTCAATACTTGAACTGGGAAAACGAAAAACGTACTCAAAGTTTGAAAAATTTAAAGCAATGAATGAAAATATGAAATTTTCTACAGAAGCTCAAGATCCATAAACATATAATCCATTTTTAATTCACCATAAAAACAATTCTTATATACTAAATGAAAACAAAACGGAAACGCTTCAAACTTGAACTGAAAAAACGAAGATTGCATTCAGAGATTAAAAAAAAATTAAGAGAAAAATTAATCAACAAAATTTCTTCAAGAGCTAGAGATCCATAAATAAATAATAGGTTTTCCATAAAAATAATTGCTATATCATAGGTGGAAACAAAACACTAACGCTCAAACTTGAATGGCAAAACGAACATTGACAAACAAAGATTTGAAAACTTGTGAAAAATCTAATAAGCTAAGAAATTTGCTTCATAACCTTAAGATTAATAAATAAACGATGCATTTATCATTTTCAGTCAAAATAATTGGCATGGTCTAGGTGGAACGTTTCAAACTTGAACTGGGATTCATTGAACAGTTTGAAAAATGAAATAATCAATGCACAAGTTTAGGAAACAGAAACTTAAAACTTGATCTGGGAAGACGAATAATGCTCTTAACGGTTTGAAAAATTGTGAAAAATTCATTAAACTGAAGAATTTTCTTCAGAGGTTCAAGATCTATAAATAAACAATGCATTTATGATTATCTGTTAAAAAAATTTCATATCCTTGCTAAAATCAAAACAGCTACTCTCCAAATTGGTAAAAGGATTTGAAAAAATGTAAAAAACTAATAAAACGCGAAATTTGCTTCAAAGGCTCATTTTTGAATTTCAAGCAAAACAATTGCTATAATTTACAATCTGTTCAAAAATGGTAATTAAAAAAATAATCTTACCTCTTTGACATCAGAAAGAAAAAGAACTAAAAGACAATCTGGTCTTTATTACCGAAAAATGAAGGAGTTAAAAATAAAAGAAATACATGAGCTAAGTAGACCTCTGGCAAAGTTTTTGGTTTCTTTAAACACTCCTGTGGCATGTACTTGGGATTGTCCCACTGCTGAAATTATACTTAATTGTATTTAATGCACCTGAAGTGTCACTAGAAAATCTAGAGTCGTAGTCTGTAGAGAAGCAAGTACGACTGGATGGCACATTATATTCTTCTTACAAAATTGCCGACAAGATTTCAAAATCAATTTCTACTTTCCTATTACAGATACAGATTTCAATAAAAGCAATACAGTTTATGATAAAATTATCCCTACGCACAAGAACTACGGTTGTTAGCGTTTAGAAGAAAAGTTTGTGTAAAGGTGTAACCAGAGAGCACACAAATGTGCACAAATTCGCAGTTAGGTCCCACCTTAATTATCGAGGGCGGCGATATCATTTTTGTACCTGGGCGGCCAACAATCCACGAACGGCCCTGTATGTAATCTCAAATTACATGATAAATATTATTTATTTATTTAATTTCAATTAAAGGTACTTCCCAATCATATAAATTATACACCAATTAGAAATATTTCCAAAAATAAGTATATCAAAATTCATATGTCAGTGCCAATACAAGCGAGTCAACTCCGAGACGGTATTCTCAGTCAGAACGTCTGACGTACTACTGTTTTAACACGTCCACACTATCAAATCACGACCGCATGTTTTAGTAACCGAAGCTATTGAATTACTGCGATGGACCCACATGTTTATGTTTCACTAGCGGTTGGAAGAGTTACTGTTACTAAGAAGTGATTCGTTATTGATTCGGTTACTGTTACTAAGAAGTGATTCGTTATTAAATCGCTCTACTTTTTTAAATACCCTTTGAGGAAAATCACCATTAGTGGATATTTTTAACAACGGTTACTGTTATTATTTCATAGTAATAGTCAAGGCCGTTCCTGGGTTGTTGGTCGCACAGATGCAAGAATGATATAGCCGCCCGTCATAATTAAATAAAAGGTTTTCCATTAAGAGTGATATGATTTCTTAAAAAAAAAAAACACTTGTTAAGGAATTTTTTTTATTTAATGTGAAGTACAATTGATACAATTAAGTTTTAAATAAAACGTCATTCAAATGGCCTCCACGACTTCTTCTGCAGGAACGAATTCGATGAACCCAATTTTCGAGCACTTTTTCCACTAAATCAAGTCGTATGTCATGAATAACACGTTCAATATTGACTATTAATATTGATAAAGCTTGAAGAGAGTGGTTTATTTCGAAAGACCAATGACTTCAAATAACCCCACAAGAAATAGTCTAATGGTGTTAAATCACAACTTCTTGGAGGCCATTCAATATCACAATTTCTTGAAATAATCGAATCCCCAAACTTTTCTCGCAATAATTCAATTGTTGCATTTGCTGTGTGGCACGTAGCCTCGTCTTGTTGGAACCAAATGTTGTCAAGATCAACTTCCTCCAATTTCGGCCATAAAAAGTTGGTTAGCATCGATCTATTGACAGTAACGGTGTTACCAGCTTCATTTCGAAATAAGTACGGACCGATGATTCCACCAGACCAAAAACCACACCAAACTGTCAATTTAGGTGAATGTAATGGTTTTCCTTGAATAATTTGTGGATGAAAGTGAGCCTCATCGGAGAAGATGATTTTCTTAAATCAAGTTAAATTTCAAGTTGTTCCAAGGCAAAATCAGCAAATTCGCGACGTTTACGGTGGTCCAATGGCTTCAGTTCTTGAGTGAGAACAATTTTATACGGATGCAAAACCAAATCCTTTTTCAAAATCCGCCAGGTTGTGGTTTGAGATTGTTGAGAACGTCTTAGAATCGACAAATTGCTGTCTTCAGCAACACTTGCCTGAACGGCAGCAATATTTGCATTACTTCGAGCGGTTCTTTGTCTTATTGGCACTTTAACATTGTGTAAAGAAAATGTACGCTCAAAATTTTCAACAATTCGACGAATAGCGAGCACACTTGGACGATTATTACGACCATAAAATGGCAAAAGTGCACGAAAAGTTGCAATTGGAGAACGATTATTTTGATAATAAAACTGAATAATTTGTAAACGTTGTTCTTGCGAATATCTCTCCATGATGAAATTGTATACACTACTGAATACAATGAAAAATAAATGACAGATCATGACATATTACAAATGGCCGAAACGTCACTTCAAAATCATATCATCCCTATTGGAAAACCTTTTATTACAGGTTTATATAGTTGTTTATTGAAAAAAGCTTTTCATTAAGGTAGGACCAAACTACATTTGTGTGCGCTATGGCGTATCTTTACACAAACTTTTCTTTAAAACGCTATCGACCGTAGTCCTTGTGCGCGGCGATTATTTTACTGTAAACTGCATTTCTTTGATTAGGGTATTTTTCCAGTTCTTTTCAGATTGACACAATTTACTGAAATTTTAAATTTTTTTGGGAATATTTAAGCAATAAACAATAACAAAAATCACAAAAAGTGTATGTGGAGCTTACAAATAAATAGAAGGCAAAAGACAAACAAGATGGTGGGATGAAAACATAAGACAAGAAGTAAAACAAGAAAAGAAACTATGGCAAAAATATCTGAAAATCAAAACCAACAGTAACTATGTACTAGACAAAAAACAAAGAACAAAGGTTAAAAGAACAATAATAGAAGAAAAAAAAGAAATGGATAGAATTTGGAGAAAATCTGGAAAAGGACAGTAAAAGCAATCAAAAATTATTCTACACGGTACTCAAAAACCTAAAAAGCAAGAAGAATAAGACCAATACAAGAATAAAAGAGGAAAATGGGGAAATAACAAAAGATGAAAACAGTGTAATTGAAAGGTGGAAAGAATATTTTGAAAAACTACTAGAAACGGAAAATATAATAAATAACACCATAAATAGAGAAGACCAACAAGAAGAAATAGGCGAAGAAAAGGAAGAAAGTAATGAAGGAATACAACTACAAGAATTGAAAGAGGCAATAAAAGCACTAAAAATTGGCAAATCACCAGGTGAAGATGGAATAACAACAGAAATGATAAAAAATATATATGACAAAAGTCTAGAAATTCTACTTGAAATCATCAACCAAATGTGGACAGAAGAGAACATACCGGAAGACTTAAAAATAGGACTGATTGTACCAATTTATAAAAAAGGGGATAGGAAAGACTGTAATAACTACAGAGGGATGACACTGCTAAGTACAGTAATAAAAATCCATGAAAAGATTTTAGAAACATAACTAAGGAACAAAATAGAGAATTAATTAAACGAAGTTCAGAGTGGCCATGGGAAAGGAAGAAGCACCCATGATCATTTATTCACAATAAAAGAAATCACGAACAAAAGATTAAAAATTGGAAAGAAAGTATACTGTGCATTTATGGACATGGAAAAAGCATTTGACAGAGTACAAAATTTTAAACAGAATTATACATTTTCTCATAATCTGCTGTTTCTAAGAAGTTGCGTTGATGTTATTTTTAATACATAAAACTTAAAACAGTTATCAGAATATATTTTTTTGTAAATTTTGTAAATTTGTTAAATTAAAATTTACAGTTGTGTTGCAATTATTTTGTTTATAATCTTTAGCACATCTTACAATTAGATGGTTTTTAGAATATATTTTTTTCATAATAAAATTGTTCTCTAGTGCGGATGCACCTTTTGCACCCTCGCCAGGAACGGCCCTAGTAATAGTTACGAAGTAGCAGTTAGTGAAAATAAAGCTCACAACTTATTAAGAAGTAATAATTTGTCGATGTAATTCGCGTACATCCTGTATATATATAGCTAGTACAATTTTATACCGTTCTCGATGTTCATTAGAATCGTGCGATGTTTCATTATTCATGTCCTAGCGCTGCGTTAGAATTACTTCCGGGCCCATGTTCTTTATGCACAGCTATCTGTGTTTTAGGCCTCCTAATGAGCACATTAAGTCCTTGAATTATAATTACAATCCCTTGTTAAAGGCCTTAAGGCCATCCATGTAAACCACAATTGAGAAAAATTATAACCCCCACATTAACTACAAAGGGGTAATTTATTTGCGTTCCTTACAACTTTAAAGATAAGGAGAATCCAAGGATTCTTCATAGTCTGCTATTTTTATGATAGATTATCGTGACTGCGACATTTCAAGACGGTTTATCGCCACCGCTATAAGAATGTCTAATTGGTCGATAAGTAAACGACGTAAATTGAATTCAACCTTGACTGCATCGATTTGCTAAGTCCGGAATTATGAAAAATGTGCACATGTAAAATAGATTTCAATGTTTTGTAAAAAATGCGATTCAACATTAACAACGTGGGATTTAAAATTTACTCGAACAAATGTTTAAAATAATTTCGTTTCCCAGAAGACAATATTTTTTTAATAAATTTAATAATTCAACTAATTAAACTATATCGACTGTTGTGCAAGATATGAATTCTTGAGAAGTGTGAAGGATGAATAATAAAATTCTCTTACGATTCTACAATCTAAAAATATCCCAATTTTAAGGAGATTGTTCTAAAATTTTGGTTTCCGAGTTTAAACACACACATGACAAATTAAAGCGGGAAGATAAAATTTGGCAAGAATTACATTAAACTCTTATTACGCGTTATTTGTTCAAAATCGTTTGTTTTCGGATATACAGGATGTTTCAGAGCTCAGGGAACGGTCAATCATGGGCTTATTTTTCAAAATTACGAAAAATGTTTTATACAAAAGTTGTGCAGAATAGTGAGCTGCACGGTCTAAAATTATCTAAATTTATACAGGGTGTCTCATAACAAAGTTGCAGGCCAAACTTATGTTTTTTTAATGGAACACCCTGTATATTTTAGCATTTTTGGATTCCTTGTTACTTGGAGATTAAAATGACTTAGGTTTCGGCGATTGAAACCGGGCCGTTTTCGTGTTATTGAGTTTATGGAAAAATTTGAACAAAATTGTTAAAGTGCTCCCCTGAAACTAATAAAGATAATTTATTCTAAGTTAGCGGTAAAGTTTAGTTGAACTTTAGTCTTCAAAATTACTCTATCAACCAAAACATAACTCAGCCTATTATACAGGGTGATAGCCATTCGCAAACTGCACAATTTCTTTTTTTTCAAATGGAATACCCTATATATTATTTCATAATTTAAAAGTTCATTCAGTAAGCTTTCGTTTCATATAAGGTTTCATATATCTGAAGTCGATGGTTACTCTAATATTCCAAAATTCGTTGGTAATTTGCATGTTTTATTATTAGTTTTTAAAATCTAGGTACCAATCATTTTAAATTAAAAAAAAAAAAACAGGTGACAACAATTACTACATTGATCTCAAAAATATATTTTGCCATGTAAGTTGTGGTCTCAGTTCATAATTATGAATTTTTTCCAAGAGGAATTGGTTGACATGATTTTCATTCTTGGGGAAAAAATAATCCAAAAATGCTAAAAATATACTGGGTGTTCCATTAAAAAAATATAAGTTTGGTCTGTAACTTTGTTATGCGACACCCTGTATAAAGTTAAATATTTTTAGGGCATGCAGCTCACTATTCTGCACAACTTTTGTATAAAACGTTTTTCAAAATTTTGACAAATAAGCACGTGATTGATGGTTCCCAGAGCTCTGAAACACCCTGTATATAGACTTTTATGCATGATCTGAATTTCCACAACCGAAAGAAAAAAATTCATAATAATTTTTATTTTAGGAAATATTTTGACTTTTGCGTATGTTATAAATTTGTACAAACATTCGGAACATTCGAAACGACCTCGGAAAAAATGAGAAAGCTGAGATAAAATTAAATTTACGAAACACCGTTATTTTCAACTTTGGATCTACGAAAACGAGCCGAGTTTTGGTATGATATTTTTAGAAGTAATTTATTTTTTTATTTTTTATAACAAATTGAGTTGAGAAAACCATTTTCCAATACATGATTCTGTGTTTTTTCCGTAGAATTAATTGGCGCCATCAGTTTTCGCGTATCTCACATTTTTCAAATAATTGTTTAAACAATTCTTTCTTTTAAACAAATTCGATACAGTCGCGATTTAAGGCATTTTTATATAATAAAATTTAATTTTTCTATTATCGAATTTTAATTTATTTAAAAATGCCATAAATCGTGATTGTATCGAATTTGTTTATAACAAAGAATTATTGTACTCAATAAGTAGAAATGGAAAATTAACTCAGAACTCCTGGAACTCTCAATTTTTTTTTTCTTTTCGGACTTAGAATTATTTTCAAAATGTTGATTTTTTTTAATAGTTCTGGGAGTTCTGATTTAACTTATGGATTGTACTCAAGGAGTTCTAACGAAAACTCGAATGGTAAATTGCGATTAAATGACAGGAAATGGGTATTTTTAAAATTTAATTTTTCCATTATCGAATTTTAAATTTATTTAAAAATGCCATAAATCGCGATTTTATCGAATTTGTTTATAAGAATAAATTATTGTACTCAGTGAGTACAAATATAAAATTGACTCAGAACTCCTGGAACTCTCATTTTTTTTTGTCATTTCGGACATTTCTTTCAAAATGTTGACTTTTGCTAGTTCCTGGAGTTCTGATTTGACTTATGGATTGTACTCAAGGATTTCTAACGAAAACTCTAATAGCAAATTGCGATTAAATGACAGGACATGGGTATTTTCAAAGTTTAATTTTTCTATTATCGAATTTTAAATTTATTTAAAAATGCCATAAATCGCGATTGTATAGAATTTGTTTATAAGAAAGAATTATTGTACTCAATGAGTAGAAATAGAAAATTGACTCAGAACTCTTCGATCTCTCAATTTTTTTTTTCATTTCGGACTTGTTTTTTTTTTTTAATAGTTATGGGAGTTTTGATTTGACTTATGGGTTGTACTCAAGGAGTTCTAACGAAAACTCTAATAGCAAATTGCGATTAAACAACAGGAAATGGGTATTTTCAAAATTTAATTTTTCTCTTATCGAATTTTAATTTATTTAAAAATACCATAAATCGTGATTGTATTGAATTTGTTTATAAAAAAGAATTATTGTGCTCAATGAGTAGAAATAGAAAATTAAATTGACTCAGAGCTATTGGAACTCTCAATTTTTTTTTCATTTCGGACATTTTTTCAAAATATTGATTTTTTTAAATAGTTCCTGGAGTTCTGATTTGACTTATGGATTGTAGTCAAGAAGTTCTAACGAAAACTCTAATGGCAAATTGCGGTTAAATGACAGGAAATGGGTATTTTCAAAATTGAATTTTTCCATTATCGAATTTTAAATTTATTTAAAAATGCCATAAATCGCGATTATATCGAATTTGTTTATAAGAAAGAATTATTGTACTCAATGAGTAGAAATAGAAAATTGACTCAAAACTCTTGGAACTCTCAATTTATTTTTCATTTCAGACTGATTTTTTTTCAAAATGTTGATTTTTTTTAATAGTTATGGGAGTTCTGATTTGGTTAATGGGTTGTACTCAAGGAGTTCTAACGAAAACTCTAATAGCAAATTGCGATTAAATGACAGGAAATGGGTATTTTCAAAATTTAATTTTTCTATTATCGAAATTTAATTGATTTAAAAATGCCATAAATCATGATTGTATCGAATTTGTTTATAAGAAAGAATTATTGTACTCAATGAGTAGAAATAGGAAGTTACCTTAGAACTCCTGAAACTCTCATTTTTTTTTTGATTTGCGACTTAAAAAAAAAATATTTTTGATAGTTCCGGATAGTAAAGTATCAGCAACTATAGTACTAACCCAAACACATCTTAAAACTTGTTCAGAACTATTCGATAACAATGTTGGGGTGCGGTGTCAAGTTGGCACCCCTTTTTCAAAAAATTCCTGACAGCCCACTTTTACAGAACTCTTTTTTAAAAGTTGATAGTACTTCGAGATACATCAAAACGAATTGAGAACTCTATTCAGAACTATCAGAACTCTTCATTGGGGTGCCAACTTGACACACTCTATAAAATGAAACTTCATTTTTCGACTTTTGACCAGCTTTTCGGGAATCGGGACCACTGTGCCGCGGCGGCATGCTCGCCAAATGAAGCAAACGTCCCTCTCGAAGATTCATCACAAAAATTTAAAGTTGACGTTTATTTTAATTTACTAGACATTGCGATAGAATCAACGATTTTTACACAATCTTTCAAAATTATCAAATTGGAAAAAAGGGGGTATTTTAAAACATTGCTTGGATGATGGATCTCGAAGATGCACTCACCCATAATAATAAAAAAAATGTTGATGGAATTCAGCTTTCAGAAGAGATACAGTTTATTTCTAAAATTCGAAAACCAACGGATACTGCTTACGACATTTTGAAATATATTTTAAACAATGAATTGATGGTAATATATCCAAATGTTTACATTGTTTAGAAATTTCTTTTGGCCAGAACTGTTGGTGTAGCTAGTGGAGACAGAAGTTTTTCTGGCAGAAAGTTGATTAAAACTTACCTTCGGTCAACAATGACTTAAAGTCTATTATTAGGACTATCAATTCCATCAAATGAAAATTATATTGCAAAATCCATGCATAAAGAATCTGGGACTTTGCAAGTATGAAAGTTAGAAACAAAATTTAATAATGGAAGTAGATGCTACATTTTCCCATTTACGTATACAGGGTGTATTTGAAATAACGAACAGGCATTCAAGGGCACATACATAAAATATTTGTGAACGCATTTCCGTCAAAATTAGTCGAAAAAAAAATTTTGAATTTTCCTAATTTTTCGAGGTTTTCTAAATATTTTGAGAACCGATGCTTTTCTCATTTAATTATGTCTGCATGGAATGTGTGTTTGTTTATTTAAAACGCGAGATACGATTTCTTGTCTCCGAACTTTGAAGAGTTATCGCAACGTTTTTTTTTGTAAAAGATAAACAGTCCTCAAGTTCATTGACGCTTAAAGAGCACTCAGATATTTCCTACGCGCTTGTTGTAATTCGATGTCTAAAGCCGATGCCGTTTAAAAATTAGGTCCCATTACCACTGCCCCCAAACATGTTGCGTATTTTCACTCATTAACTTTAATAATTGATTGCGGGCTTTTTGTTACTGTTATAAACAAAATAATTGCGAATATTGTTTGAAAATAATATAATCTCTTTGTGGTTACGTGCCCGTTCGTTATTTCAAATACACCCTCTTTATTTTATTTTGTTTAATATTAACAATATATTTTATGAAATATATTTGCAATACAGTTCTATAAGTCAATGTTTTTTATGGCCCTTTTCTTCCAAAAAGGTTGATTCTTAAGGTTTTTCAAAAACTTATTTTGGCTGTAAGGACAAACAATGATTAGATTGATTTAATGCGGAATCCACAGCTTTGAAAATTAAACCGATTTTCACTCTAAGCTTAATGGGCAATTTAAAGAAATATGGGGCATAACAATGATTCAGGAGATAATAAAATAAAC
The DNA here is from genome assembly GCA_910593695.2 of Ocypus olens. NCBI lineage: Eukaryota > Metazoa > Arthropoda > Insecta > Coleoptera > Staphylinidae > Ocypus > Ocypus olens. The sequence goes on from OU343056.1 coordinate 22,283,759, forward strand.
AAAGTGATTACAAAAATAATATAAATATAACGGATACGCAGCGCTGCGGCAAGGGTGGGGTGGAAAGGGCCACGGCAAGCGGAAGGGCCTAACCAATTTTAAGTTTTTAAGAAATGTGATGTGCCAAGAGAACTCGAACGCGCAATCGACTGATTCATTACTTTTGAAGCACGAAATACTAACATCTATTAGTAACTTTAAAGTTTATACCCATAATATTATACAAAATGTCAGGTGCGTAGTAGAGATGGGTAACTCATGAGTGAGTCCATTCAAAGAATCAACTCTGAGAACTTTACTTTTCACATGGGAGTCACAGGCTGACTCCCGGAGTCAACTTTTTTTCAATGAAGCAGCTCGCAGAAAAGAGTCATTTCGTCCAAATCCAGTGCAGAGTGTAAGAAATAGAAAATTCGAAGGAATAAACCAAGGAAAGGGAAGAAAACTTGTTTAGATCAAAGTAAAGGTAATAAGCACCTTCTTTGCTTCTTCTTCTATTCCATTTAATAGTCTCCCGCCATCTGTGATAAAAGCCCATAGGTTCAGAGTTCATGGTGTCTATTGGAGGATAGCCGTTACCAAAGGCCAGACATTTCCAATCTGTGGTACGCGTACCTGTACTGATACGCGAATGTTGAGCTATTGGTACGCGCATTTTATAAGCAAATGTTTTGAGAGAAACGAATTTTATGAATTGGTGTTGGGAGTCGTTTTTCTAAAACTCTTTACCTTCTGGTACGCCACTATATACCAGTACATGGTACGCATATCACCGGTACGCGAATGTCGAGCTACCGGTACAGGATTTTTAAAAAAAAAATTTTAAAAGACAAACAGGTAATTTTATGAATTATTTTTTAGGAGTCGTTTTTCCAAAACTTTTGTTGAGCTATTGGTACGCGAATTAAATATTAAAATATTTTTTGAGAGAAACGAATTTTATGAATTGTTATTAAGAGTCATTTTTCTAAAACTCTTTACCTTCTGGTATGCCACTAGTACATGGTACGCATATCACCGGTACGCGAATGTCGAGCTATCGGTACACGATTTTTTTAAGCAATTTTTTTGAGAGACAAACAGGTAATTTTATGAATTATTTTTTAGGAGTCGTTTTTCCAAAACTTTTAACCTTTTGGTACGCCACAATATTGACTACTACATACTGGTACAACATCTTAAACATGCTGAGAACCTCTGCCCTAGGCTAAATATAAAGTAATAAAGGTAACACCGAAAAACTGAAATGAAGAACAGAAAATTGCAGTCGGCGATTTAAAACATTGTAAAAAATTCATCTTTCCATGGATTACCTTCACAATTTGATAATCCATCCCAAATAAATCTATTTCTGAGATACCACTAAACAAATTGACATATTACAGCTAAAAACAAAATAGCAACACTTAAAACTTGAACGGAGGAAATGAAAATTGCATTGGGCGATAAGAAAAATTGTACAAAATTGACTTCTACTAGAATTAGTTTCAAAATTTCAAAATAAATCCAAAATATACCTATTTTTGACATACTGCTTAAACAATTGCAACACTCAAAACTTGAATAGAGGAAATGAAAATTGCATTCGGCGATAAAAAAAATTGTAAAAAATTCATCTCTGCTGGAATTTACTTCAAAATTTCAAAAACCATAAAAAAAAACTTTTCAAGTTGCTCATTTTGGAATTCCCTATAATTATTGTTCATGTAAATTTGATTTTCATTATGAATTAGATACCAAAATCCATTTTTTTCTAATTTTAATTTTTTACTTTCTCCGTTACGAAGTACGAGAAAGTATTGTGATCGTGATTTTTTTTTCAAATTTCTTTTTTACGTAAATATCCGTTTTGGGGTCCCTAGATGCCATTTCAACAATTTCTGGAAACAAATTTTTTTTTGTCTGTGTGTGTATGTGTGTGTCTGTCTGTGTGCGCTGTATCTCAAAAACAAATAGAGCAGTTGATATAAAATTTTCAACATCCGTCTTATTTGATAATCTGAAGAACTGAAAAGCTTTTAGTAAAATTTCGTACACCGGAAGTGGGCGTTTATCTTAACTGTTTTTTGTTTTTTGCCAATATTTTCTTAAATATGAAAAATATCACAAACACATTTAAACAAACTTTGAAGACAACAAAGAAATGAACATCTTTTGCTTGAAAATATTTTTCATAAAATCATTTTTATTCGAGAAAAAAATTGATTATTATTTTTTTTATTTTTGCTTTATAATTATAAAACGATAATAGTTACTGCAAATTTATGTTAATAACAATTGTAGATAATGCTAAAATGAACAACTTATAAAGAATAAGTTTTTTTTCGAAATCCCTTTAGTTTTAGAGTAAACTGAGTTTTTGAATTTTCATAATTTTGACGTTTAAAACGTGTTTCGTCCGAATTTACACAACGCTTGATGTACATTCAAAATATGATTTCAATTGAAAATAAACGATGAAAACGTAAATATAAATGGCTATGACACCATCAAGTCGGAGAAAGTAACATGATGGCCACATAAACATTTTTTCGTAAAGGGACTTGTTACGGCCTTTGAGTTATATTTAGATTAGATTTATTTTTAACTTTAACACGCATCCCCTATGTGCCATTGCTATGCGCAATCTATTTATCTAGTATTCACTGGTCTGTCAAGATTGACATAATAAAATAAATTTGTAAAACGTACGTAAGTTTTCCTCGTCAAAGTTTTTATCCAAAATCGGGTGTAATAATCGAATTATAGTGGTCATTTGAGTCATTTAATGTAGCTCATTACCCCCTAGTGAGAGAATAAGTTTCTCCCACGGAATGCATAGATCCTTCATAGGATTTTTGAAATATTTCAAATTGACACCACGGACGTCAACATTTCTTGTCAAAATTTTATAAACATTATTTCAATATTTAATGCAATTACAGATGATTTTGGGTAAAATTTTATATTATACTCATGTGGTATTCCTCATTAGCCCCTTAAGAAAATTACCTGTTCGCTGTGCGAGCTTACGGGTAAACTTTTTCTTGCGGGACTAATTACGTACATTCTACATTCGAATAATAAATAACTATTAAAGGCTATAGCAAGTTACGTGTTTGTAGCGATCCCGATCAGCGTAACGCACACGACTTATGAAAAATATTTATTGTTTAATTCTACGTTATCTTCGTCAATTGTAAAAGTGTTTTTGTAAAATGTATTGCATTAAAAAAATCTGAAAAAAAAAATCAACGGAAGTATCCATTTTGAGCATAATAATTTTTTTTTTTTTTTAATTTTATTCTGCAAATATATATTTCGCCTGTGCGGCGTAAACCCTAGCGCCGGCACTGCCTCCACACAATATACAACGGATATTGGGAGTAATTGACTTTTAGACAATCAACATCTGACTTTCAGACCTCATTCGACCACCTGGGTTTCGGTAGGGGGATGAAACGAAGCGAAATGAGTAATCGCCATCCACCTCCGACAACAGCTTTTCGACGAATCGACGTTAAAACTCTGTTTGTACAAAATATCGTGTTTTATTTCCTAATGAGAGCATATGCTGGCTATTTCAGGCGAATGGGGGAACACAAGGAGGAGCGCTCCCTGAAACACAAACACCTGTTTACATGTTCGTGTGTTTTTTAAACGTAAATCATGGTTCGTTCTTCATAAATTATCCGACCAACATATGGTTTCCAAGTTGTAATATGTAACCACTTAAGAGGAGAACATGTTGTTTGTATGTAAACATATCTCTTCATAATATTTTTCGTAAATAACCATAAAAATATAAGTATGATATACATGGCACTTTATTGAAATAAGAGCTCATGTGCACATGCATACATTTTTAGTGTAATGGATTTTTTTTTCTTTTTATAAGAGCGTGCACATATGCCGAAAGCGATTGTAGCCTTATCTATCTTTTCGGGTTTTAGTTTATTGATTTTATTGTATACATACGAGTACATTACAGTGGCCCGTATTTTTTTTAACTTTCTACAATTTTAGCTCTCACACTTCCCTCGTGTTTGAATGTGGCATATGATTTTCAAAAGTTTAACTGGTGTGCTGCAGAATCAGAACTTATGTACTGTTTGCGTATACAGTGCGAGTCTCCAACATGGAATAAATTCAGTAAATCAAACAAAGTTTATTTTTCGGAAATATGCTCGGACACGTCGATTAGTATTTTAAATTGCGCTCTTTTTGTTGTAATAAAATTTTATACAGCGTGTCCCAAATTTGAGATATGACGTCATTGACTATTTTTTTAATAGCAACCCTAATTTTTTTATCACTATTCTTAAAGAGTATATCAAGTTACACATGTGTGCCAAATTTCAATTTTTTTTTCCCTGTCATTTAGAAGATATTTAACAAACATCAAATTTGTAGAATGAAGAAATCAAGTCACCTTAATCGAATTTTTATGCATTTTAAAAGTGGAATGCCAAAACGTGCTGGTTTGTCATTTTTTTTTCAAACTGACGTTTATCATTTTGACGTTTAGTTATAAAAACAAGTAAGAAGTGTAGCATCACATTCCACGCATATTCGAGTGAGGAGAGTATTAGTCGTTCCATTGTTGTGTTGACTGTTGTTCACCGTTGGTCGAAAAATTATACTAACATGCCGTACTTAACTGAAACCCACAAAATCGAAATTTTAATGATGATTGGCTATGGAGATAGGACAAGAACACAAAATGAAGTTATTTATTTATTTAGAGAGAAGTATCCTGACTTACCAGCCATATCTCAAAGTACCGTAAGCAAGATTGAAAGTCAGTTTCGGGAAAATGGGCATTTAAGAAAAACGAATAATCATCGTCAGAATGCGCTGAGTGAAGAGGTCAAAATTGATGTACTTCTCTCTGTTCAGGAAAATCATCATGTCTCCTCTAGGCAGATGGCTAGGGAACTCAAAATTAGCCAGTCTTCAGTGTCAATAATCCTTAGAGAGCAAACATTTCATCCTTATAAAATGACAATCCTCCAGGAACTCACCGAAGATGATCCGGATAGAAGACTTCAGTTTTGCGAAAAAATGATGGATCTACTAGATAGAAATGTTCTAAAAATAGAAAATATATTGTTTTCCGATGAATCAACGTTTATGTTAAATGGTGAGGTAAATCGTCGAAATTGCAGTTATTGGGCAGACAAGAACCCACACTGGATGAGGGAAGGCCACAATCAATATCCAGAAAAAGTTAATGTTTGGGCAGGGATTGTTGGTGATCGAATTTTAGGACCAATTTTCTTTCCAAATAATCTCAATGGAGCGGGATATTTACAATTCTTGGAGGAAGAGCTAATTCCGAGTTTGGCTATTTTGTTTCCTTGCCCTGTAGAAGCTGACGTCCCGAATAGAAACATCTGGTTTCAACAGGACGGTGCGCCTCCTCATTTTGCAAGGCGTGTCCGTGAGTACCTGGATAATGTATTTCCACGAAGATGGATTGGCAGAAGAGGACCAGTTGAATGGCCACCCAGGTCTCCGGATTTAACACCTATGGACTTTTTCTTATGGGGGTACTTGAAAAGCAAAGTTTTGAAGACCAAACCGCCAAATCTTGAGGAGTTGAAAGAACGAATAAGACAGGAGTGTAGACTAATTTCCCCCGAAGTAATTAGAAATGTTCAAAACGAGTTTCAGTTCTGTTTAGGGTATTGTCAGTTAGAAAATGGACAACATTTTGAGCATTTATTGAAGAAAGACTATTAAGTTGAATTCATTTTTCAAATTTGATACTGTTTGTTAAATATCTTCTAAATGACAGGAAATAAAAATTTTAAATTTGGCACACATGTGTAACTTGATGTACTCTTTAAAAATAGTGACAAAAAAATTAGGGTTGCTATTAAAAAAATAGTCGATGACGTCATATCTCAAATTTGGGACACGCTGTATAAAATTTTATTACAACGAAAAGAGCGCAATTTAAAATACTAATCGACGTGTCCGAGCATATTTCCGAAAAATAAACTTTGTTTGATTTACTGAATTTATTCCAAGTTAGAGACTCGCACTGTATAACCGGTTCCCGTAAAAGCGCAATATTTTTTGCATAATTATTAGATTCTCGTCACGAAAGGGTTAACCAACAAAAAAAAGAGCCCTACAAAATGAAGAAGTTTTGAAATTTTCGACCCGAAAATCATTTTTTCATTCATTTGATTGGCATCTCAATTTTTCTTAAGCATGCGTTTTGACATTGTCAAGTTAATATAATAGATCATCAAAAGTTTGCAGTGTGAATTATGATTTTTCATTAATTTTATTAGATACACTATATATATACACAAACATCTTTATTATGCAGATATGGTACAAAAAGTAATAGTTTATAATATACATTTACAAAAGGTTTCTGCTAAATGGCTATCGGCCTAGGATCTTTCAGCCTACTTCAGTGCCGGCGGAACGTATAGACAAGGCAGGCAGCCGCCTGTAGCGGCCAAATGTCGTCCTTCATCGTCCTCCAAAAATATCTATTGTGAGTGTGAACCTCTCTACTTTCCTCACACAAGTATTCTATAGACTCACTAAATTTAACAAATGCGAATGAGCCTAATTTTCCAATAATAAGTATTAACAATATATTTACCTACTCCCACTTTCTAATTATGAATTACCGAACTGTTTTCATCAATCATAAGCGAGCAAGTAAGAGCATATACAAATGTAAAATGTTTTCCTGGGGGTACGTTTAAAAAAAAAAGTTAGGTACAAAAGTTGCTTCGCTACGAGTTACGAATTCTTCGGATACTAAACCATCCCTCACCCCCTTAGCCCTTCGCGAGGGGTAGGGGTGACTTTAGAATTTTAAATAGCAACCTCAATTTTTCTCGACGGATTCAGATTTTTGGTGACAAAATATCAATATCTTGTCTGAAAAATGTTTTTATCCGAAACCTCCCTCACCCCACAGATTAAAAAATGGTGATGTGGCCATCATGTTACTTTCTCCGACTTGATGGTATCATAGCCATTTATATTTACGTTTTGATTGTTTATTTTTAATTGAAATCATATTTTAAATGTACTTCGAGCGTTGCGTAAACTCGGATGAAACTGACTTTTAAAACGTCAAAATTATGAAAGATGGAAAAATTATACTTCAAATTCAAAAACTCGGTTTACTCAAAAACCAACGAGATTTCGGAAAAAAACTTATTCTTTGGAAGTTGTTCATTTTGGCATTCTCTACAATTATTATTCACATAAATTTGCTGTAACTATTATCGTTTCATAATTATAAAAAACAAAATAATATTTTTTTTTTCTCGAATAGCAATGATTTTATGAAAAATATTTTCAAGCAAAATATGTTCATTTGTTTGTTGTCTTTAATGTTTGTTTAAATGTTTTTGTGATATTTTTCATATTTAAGAAAATATTAGCAAAAAACAAAAAACAGTTAAGGTAAACACGCACTACCGGTATACGAAATTTTACCAAAAGCTCTTCAGTTCTTCGGATTATCAAATAAGACGTATGTTCAAAGTTTCATATCAATTGCTTTATTAGTTTTTGAGATACAGCGCACACAGGCAGACACACACACACACACACAGAGACAGAAAAAAATTCCAGAAATTGTTGAAATGGTATCTAGGGACTCCAAAACGGATATTTCCGTAAAATTTTTTTTTTTTTAAATCACGATCACAATACTTTCTCGTACTTCGTAACGTAGTTTTTCCCAAACTAGAGAAGTTTTTGGGTTACCTTTGGATAAATGTTGATACTATTCCCGAATTCATAACCGATGCGGTGAACTTGTTTATTGGAGATGACTTGTTCACTTATTTTGTAGAGAAATCGATCAGGTATTATTACCAAAATATAAATAAATTACCAGCTCCAGTGGTAATGCATTGGCACAAAACGTCCGACTATAATGTGTAAGGAACGTTATAAAACATTTTCGCAAAACTTTTTTATATTTCGCCTGCAGCGACCCTAGCGCCGTATAGTGTCCGGAAACGCGAACAATGTGGCCAAGAGGGGCGAAAATCGGGCAAAAATAAAGTCAATTATTAAAGAAAAATAATAACGGATTCATGTTCGCAACACTTATGAAGCCCCTAAATTTAAATTCTTGAGTCATAATTCTAAACCATTATGGCGTATTCGGGCATTCAAGTAGACTGCTTTTAACTGATGAGTTTCAAGCAAAAATTACACCGGAAATAAATATTATTTTTATCGCATTTTGAAATGTTTTCCGAATGAATTTTATATCACGTAAAATTGAATAAAAATACGATTTATTGGTACTAATTACAAAAAGAATGTCTTATAAAGTTTTAAGATAAAACAGTTTGAAATTTGTAGAAATTTAGATCTAATTTCGGATTTTAAAAGAGTAAAATTTGCTTATATGAAAAAAACCGTGTCGCCCAATTTACAGTATATGATAGTCCCAAGTGTCCTCTATCTTTTCATACCAAATTCACCTTTAGGTTGATCCCACCTCGGGTGTAGTGATTTTTTTCTCTCGCAAGACGCCGAAAAATCGGACAATTCAACGATAATTTGGAGTATATTTGTTATAGAACATTGAAAAGTTATCCGAATGTATTTTATATTACATAAAATAGAAGAAAAATATAATTTAATGACACCAATTAAAATAAATGGTTGATAAATATTTAAGGCATAAAAATTTTAATTCTGTAAAAAAATTAAATAAATTTATGATTTAGAATGGGTCACAATCACTTGAATGAAATATCAAGTGGCTAAATGTATAGTATATGATAGTCCCAAGTATCCCCTATCTTGCTACATCAAATTCACTTTTAGGTTGATCCCCCCTGGGGGGTGTGGTGATTTTTTTTCCTTGCTAGTCGCTGAAAAATCAAACAATTCGATGATGGAGTATATTTTTCATTCCCATATTTTTTTTATTGCTATAAAAGTGAGTATAAGTAACTATTTCTTTATATAATTATGCTTTTAAAAGACCCTTAAATTGACTGAAATTTCACGTGGCATACTGTTCTCTAACGTGATCCCTAACCTCCCGCATATCACATCTTCGAAGGAATCCCACCCAGGAAGGAGTGTATTACTGTATCAGGTAAAAACATTCAGAAAATTAATTAAATTATTTTTTTAGGAAAACTAGAAATAACTGGAATTTTACCTGAAATACCATACTCTAATGTGCGCGGCAATGCCTGTAAACCGCTCAAGATTAATCCCCACAGGACCTGAATAATTCTGTATCTGGCGAAAAATTAAACGTTAATAATTAGTAAGTACATATTAAAATTATATTCTCATATAAATTTTTATTAAGTGGTAGACTACCTTAAATACTATTTTGGCGTCGTTTTGAATTCATTTATTGAATAGGTGGACGTAGTTGGCACCCATAGGCTAACACAAACAAGTGGCCCACCAGAAATTCAAAATTAATATTTTGGGGTTTTATATTATAATTCCTCATTGCGAATCATCATCCAAATAAAGTTCTTCTTCGCTTTCACCAATATCTGATTCGGCAACAATTATTTTTCGCGCTTCGGATGGTAATGTCTTTTTGTTTATTATTTTAGTTGACCTCTTCTCCGAATTGACCAGCAGCATATTGAGCAGATTATTTTTAAAAGTGTGACATGATTTTTTATTTTTTTACTTGCGGCATGTTCCTACCGATAAATTAATTTTTGTGATAAACGATGCAGAGAAAACTTAGGTTTTTCTTGGGTTGTGTTAATAGCATCCTAAGTATGTTTGACTGGTCTACCATTTCCTGGTTTACGGAGAATACTACCCGTTTCATGAAATAATACAACAGATCGTGATAAGGTATTTTTAAATTCATCATAAATAATGAGAACGTTAGGAAATTCTTCCTGAAACTCAGCCAAAGGTGCGTCGAATGAATACACTCAATTTCCGTCCACTTTAGTCCCATTTCGGAAATAACTTTCAACTAGAAACGTTTTTGCTGGTTGCTGTAAACCATTATGACCACGGAATAATTGTGACTTTTAGAACGATCTGACGTTTTGTATGTCAATTCCTAACGTGTGGAAACTTTTTTTAAATAAAAAATCATGGCACACTTGAGGTTTTTTTTTCAATGAACATACGATACTTTATATTAATCTTTTTGAATTTGCACTTGGGACTATCATATACTACATTTAGCGACTTGATATTTCATATAATTGTTTGTGACCCATTCAAAATCATAAATTGATTTCATTTTTTTACAGAATTCAAATTTTAATACTTTAAAGCTATATCAGAATTTTTCTTAATTAGTACCATTTAATTATATTTTTATTCTGTTTTATATGATATAAAATACATTTGGATAACTTTTGAATATTCTATAAAAACTAAATAACAAATATACACCAAATTATCGTTGAATTGTCGAGTTTTTAGCGACTCACGAGGGAAAAAAATCACCGCACCCCGGGGGGATCAGCCTAAAACTGAATTTGGTGTGGCAAGAAAGGGGATACTTGGGACTATCATATACCATACATTTAGCCACTTGATATTTCATATAAATGATTGTGATCCATTCAAAGTCATAAATTGATTTCATTTTTTGACAGAATTCAAATTTTTATGCCTTAAAACTTTTTTTTAATTGAAGTCATTAAATTATATTTTTCTTCTATTTTATTGAATATAAAATACCTACGGATAACTTTTCAATATGCTATAACAAATATACTCCAAATTATCATTGAATTGTCCGAATTTTCGGCGTCTTGTGAGAGAAAAAAAATCACTACACCCGAGGTGGGATCAAGCTGAAGGTGAATTTGGTATGAAAAGATAGAGAACACTTAGGACTATCATATACTGTAAATTGGGTGACACTATTTTTTATATAAGCAACTGTTACTCTTTTAAAATTCGAAATTAGTTCTAAATTTCAACAAATTTCAAACTGTTTTATCTTAAAACTTTATCATACATTCTTCTTGTAATTAGTACCAATAAATCGTATTTTTATTCAATTATATAAAATTAATTGGGAAAACATTGTTGATACGAACATGAATCCGTTATTATTTTTCTTTAATAACTGACTTTATTTTTGCCCGATTTTCGACCCGCTTGGCCACATTTCTCGCGTTTCCGGACACTGTGCGCCGTCACTGCCTTACTTATACTATTATTATTATTAGATTTAATTGTTTTAACATCCATGTATTGGTAGTTCATATTATTAAGGAAGGTAATATAAAATAGATATTGATTCCACCCAGGCCCACTCTAACCATTGGGCTAATAGGGGCTACAGTCCTAGGGCGCTGCGACGCAGACGCTTTACAATTCAATTTCAACTTTTTACAGTTTATGAAATGGCCGATGTCCTTGTTTGCCAATTTAATCCACTTTATCTTATTTTGTCCTCCATCTCCACATGGTTCTTACAGAGTTCTTTAATTTTATCCACTATCTCCGCAACTATTCCTTGGCGGCCAGTATCAGAAGGGTGAGGGGCAGGTGTAATATACTCTACTCTGCCAATACACGCCGATCAGTAATTTATTATGTTCTTTTTAGACTACTGAATATTCCTAAATAAATGAATAAAAAGGGTGGCTACGAATATCGTAAATTAAAGGAAGAAAAGAAAATGACGCTAGTCACATTTATGATAAAAAATCCATCGACGACAAGCTATTTTCAAAAGGGCGAATGACATTTCGGATCAGAATGAGGAAGCGGAAAATAAACAGAATATGCAGGAAACCAAGGAAGAAGAAATTCAAGTATCCAATCAGTGAACAGAGAATATTTATTTAGATAATAACGAAATTGTGAAACAACATACCATCGGTTTTGATTACTATAACTAGAATCCTGTAGAATGTGTGATTTTAATGGTACACAAATTTCGCAAATAATAATTATTATGTTGATACATCACTTTACAGACTTTACTGCGTCATAATTTGCTTATTATATCGTTAAACACTCCCTTTAAAAATATAAGATGAGGGTGCTTGATTTTGTTAGCCCAGGGCGCTTATATGTCCTAGGACGGCCTTGATTCCACCAAAAAAAAAACTCCCTTTACATTCCGAATGTTTAAATTCTCGCTTTATTACGAGTATTTTAATAGTTATTTAACCAACAAGTGTGTTAATGATGGCGATTAATGATTGAGACATTTTCACACACGAGCGTTTGCGCGAGTGCGTTAATTGTTGAGATCATTAATCGCCAATTAACACACGAATTGGTTACAAGATTTTTCCGTTGATCGTAACTTAGATCAACATTAGAAATTAGATTAGAGAAAATCCAAACAAAACAAACAAATAAACTTGCTTTTAAGCCCTTTGCAGCAATATCGGCAAAACATGCGAATGGCGCAGATTCCGAATGACGTCTTACCTGTTACTCCTCGCACCAGGAAATAAATTCTACGTAAGTTTTTTCGTAAAAATGTGTACTCTTTTCCGGAAGCAAATTTATTGTTGTACTATTTGCAATGGCTAGTATTTTTCGCGGTGCTAATTTAAACTCGACACTATCCATAGTAGCAGACATTCACTCGATACACGCGTTTTATAAATTTGACGTTTCACACTTTGACATTATTGTATAACAGAATCGAAGGCGGTTTGCCGCTAATTTGTTTCTAACGCAGAGAATTGATATACTTTTGCATTTACATGTGAAACAAATTATAGATCGTGTTCTCGCTATTATCAGTTACATTTCCAGTAATTATGAGTAATTAGCCACTCATGAATTAGCTATTTAATGCTTAACTAGAAATCGTTCTTTTTTTTTAGGAAATATGATTGATAGGAATTCGAGTTAGGGAATCGAGGATGATAGGGAATTGACTTAGCCAGCTAGGACATTCAGCCACAATCGATTTATAGTATTTAATAATTCATTTAAGTGAAATTAGGACAAAGACTAAATATATCCAGGGACCCGCACGGCCATTTTTCGTGATAAAAAAGTAAAAAAAGTGACCGCCCGGACGGGACTCGAACCCGCACCTGCGGGGTCTAGAGGCCGGACCTCTACCCACTAGACCACCGCGGCCCCAGAAATCGTTCATTAATGAAAAATCGAATTAATAGGGGTATTAATGAACGATTTTTGATACATTTTGGTGCATTAAAGTTAGCCGTTAACCAACGAGCAACGGAAAAATAAATTTATTGATTGTACTGTACTATTATTATACAATCAATTGTTTTAATATTTACGTATCTAAAGTAAATATTATAAGGATGTTAATATGAAACAGAGAACTCTAGCAAATAAAAACTCAGTTTATATTCAGAATGTTTAAAATTCTAGACATGTTTCGCTTCGCCTTATTAGAGCATTTTTAATAATACAAATTATAATATCTATTTCATATTACCATCTTTAATGTTATTATTATAGTATTACAACGAAGAAAGGTGCAGCATTGGTGGATTCTAGAAATTTGCTATTTTTTTTTGGCAAAACTCACGAAGAACTGACCGCTACGTTCCTAAGTTACAGGCAAGGAAAACAGGAGAGATTATGTATGATGTAGAAATTATGGATGATGTTGGATTTTTGATGTAGCTCACTCCGAAGTTTTTGGACACATGAAAAATGAAAAGGATAGGAATTTCCTAATACCAAATAGAACGACCGGACTCCATGGTTATATCCAGATCATAAACTAAAACACAAGGAAGTAAGTGCATTAAAACACACTTCAATAGAAATAAAAAAACGACCTAAAAAGAAATGGAACAACATTTTCTATTCATCAGCCTGCTAAAGCAGCCAAAGCAGTGACAGTGAAAATGTTTGAGTCATCGTTCAGTAAATAAGCAACAACAGTTTCAGCAACTGAAGGTACATTGCAGCTTTAACTAATAAAATTTCTTAAGTTTTAGATATGTGTAAAATCACTGTAAGAAATAGAGTTTACATAGTAATAGCTGCTGCAGTGGCGTTGGGGCGTGATACTAAATCCTTGGCAATAAATCGCACTTCTTCTTAACGCCTTAAAAAAATTTGAGAAGCGAGACACACAAAAATTCAGCTCAAATTTAACTGCAAATTGCACTGGGCTGGAGAGTTGTTTCCAGCACTCACAGGTATTGAAAATTGTCGAAATCAAAACATCTTCAAGAGAATAGTTATGGCTGTTTACTAAGTAGTGGAGAAGTGGGTTATAACAAAATTCAAAACGACTGCAAGAAATAGAGATCGAGTAAATCCAGAAAAATTGTTAAATCGTGACCGGTTGTACCTCCGTTGCGTCATCGTATTTTTGAATTTGTTAAAAACTGGTTCGACTCAGTGGGCAACTTCTGGTCCAGACCTGGCGCTTTTCAAAATATTTAGAGGGCGAAACTCGACAAAACCTTGTATACGAGTATAACTAGTAGCAATGAAGTGAACGTGCTGTTCACAGGGCCGATCCTAGACTCTTGGCCGCCTGCGTGCAAATGATAAGTTGGTCGCAAAAATTTTAAAACCTTCTGTAATCTTTTTGTAAGGTTTTAAGGCAGAAAAATATCATGTCAGATCGCATATACACATATTTAAAATTTTGTCTGAATTGATAGAAGAAATAACTATAGAATTTGCAAGTAACCCGGGACTGCCAGATGTATTTATGCTTTGTAAAATTCTGGATACGTTGACGGGGAATATTTTTCTATTAAATCCAGCTGGATGGTGAGGGAAAAAAGTGATAGAACGGTTGATAGCTTAATCAACACAGTGGGGTGCAATCTTATCCGTGCCGAAGTGTAGTAGAGTTCGGATGCTCGCCTTCGATGATTGCAGGTGAGAGCTTCCTGCTTGGTGGATCCAGCTCCCTTGGTCCTGAAGGCCATTTTATACGAACATCGAAGAAGTCATCACAGCAACGAAGTTCAGTCGATGCGAATAAAAAGAAAAAACTACAACTACCGCAGGAAGCCCAATCACATGGTTAAAGTGTGCAGGAAATGGATTGCTGATAGCCGTCCTCCGAAGCCTAGTATACTGGAGTCCGATACAAATATGATACACGTTACTGTTAGCTCAGGGATGACAATGGCGTGATAAGCCATATTTTAAATGGTCAGATTTGTTTTAGAACGTTCGAGTCTTTTTCAACTGAACGCACAGTGACCACAGCAAAAGGTGAGAAAATCGAAGCCATTGGAATACGTGAAGTAGAAGTTGGGACAGTAATCCATGGAAAATAGTATAAAATTACCTTGGCTGATATTTGATCAATCAAGAGATATCTGTTCTCCGTGCTTGCAGTCCAGGATAAGTACTCGGACAGCCAATTCATCTTCATCAGCTGAAGTCTGCAACTTCCTAGTCAACAATTGGAGGGAGCTCGTCGTGGAGGACTGTTCAATTTGGCGGTGAGAAGTTCGGAACCTATAAGATGAGGTCAATGCAATGAGTAAGGGAAAATTGCTACAGTTGTACCATGAACGATTCGGAAGGAGCTTGACATAAATGTAGAACTGTGTGAAGGTTACATTTATGATAAACCTCGTTCGTCACGAGGTCCAGAACTACGGAACCGGGAGAGCGAGTTCGCATGGATATTTGCGGTCCATTTTAAGAATCGAGGTCTGGATATCGATATTTTGTGTTTTTCCAGGACGATTAAGAAAATTCAGGACAGTTTATATTCTGCGGCAAAAATACAAAAATTGCTGAAAAACTGAGCCAGTTCCTAGCTGAGGAAGAAACAGTCTGGAGCTTCTGAGTGATAATGGCAGGGAGTTCGATAACAGATCTGGACCAGTTTATACAAGAAAGGTATTATTCAACGTCTTCCTCCACTCCGGAACAAAACGGGTCCAGTGAGAGCGAAAATCGTACGGTGGTGGAAACTGCTAGAGAAATGATGATGCGCATGGGAACATTCCTCCGGCACTTTGGGCCGAGATGATACAAACAGGTACCTGCATCCTTAATAGGACAGGGACAGGTTTGAAACATTGGTTCAAATTCAAAGGACGACAATGGATCCAAAGGCCATTAAAGGAATCCTCATCGGTTATGATAACGACGACGGACACAGTATCTACAGTGAAGAGGAAAACAAGCTCTATAGATCCAAAGACATCATCTTTGAAGAAAACTTGGTGGAAAAATGGGGTTATTATACCCTCAGGAAGCAACGAAGCTGAAGAGACTGACCTGAATGACAGCAAATCGCAAATTGAAGAAAATGAAGAAATAGAATTCTGGAAACCCGATGACAGTGACAGTGATTGAACAATCTCAGAAATGCCGAAGATCAATGCAGAAGAGAATGCTGGTGAGACTACACGGAAACTTCGTAACCGAGTGGATCTTATAGCTCCATAAAAATTCCAGGATTATATGGCGCTCACCTCGACGACCTTCGAGGAACCAGACACCTACAACGACTCCACAAAGTAAAAACAAGACCAGATTGGTGATCAAAGATTTTTCGCAAAGAAGAGGAGTGGATTATGATCAAACCTTCAGTTCAGTAATAAGATCATCGACTATTCAAACGCTACTCATTGTCAGTGTTGATCTAAATTTTAAAACAATACTTCTCGCGATTTTTTTTATGCAAATTCATCAATTTACATTTGAAATATCTAATGTTTCACCGATCTTATTTTCAATAGAAATTATGGCTAAATTAGGAAATCGCTCTTGTGGTATAGTTGGCCATAAATAATTTTTAATTAATATTAATTTGGAAAAACTCCTTTCGCCGGAAGCCACAGTTATCGGTATTGTTAAAAATATTTTTAGACAAATACTGAAATTTGGAAAACAAGGAACTAAGTCTTGGAAAATTAAATGCTTTAAAATTTCTAATGGTTTTAATTGGAAATTATTAGGAAATAGTTCTCTAAAAAGATAACAATTCTGTTAGGAGTTCGATTCCATCTAAATCTTTAGTCAATTTTCCGTTTTCGGTTACCTGTAATTTAATATCTAACTCTATCCAACATTTTCTTAAATATTCGGATTCTGCAGAATGAAATACCAACAAACATTTAAACAAGGAGCAGTAATTTTCTAACAGCTCAGAACTTTCGGATATCAAATTAGTAGCAATGCCCAAAATTTCAAAAGAAAAGTGAATTCAAAATTTTTCTCTAGGATCCAAAATACTTTCAACAGCGTTTGTTTTTTTCTTATATCAACTTCAGATGCTTTGTGATACTTCTTCTGTTTGTTTGGTATAGTTGTTACCCGGTTAGAAATCGCTTACACTTCCGACAAGAGTCCAGGCAACCGGCTGTTATTTCGGGGCGCTCGGATTAAAATTTACAGATTTCGGACGCCGCGAACCCTCTATTGGTGGTCCGCTTCGCAGGTTTCGCAGCCCCCCCTAACCGCCGCCCGTGTGCCATGCACGCTCTAGCCACCCGGTAGGATCGGCCCTGGCTGTTCACTCCACTCTACTCGGATTGCTTGACCATCACCTTTCTCCTCTGAAACAACAGCGAGATGAGAATTTCTGGAGTTAACTATGGATCTTCCTTGCTGACATTCCGAATAAAGCGATATATTTTCATAGACCAGGAGCTGTAAGGTGAATGATGAAGAAAATGTATGCATTTAAAATATACCTGTTTAAAGATTAATTTCAGTTATCTCTGAGAGAAAAATATGTATTTGTAGGTACATTCTGCATCAAAATAATGTTTCTTCCTTTACAAAGACCGAGTTTTCACCTTTTATAACCACTGGTAGAAACACCCTTGGTAGTATGTTCCCGGTTACAAAAGTGGAATTAAAAAAACTTGGGAAGACATTTCGATTCGATAATTTAGTTTAAATTAAATAAGTTAATTTAGTTGTTTACTTTATTCTAAGATAATTTAAAAGTTCATAGGTTGTGTTACATTATTATAAATTGGGGTTTTCTCATGAATGAATAAATAAATAACCCTATATGTCGCTATAATATTCTTTTTGTGTATAGTAAAACTGATTATTTTTCTTTTTTTGTCTTGCTCTAACGACAATTTTTTGTATCATCTTGTAAATAAGGTGAATGCCGTTAGTAATCGTATTATTATTAAAAGAATACGGGCAAGTATACCTCTTTTGAATGGAATGAATCCTTGCGAACGCACTACTGTACACTATATTTCAACTTTGAAGCGTTTGATGATCGCTGCCGGTTGTGCTAAAGTTTTGCACAGTCCGTTCTTTTGTTGATTGGAACAGGATTAGGCGGTGGGAGTAGTAACATTTTAACTTTCAGCAAATTACGTATAGCTAAGGGCCACCCTACATACATACATCAAGAATTTTATTTGAACAGAAGGCGTTTAAGCCACCAATTCCGGTTACTGAATAGGCTATATAGCTTAATATCCGTTTTCCCATTGCTTTGAGTAGGACTATAATTATATATGTCTGTAATTTGTCAACTCATGGAGAAATAATAATTGTTGCTGTAATTAGATAATTTACATTAGTATGAATTACAGTACTACATTTGTTACTCCTTTTTTTGAGTTTAGAACATTTTAAAATTTTTGTTATTACTAGGGCAACCAAAAATATGCAAATGCATATTTTTTTTTATGCGTCTGATTAAAAAACGGATTGCACTCAAATGTGTTTCAAGTTAAACTTTGAATTTTGAGCCCTTTTGCATATTTTTGCATATTTACGTTTTTTTGCATATTTTTGCACATTTTTGCATGTTTATGTTTTTTTGCATATTTTAGTATATTTCTGCAAATATTTGCATATTTCTGCACGTTTTAGCATATTTTCAAAAAAAAGAAAGAAGAAAAATTTTTTTTTATTTTTTTTATTGTTACTTTATTACATTTTTGTTCCATTTTCCGATATTGACCCGTCTATGGTTCCCCGACCTATCAATTTCACGTTTTATCGTACGGGGATTACCCGCCCTATGGATGATTCCCCGTTCTACCGACCGTGAAATCTCACGCATTGCCATATGAAGTGCACATCAAGCTTGTTTGTGTATGTCAAAAAGTAATTATTTTTTAAAGGTCTTTTTATTAGACTAAGTGTGGGTGTTTTGAAGTGAAAGAAGGTACGTATACGAATTTCATTAAAATTCAGTCAGCTTGAATGTTAAAATTGTTTTAAGATAATGCCGAAAGTAAAGGTGTCGATCACCGACCTATTGTAGCTGTTTGTGCGTCGATTTCCAGTTTTTAAAACCGATGGCAAAGTGCTTTTCTGCAAAGTATGCAACAGGTGTGTGCCGGCTGACAAAATTTTCACTGTTAAGCAGCATTTGACTACGGCAAAATACGTAGAACTTGCCGATAGAAATTTAGGGAAACAAACTACGCAGCGGTTTTTTGGCGAATGTTCTACATCTGTGGTGAAAGATGCATTCGCGAAAGATTTGTGCAGTGCACTTATTTCCGCAGATATACCACTGTATAAAATGCGCAATAAAAAAATTGTGTCTTTCCTGGAAAAATATACAGAACATAAAGTGCCATCCGAAACCACTCTTCGGAATGTTCATGTGAAAAATATTTATAAAATGACGATCGACCAAATTAAAAATTGTGTAAAAAATCGTTTTTTGTGGGTTTAGATCGATGAAACAACGGATGCAACTGGGAGGTATGTGGCCAATATGATTATTGGGATTTTGGATAACGACGAAGCCATTTCCAAACATTTTTTTTTATTAAATACAAGAGTGCTAGAGAAGACTAATTATAGCACCTTATCACGGTTTTTGGACGATTCCATAAAAATTTTTGGAGAAAGTTGTGATCGAAACAATATTTTACTTTTTGGGTCCGATGCTGCACCATATATGGTAAAAGCGGCCCAAAGTATACAAGTATTTTATTCAAAATAGACGCATCTGACATGTCTTGCTCATGGACTTCATCGAGTATGCGAAGAAATTCGGGGCATGTATATTAACGTCGATTGATTTATAGCCAACGTAAAAAGGGTATTTTTGAAAGCACCCTCAAGAGTTACGTTTTTTAATGATGTGGCATCTGGTCTCGCACTTCCACCGCAACCAGTAACGACTCGGTGGGGAACCTGGATTGAGGCCGCAATGTATTATGCCACAAATTTTGAGAAAATTGTGTCTTTCCTGGAAAAATCTTTGATGCATTGGACGAAGAGGAAGCCACGTCGATAAAACTTTCGAAGGATATGTTAAGTGATAGATCAGTAAAATTTGACTTGGCCTTCGTTGCCTCAAATTATGGATTCCTTGCAGCATCAATTATGAAGCTTGAAGCATCTTGCTTACCACTTGCTACTCAGATTGAAGTAATAACTCATGCGCAGGCTGAAATTAATGTAGTGAACTGTAAAGCGGCCACCTTGATAAAAACGAAACTTCAGAATGTAATTTCAAAAAATCGTGGGTTTGCTCTTATCAAAAGCATTTCGGCAACTTTGGCTGGAGATTCGAATGAAACAGTGGGCAGTTACAGCCTTGGCGAAGCGCTGGCTTTTAAATTTGCGCCTGTAACATTGGTTGATGTGGAACGAAGTTTCGCTATGTATCAAAATGTTTTACGCGTCAACAGACATAGTTTTTTATTCGAAAATTTACACGAAATGTTTGTAATTTATTGTAACCAAAATTTAAATTAAATGTTATTCGTTGTGTTATTAATATTATTATCTTATCTTTTAAATTAAATTATCTTTATTTTTCATTTTTAAGAGCATATTTTTCGATTTTAATGGCATATTTTTCATTTTTAAGAGCATATTTTAAGGGGTTGAAACAGTTTTTTAGAGCATATTTTTGGTTGCCCTAGTCATCACCAATAGTTGTAGCAAATTTCAATTTGTTTTTTTCCCATAAGAAACTTGAATTTTGAATTTCGTATTTTATTTAATTTATTTATTTAATCATGTACCCATCTACCACAATTTGATGTAAGGTAAATTATAATATAACGAAAGATAATTAAGCAAAGAAATAAATAAAGGAAGCATATAATTTACATTTCCTGAACTCGTGTACATACGAGCATAATTCATGTAATGCAACATGTTTACTCTACGTAATGTCCATTTAATGGAGTGCAATATTTTCAAATCGCGCCGTAATTACGGCAATAGAACGTTGCCCGTCCATGCAATTAATGTACAGTTAACTTACTTTTTTGCCATTAAAATAATTAATATTTTCGCGACGTGCCACCTCTAAATGGCCTAGCATAGCACACGATTGAACGCCTAGGCTAATATGCCATGGCATGCTATGCAACGCAAAACATACGTACGTTTCAGTTTCAGAGCAGAAGGCATGCAAATAATGAGGTAGGAAGTGGTGTGGAATATAAATTGCGTACGCTGAAAGAATGTCAGCATGTCTTCTCGTCTCTCTCTCTCTACCTATATCTCCGACATCCTATTCCTAATGCTTTTATGCCTGTCATTACGGTGGGTGGAATAAATGGATGTGACTTAACTTGGACACCCCATAAGTATTCACATAACGTTTTCGAATTATATAAACATGCAATGTGTTTAGCTTAATCGTTTTTATGTTTTAAATACGGTTTAGTGTTAATGCCACGAAAACATATATTATAAGGAACCGACGTAAAATTATGAATAAATAAATGTCAAATCTCAACACATATAGGTACGCTAATTAATTAATTTTCAATTTAATTAGTTTTCTTAAAATTGTCAAACGGAATTGTTTTTAAAATTAGAAACCCTTACTTGTAATTTTTTTAACATAAAATATAGCCTAAATATGTGAATATTGAAGTCATACAAAGACAAAGACTTTTTGTAAGACTTAATTTTGTAGATTTGCGAATGCATTGAATTATATACATTTTAATTTATAAATTGTTCCTTTTTATTTACTGTACAGTAATAAATACATTGTGATATTTTGGTAGCCTTTCCTGTTTTCCTGATTTTTCTTCCAAAAAATTTTTAAGTAATGTCACTTAAAATGAAAAAATAGTGACGTGGCCATCATGATACTTTCTCCAATTTGATACTATAATAGCTATTTATATAACAAGTACATAATTTAGCACTTTATGGATGAGAAATCCGAGCGAGCCTGTGAGCAAGGACTATAAATAAGGCGAAAAGGGCTACTGAAAACCTAGCAATAAATCGCACTTCATTTTAGTGCCTTAGAAACAGATTTAGAGAAGTGTGACACAGAAATTCCTTTTGACCCAATCGAATGCCAAGAATTAGTGTCGTACTATGATGGAAAGCTGTCCCAGTACTCACAGGTGGTAAAAGGGTTGATAAATTGGCAACAAGGCAAGGAGAAATTGTTAAGAGTCTCTGAAATCCTAACATCTTCGGGAGAAGAGAAGCCATGGTTGTTAACCAAACAGTGGAAAAACCGACAAAATTCAGGCACTTGTTCAATTGTTCAATCGTGCCCAGTCGTACCTCTCTCGATATAATCACAGTTTCAGTTAGATTTGAGGAGCTGTTTCCACTCACTGATTTGTGCAATATCTGCTCCAGACATGGCACTTTACAAGAAAAATTGACAGCAAGATAATTATCAAGAATTATTGGAATTAACGATGATTCTTGGCAGCATACCGAAAAATTAAATATCGTTTCATATAAACAGACTTATTTTTCAACTTATGCATTCAATCAAGACCATTTTCAAGATCAATCTCATATTGAGAAAAATTAAATTTGTATTTTTTTAGCGCGAGTGCAAGTTCGAGTTTGGTTTCTGTCACCAGAAGTAATTAAAGCACCTCAATATTATTTATTTTTCATGCGTCAACTAATAAATTATCAGGATATTGATCCAGAAATCAGTAAGGCTGTGGTACTTGATAACATAACAATGTTTCTACAACGGTTAAAAAAAATGGTTCAAATTGTGCTAGAAGCAGACGAGAGTAAAGAATAGTAAGAAGAAAACATTAACTGAAGAGGTACATTCTGCACCAAAATATTTTTTCTTCATTTACAGACATTGAGTTTTCGCCTTTTATAACGACTGGTATAACATCGTTCAATAACAATCCTCGTTACAGAAGTGGCATTGAGAAACACTTGGAAAGTCAGTTATAAGAGAGTTATAAGAGTTACGAACAGGTTGAAAATTCATATATTCAGGCTATATTTCGTTTCGTTTTATTGAATCTATTATAAGAGTTGTCAAACTCAGGATTAAAATAACCGAAAAAATAGCCAACTGCCAATCATCTCTTAGGCAAAAATAATATTAAATGTTCATATCAACACAAAATGTATTCATTCTAAGGACGATATTTATTAAATGTTTCATGTTATTTCAAGAATTTTTAGAATTAACAGTTGGAAATTTTGTTCCAGAATGTTTTTACACAATTGCTGTGGTTGCCTCGATGTATCCACATACATTTCTCATGGAAGAAAAAAAGAATGGCGAGATTGGGAATAGTTTATCGCTTTTGAACGAGTTAATCGCTGTATATGCTATGCTATGTTCCAACTTCAAAGCGTTTGAGAATCGCCTAGCAGTTGTCCGATTATGCTGAAGTTTGGCACAGTTGGCACAGTCCGGTTTTTTTGGTTGAAACTGGAATCGGGGGTGGAAGGACCAAAATTTTAACTTTTGGAAAATTATCTATAGCCACGAGCCACCCTAATGTACATCGAGCGTGAAGCAGGATCGGATGATACTGACGTTTGAAAGATCAAAAAAAAAAAATCTCATAAATGATTGTTCTTAGTTGTCTTCAATATTCATTTAAATATTTTTGTAATATTTGACATATTTCAAAAAATTTAGGAAAAAAACAAAAAATGGTTAAGGTAAACACCCACTTCCGGTTTACATAATACTTTCTCGTACTTCGTAACGAAGACAATGAAACATAGTGATCTCCAATTTGATGGCATAATAGTTATTTATATTTATAATTTCATGTCTATTTTCAATTTGTCATATTTTAAATGTGTATCAAGGATCTGATAATACTGACGTTTGAAACGTCTAGTTTGTGAAAGATGGAAATGACAAATTATACTTCAAATTCTAATAGTCAGTTTTCTCAAAAACTAAAGAGCTTTCGAAAAAAAAAAACTTTTTTGTAAGTTGTAAATTTTGGCATTATATGAAATTATTATTAGCATATATTTGATATAACTATTATAGTTTCATAGTTGTAAAGAAAAAACGAAAAAAAAATACTTTTTTTTTTCGAGAAACGATAGAATTATTAAAAATATTTTCACACAAAATATGTTCATTTTCGTTGCTGTATTCAATGTTTGTATAAACATGTTTGTAATATTTTGTGTATTTAGAAAATATTGGTAAAAACAAAAAAAAAAGGTTAAGGTAAACACCCACTTCCAGTGTACGAACTTTTACCAACAGCTTTTAAGTTCTTCGGACTGTTAAATAAGACTTATGTTCAAAGTTTTATATTAATTGCTGTTTTCGTTTTTAAGATTAAACCCGCACAGACAGACACAGACACACAGGAACATTTTTTTTTCCAGAAATTGTTGAAATCGGCTCTAGGGACCTAAAAACGAATATTTCCGTTAAATAAATTTTTGAAAAAAATTTGAAACTAACACCAGATATAGGTTTAGCATACAGGGAAGTACTTTTATAACAAATAAAATTCCGAAAACGATTCCTAGAACAGGGGTGAAAAAATAATAGTTTACAACTCTTGCTTCAGATCGCACTTAATAGATCACAAAATCTTTAAATATTCGCTATTTCACGTTTTCAATGTAACAACAAATATTGATTTAGCATACATTAAACCATTATTTAAAGAAATAAAATTCGGAACATGACCCCTAGAATAAGTGTAAAAATGGTGATGTGGCCATCATGTTACTTTCTCCGACTTGATGGTATCATAGCCATTTATATTTACGTTTTCATGGTTTATTTTCAATTGAAATCATATTTTAAATGTACATCGAGCGTTGTGTAAACTCGGATGAAATTCACGTTTAAAACGTCAAAATAATGAAAGATGGAAAAATTATACTTCAAATTTAAAAACTCAGTTTACTCAAAAACTAAAGGGATTTCGAAAAAAACTTATTCTTTATAAGTTGTTTCTTTTAGCATTCTCTACAATTATTATTAACATACATTTGCTGTAACTATTATCGTTTTATAATTATAAACCAAAGATTAAAAAAAATAATAAAAAATAAAAATGATTTTATGAAAAATGTTTTCAAGCAAAAGATATTCATTTCTTTGTTGTCTTCAAAGTTTGTTTAAATGTTTTTGTGATATTTTTCATATTTAAGAAAATATTGACAAAAAACAAAAAACAGATGAAGTAAACGACCACTTCCGGTATACGAAATTTTACCAAAAGCTTTTCAGTTCTTCAGATTATCAAATAAGATGGATGTTTAAAGTTTCATATCAATTGCTTTATTAGTTTTTTAAATACAGCGCGCACAGCCAGACACACACACACACACACACACACACACACAAAATTTTCAGAAATTGTTGAAATGGCGTCTAGGGACTACAAAACGGATATTTCCGTAAAAAAAAAATTGAAAGAAACACATCTCCTCCAACAGGGGTGAAACAAATAATATCTTTAATAAAGGTTTAAAAAATTAAAATTCACTTGGTTTGGTACACGATTAAATTGTTTTATTTTCTACTAGTTTTTTTCTTTAATCGTGAAACAAACCAAGTGAATTTTATTTTTTAAAACCTTTATTAACATAATGTTTCACCAAGTGATCAATGAGAAACAAGTATATGACAAAATAATATCTCTAAACTCTTGTTTCGGCATGTGACCCAATATGTTATAAAATATTTCAATGGTCGCCAACCTAAAATTAAAAATTAAACAGATATCGTATTAAGCTTCCATTAAACTATCAATTAAATCAATAAAATTCGGAGCACGATCCTTAGAATAAGGGCTAGTAAAATAGAATCACAAAGCTCTTGCTTCGGCACGCGGCCCTATAAATTATAAAATATTCAACTGTTCGATATTTAAAATGTCGATTTAGCAGACACTAAATTATAATTTTTAATAAATAAAATTCGGGGCACGCCCCTATAATGAGAATGAAAAAATAATATCTTGGAACACTTGTTTCGGCTCGCTGCCCAATAAATCATAAAAAAATCAATTCTAACAACAAATATGGATTTACCATACATTAAACTATTATTTAATAAAATTATTTTTTTAACACCACCTCAAGAACAAGGGTGACAAATACAATATACTGAAGGAAAAAAAAATGAAACACTTTAAATTCGTGAAATTTCGACCATTTTCAAACCGCCATAGCTCGGCGTATTTTCAATCGATTTTGATGAATCTTTAAGGGCGAAAAACTTTGAAGTGTCTTCTTTGAAGTTATGCACGGTAAATTAAGCGTAATCCCTTCCGTCTCCCTCTAGCGCCCCTGTGAAAAAAAAAGGTTTTTTCTGGAAACCATGTCCAACTTTGACGATGTCTACGGAGTTGGAAAAATTTTGTCGACTCAATCCACCATAAAGGCATTAGGATTTGATCAATTCCCTTTGCAGGACTCAAAGAACGAAGCTCCTACGACGATTTGGCACCAAGTTATGGTTTTTGAAAAAAAAGTAAGTGCATTTTGAGGTTTTTCGCACATAACTCAGTGACTTTTCAACCAAATTTGATGATTATTTCAGGAAAAATCCCATTTTGGCTCTACTTTAGGGGAGTAAACTCAGATTGGAATGACCCCTTTTCGAACCCGTCAACCCCCGAACAAAAAAAAAACACGTTTTTGGGCAAAAAACGTCCAACTTTGGCAACTTGTACCCAGTTGGAAAAAATGTGTCGACTCGATCCAACAAAAGGGCATTGAAATGTGTTCAATTACCTGCGCAGGAGTCAAATAACGAAGTTCCTACGATGATTTGGCACAAAGTTATGGGTGTTTGAAAAAAGCGAATTTTGTGGTTTTTTGACTCATAAGTTCGAAGTTTTTCGACGAAATTGTTATCGTTTTGACGCATGAAATTTTGTTTGCATGTTCTTTGAGGTATGCACAAAAATTAATTGTTTTCGCGAAATCATGAATATCGCATTTTGTATCTTAGAACTCCATTAACAAAAAAAATTATTTTAAGTCAAAAAAGGCTTACTTTAACGATCTCTGTAGGATCGGAAAAAATATGGGCCTCACCTCACCACCATTCGTCCAATAAAAACAAACAAATTGCACTGACGGAAAAGAATGAAACACTTGAGGTTTGTAAAAATTTAGGTAATTTTCAAATGGCCATAACTTAGCTTCTATTCAACCGATTTCGGCGATCTTTTGAGAAATAAAAAGCAAAATGTGTCCTCTTTGAGAGGATTTATCCCCCACCCAAAGAGAGGGCTCTACTCCCCTCCAAATAAAAAAATAAAAAGACCACTTTATTTTAAACACCCATAACTTTGTGCCAAATTGCTGTAGGAACTTCGTTTTTGAGGCCTGCACAGGTAATTGAACACATTTCAATGCTTTTTTGGTGGATCGAGTCGACACATTTTAACCAATTCGGTACACGTTGCCAAAGTTGGACTTTTTTGCCCAAAAAAAGTGTTTTTTTGTTTATGGGTTCGAAAAGGGATCATTCAAATCTGAGTTTACCCCCTGAAAGTAGGGTCAACAAGAGATATTTTCCCGAAAGAAATTTGGTTGAAAAGTCGCTGAGTTATGTGCGAAAAACCTCAAAATTCACTTTTTTTTCAAACAGCCATAACTTGGTGCCAAATCGTCGTAGGAACTTCGATTTTCGAGTCCTGCATAGGGAATTGATCAGATTTTAATACCTTTATGGTGGGTCGAGTCGACAAAAAAATTTTAACTCCATAGACATCGTCAAAGTTGAAAATGGTTTCCTGAAAGAAGCACTAGAGGTGCTAGAGAGGGGCGGAAGGGGTTACGTTTAAGTTCGTATGCATGACTTTAAAGAAGACACTTCATAGTTTTTCGCCCTTAAAGATTCATCAAAATCGATTGAAGTTATAGCGGTTTGAAAAGGGTCAAAATTTCGCGAATTTCAAGTGTTTCATTTTTGTTTGCTCCAGTGTATATTACAACTCTTGTTTAAATCATAAAATATTTAAGCTTCGCCAACTTAAAATTTAAAATTAAACACAGAGATTGATTCAGCATATATTAGATTATTACTTAAATAAATCAATTCGAAATACGACTCCTAAAACATGGCTGAAAAAATTATATCTTACTACTCATAAAATATTAAAAGATTTGTTAACTCAAATTTATTTTTTCACCCTTGTTCTAAGAGTCGTGTTCCGTTTTATTTATTTAACTAGTAGTTTAATGTCTGCTTAATCGATATCTCTTTTTTTATTTTAAATATCGAGTTGGCGAACCTTGACATACTTCATGATTTATATATCGAAACGCGGGTTGTAAGATATTATTTTTTCAGCCTTGTTCTAGGGATTCAGTTACGAATTTTATTTATTTAACTAACAGTTTAATGTATTCATAGATACCTGAAATTTTAAATTTCGAGATGGCAAACGTAAAAGTAAAAATCAAAAATTAAAATTTTCGTTTTCGGATTTTTATTTCACAAAATTGATCAATAAAATCTTCGCAATCTAACCATTCGAGAGTATCTTTTTCTACAGCAAGCATTGCGTCACTTAAAGGCATAGTTAAGTAAGTTCTTAACAATATTTCGGTATTAGGAAAAGGAGATGCAATGTTATTTTCGATCGGATTTCCCAAATTTTATTTACACGCCATTCAAATAAATTGTCACCTTATCGTCTAGTTTTTTAACATCAATTTCATTATAAACTTTAACCCTATCCTATAATACACGGGTGAGCAACACTCAGGGTTTCGGTAGTGTAAACCAATTATAATAATAAAAAACAGAAATATTGTTGTTGTAGCTACTTTCTTTTCTATAAATTAATCCTTTTGTTATAAACCTAGGCTAATGTTTTACGGGTTAGATTCGAGGATACGACCTACCCACCTCCTTCCTAATTACGGTATTTATGTAAATAATATTATAATGTATGCATTGAAATATATTATGATTTAGAGGGCCACGTTATGAAACAAGAGTTGTAAACCCTAATTCTTAGGGTCATTTATTGCTTTAAATAAATGCTAAAACGATATTTGTTCACGAAAATGTTATAATGTGCGCATTATTTAATTGTATGGGCAGCATTCATGGGGTACATTTAACACTCAATTTCTTAAACATGCATTCGTGTGTTTAATACGCTTATTAAACACGCACACGCATTTGCGTGTTTAATATGGTTATTAAACACGCTAATTCGCGTATTGATTTACAGCACGCGATTTATGATAATATTTTGTTTACCCTGTTTAATACTGATTTTAATTTTTTTTTCAATTGTAATTGTAATTACAACTTTAATTTCGATTTTAATTTTGATTTTCTTTTTGTTTTTTTTTTTTTTGATTTTAATTTTGATTTTAATTTTTGTGAACAAAGTATAGTGTACAACTCGCATATAATGGCTATTAATCACTCAAACGATTTGCTCCACTCGCCTACGGCTCGTTCCGCAAACATCGTACTATTGTTGTTAGATTGAAAACGTGAGCTAATGAATATTTAAATATTTTATGATTTAATGAGGCACATTCTGAAGCAAGAGTTGTAAGTTATTATTTTTTTCACCCTTGTTGTAGGGAACGAATTTAATTTGTTATAAGACTACTTTAAAATATGCTAAACCGATCTCTGGTGTTGGTTTTAAATTTCGAGTTGGCGAACATTTATTTTATGATTTAATGGGTCGTGTCGACAAACAAAGAGTTTTAAGATATTTTTTTTCACCCTTATTCAAGTGGTCGTGTTCTGAATTTTATTTGTTTAAATGAGGGTTTAATGTATGCTAAATCGATATTTGTCGTTAGGTTTAAAATTAGACTTAGCCACGACAATTTTGTAGGGGCTGTGATCTGAATTGAATTTATTTAAATTATAGTTCCATGTATAGTTAATCGAAATCTGTTGTTAACTTTAAATTTCAAGACAGCGAACATCGGCATATTTCATGATTTTATTTTTTCCGCTTGTTCTAGGGGTCGTGTTCCAAATTTGATTTCTTTTAATAATGATGCTGATTTTAATTACGTTGTTTAAATTGTAATTGAAACAGACCAACATCGAAAAAAAAGCAATGTTAAGGGTTGGTGTAGAAAAATATTAGGGGTCGAAAATTGGGATAGCTTGCTTTATATACTATAACAGCTTAATAATGCGACATTTTTTGTTTTATTACGAAAACTTTTAAAAATATGAATGACCGAAATATATGGCTAAGTTCACACCCATAAGATATTAACAGAAAAACACAGAAATATGTTTGTACTTCTTGTTTCTGTAATTCAGATCTTTCGGATGTTAGGTTTTACTGATTAAATTATGGGACACCCTTGGTGTTGGTTGGAGGTGATTAGTGAAAATAATTGAATCTATTTAATGCTTTCTGCAACAAGTAAGGTTATTTCCAATTTATTTGTTATTTAAATAGTGTATTCGGTTCTCCAATTGAAAACAAGATCATTTATTTTTTCACATCTGTACTTTCACTAATCACCTCCAACTCAGGTATAAAACTCGTTCAAACCTTCCATAATCTCCTCAGTCGTTTACGACTTCTTCACGTTCACGATCACCTTCACGTAACTGTATTATATTCTATAACATTCAATTTAAATGCGAAGCTGCACTGATGAGAGATAAATCTCGAAACGCGTCTGGAGATGGCTATTTACTTAATTAATAATTTTTAAAAGTTTTACGGTTCAGTTTTATTGTTTAAAGTTTTCATATTCAATTTAGTTTAATTTTCAAGTTACTCCTATGGGTGGAAATAATCGATCTTAAACCAATGTTATTTATCTAGTAGTACTAGTAATAACATGCAAATTTCTTTTGTATCATTCAATATCCGGCGTGGCGCTAGCCAGGGAAGTAGTTGTTTCAATAAGTTATTTGTTTATAGTCTTAGTAAGACTTAATTTTGTTTGCAGAGTTTCGAACAGGTTGAATATTCATATATTCAGGCTATTTTTCATTTCGATTTATTGAATCTATTTCATGATATTTGTATGGACTTTAGTAATGCTTTTGATAAGGTTAACATAGAACTTCTGAAAGCTAAGCAGGCGAAGTGTGGCATTTGTGGACCTATTCTTAAGTGGATCGCTTTATATTTAACAAATCGTACTCAACAAGTCCGTGCAAATAATTTTTTATCCGATATTTTTTATGCCACATCTGGTGTTCCTTAAGGGGCACACTTTATTCAATATTTTCATTAATGATAAATAATATATCGATACCTTACTATGAATACCTGGTAACTGACAAATTCAAAACTTTTCAGGAGAGACTAAAAACGTTTTAAAAATAGGAAAGTTACATATTTCAAACGAATTTAAGATGTAAATTAAGCAAAAATGGCTGTTTTCAGATTTAGTAAAAAAAAATCATTTTATTCAAAGTTTCATGAAATATTACACATACGAGATATTCGACATAAACTGCAAAACTTTCTGAAGCACGATACGAGGTATTGTATATTGTATCAAGCCTAATTCTGAAATTATGATTAAAATAAAATGCATAGAAATCAATCATAACTAATACTAATTAGGTAATTGATAAAATGAGTGCGTATCACGCGGTAAACCCGATTTCAATTCTTGGAGATGATCCCACTTCTTTTGTTGAATATCAAGGCGGTGGCTGTATAGACTAGCAAAGTTGTCAACGGTCACAGATTTAGGGCATCTTGGTAGCTCTTGCCAGTCATCCTGAAAGTTCAACTGACTTGATAATTCCACTTGATTCATACTTCAATGCCTTAATTTCGGTCATGACTGGGTCGCCGGCTTTCTTTCCGGGGCGTATCGAGGAATACCGCATCTCGGAAGGTTTTGAATAGTTTAGGAAATAATCAAAGTTGAGGTATTTTACATCGAACGGGAAAGGCTTCTGTCGAGTATCCTTGGTAATCTGCATGTGCTTAATTGGGAGATGAATATCACGATTCTTCAGTTTGCGTTCAATCGCTGCATGAACCGAGTCACACTCCATTTGTGTATGGCCTTTCCCAAGGTACTTCTGTATAATAACAACGTCGTGGTTCATAGAATAGTGAAGTAAGGCATTCGAGACAATGGAATTTCTATTCTGGCACGTACACAAATCGCTGTACAAAATTATAGGAACTTGGCAGTCCGGGAACTGTTCTTCCAGGTATTTGATAACACAGGTAGCATAAACTGAAGCTTCAAATTCTCCTTCCGCTTCGTTCCACCAGAAACAACTACAGTGGTGCGAATCAAGATTGTAAACGCTGAAATTATGGACAATCAGCTTCGTACGACAGCACAGTGCACTAGCTTTCAGCGACGGAGCTAATTTGACAGATTCGATGTCAATAGTCATGACGGGACAGAGACCATTAGCAGCTGAAAGCTTATCATTGTCCTTCTCGGTTCTTGCCTGCAGTTTTCTCTGAATATGTTGTTCATAATCCAATTTGTCTACATTGCCAGTTTTATAGCCACAGCATAAGTCGCACTGGTCCTTTTTAGGCTGGAAGATAGAGAGATTCAAAGATTTGAAAGTACTTGTGAACACCTTGATAGAGAGCCAAGGTATCTTTAACTCTTCACAAGAAGACTTGTAGATTTTGTAGAACTCGGCACTCAAATTGACAAACCGCTCCAGGTACAATCTCGAAGATCTTTGTCGGCAGTAATGGGACGGCATTTTAGGTAATTTGTTAAAGAATGATAAAAGATGTGTTTTCCTTGGATCCACGTTTGATGCCTGATCTGACCCTTTCCATTTACGCGCTTCTGTGCTAGGTGTAGTTCCATAGCTTGACGAACCCTTAAGTGTCCAATTTCGTGCTGATCATTCTCCAACTCCAATTGTGGCTAAAAACATATTCTTGCATACTTCGACTCTATCGCCCGTAACAGACTTAAGGTGATACTTCAAGGTTGAACTTCTTCTTGAAACTAGGGCGCTGGAGAAGCGCCGAGGATCAAGGCAATCGATGAGACTTTTCTCTGATCCCAGTTTAAGTCCTCCCAATAATGGTTTAACATTTTCTTACGCGCTTAATCGTTAAGCGTGCTGTACTTACGCAAATTACTTGAAGCACATCGACCACTAGTGCATGGCGGTCCCATTTTCCTTGCCTCGATTGACGTTTCATGGGTAATTTTCTTATTTTTTCGGGAATATCCAATGTAAGCTTTTCCTTCCATTCTGCGCTGCTTTGAATGATTTTGTTCCCATGTCGCTGGCATGGCTTTCCTGCCTCGTTTTTTTGGGGTTCAGTATCTTGATTGGTGTTCTAATTTCTGCGTTATATTCGGTGTTGAATTCCTCTACTATTTGTACAGTAATTTCAACTGCAATCTCAGGCAATAATTCAGCTGGGAAGCTTGTGGGATCTTTTCTGCTTAGTCCTTCTTCTGCTTTATTGCTTGCAACAGTCAGCTGCTCTACAATAATAAAAATAAATCATGATAATACAATTTTAAGACGTAATACGCTGATACCTAATGTAAAATCTGGCTGAGCCAATAAAATCTAAAATGCGAATTACAAACCTCTAGAAAGTCCTGAGATCTCAACAAGCTCGTCCATTGTTATAGCCTCAGCAAGGAATTGCTCGGAATCTTCACTTGCGCTGTTTTCCATCTTCGTTTGCTGGAAAAATGATTATGTTGCTTATAGAAATTTCTGGACTGTCGTCCCAAAAGAGCTTGTCTAGGTAAATTCGAAATTATAATTTTGAATAAAGTGTTGGTACTTACTTGATAACTTCACTCACGTTTTAACTCTTTATCAAGCGTTGAAGGGCTTGGAACGAGCCAGATCACTTGTCTATGCCTGTACCACCGAGTTAGCTCGATGCAGAATTTTTTTTGGTCGATTTTTTGGTATCAAAACCTCAATTTCGGAAAAAATGTCAGTTACGAAGTATTCATAGTAAGGTATCGATATGTTGGAATAAAATCTCCCATGTTATTATTTGCGGACGATTTGAAAGTGTACAGACGAGTCTCATCGGATAGTGTAATAGTATTATTACAGTCAGATCTTAGTAATATATGTAATTGGTGGCTAAGGAATGATGTCCCTTAATATAGATAAATGCCACGTAATGCTTTTCAGTCGTTAATCTAATAAGAAGAGATTTATATACCTTTTATACAATGTGGGTCTTGAATATCAGGAGGTTGCTAGGGACCTGGGAGTTTATTTTGATAAGAAACTATCATGTTCCTATCACATTGAAACTGTTGTTGCCAAAGCAAATAAGTTGCTCGGATTTATTAAAAGAACGACCAGAGATTTTACAAATGTCCATAATTTAACAACTCTTATTAGGTCAGTATTAGAATATTGTAATATTATTTGGTCACCACATTTTAGCTGTTATATCAACAGACTGGAATATGTACAAGTTGCATTTTTTAAGTATTTAAAATATAAGTTATATTCACAAAATATTAGATCATATGTCCATTTAGTTTATCAAACAGACGAGAATTGTACGACGTTTGTTTTATCGTTAAAATAATCAACAACCTTATTAATTCGTCTGAATGTTTGGAATGTTTTGCATTAAGTGTTCCCAAATATACATCCAACGCGACAATCTCAGTTGTTACATATTCCATTCTGCCGCACGTCTTAAGTCCGTGCGTAAGAATGTCCACTACTGTAAATAAATATTGTGACAAATTAATAATCAAGTTCAAATCTGAAGCCCACTGTATTATCAGTTAAGAGTGCTTTAATGTAAACTATATTTATATATTTTTTATATGAAATGTTGTTTTGACGCCAATAAACAAACAAATAAATAAAATAAATAAATACATTATTTGTGTTGCTAGTAATCCAATTTTCTTACTTTGGTAATTATTACGATGACATTAATTTGTGTTATTTAAAAATAATAACAATATTCTATATTTTAAAAGACAAAATATTATATAAAACATGTTATGCACATGCACAACTATCAATCACTTCCCGTTTGATCAGCAGCTAACTTTTTATTTGTTAAGGTAATTTTCTTGCTCACTGCCTTAAATTAAGACCAACATAAGTTTATTGAGGCAAATATTTTAGAACATTTAATTTTAATAAATATGAATTTCAATTAAATTCTTCAGTTTAAACATTGTGCATACTTACCTCCAGAACAAGCATCGTTCTAGGGTAAATAATATTTTTTTAAATGTATTATTTTTATTTTTTCTTACGCCCAACCGAATTACGGACCGTACAGACATTGTAGTTATTTATCTTACTTGTCTCTTGGCTAATCCGGCCCTGTTTGTAAGATTAA
The DNA here is from genome assembly GCA_910593695.2 of Ocypus olens. Classification (NCBI taxonomy): domain Eukaryota; kingdom Metazoa; phylum Arthropoda; class Insecta; order Coleoptera; family Staphylinidae; genus Ocypus; species Ocypus olens. Next base: position 22,319,104 of record OU343056.1, read on the forward strand.
AATGTACCATATTATTACTATGTGGAATTATTTTAATTTTCTCCGTTTTAAATAAAGTATTATTTTCGTGAACAAATTTGAATTCATCCATTTTGAGGTCATAAAATGAAATTAAAAGTTACGTCAACGATGTACGCCTTCCATACCCACATTTTTTAAATCCAATATGTATTTTAATTTAATATGATTCAATCGCTAATAATAATATGCGTTTAATGTTTATTAAGAAATCGAGATCTTTCAATTGTTTACACAAGTACTTCATTGACGATTGGTAAACAATGAATTGATTACATTTTATCTATTGATGCTTCCGAACAGGATGTGTAAATATAAATAAATAGAGTGAGAGAATTATGAATGAAATGTGATAAGACTTTACGTCGACCTTGTGTACGTGACGTTTTCGGGTTGCCGGGAGGAAAAGGAACAAAAAATTTGAAAAGATGGATGGCTCCCGGGTGCTTCTGGTGGGGAATTATTTATGGGGTCGTCCTTGCATTTATGTTGCACTAGCCGACTAGGGTTGCCAGAAACGACCTCATAAATTTATTAGGCTCGCATAAATCAGAAGTATTCACTTGCAATAAAGAAGAAAATACTACATTTACTGGGTCACGAATTTTATTTATAAATAATAAAACAAGAATCCCTCAGCGAAATAAAAATCAAATGTAACAATTATTGTCTATTGAACCTTCCCCACCACGGTAGAAAAATATTCGCAATATACACGCTGTTGGTTGGTCTCATCCAGTTATAATTCAATGTTTATATTTTATAGTAGTTTATTACACAACATGGTATAAAAGTGTTCCATTGTTAAACGAGAAAAAATATTTGCATATATACACTAGGTTGTCCATTGTACAGGCGAACATTTTTTTTTCAGAAATCCGTTACGCAAAGCATCTCAATTATTCTACCGTGTGTTTCAAAAATAAATTAATCGCAGTCGCCTATGAAATGCGCATGTACGAGTAAACATTCTTCGTTGTCATTCAGACAAAAACAATCAATCAACATGCATATTTCAATTTGATTAATTTCTTTTTGAAACACATCGTATTTGACACTCGTTAGTGTGAAATATCAACACCCTAAGATAACGTTAACCCGAGCCGAATTGAGGTCAAAGAAAAAAAGTAATCGGAGCTTGGCATCTCTCAGTGGATCTCCGAAATACTTTCTTCTTGTCCATAAATTCGTATCCATTTTGATTTTGTTTCATGATCTTGAAGATTCCGTCAGTTTAATGCCACAAATGCTCGCTAAATTTCCCCAAGGCTGCTTTTGAAATGATTTTATCAATATTTTCTATATGCCGACTTCAGGAAGTACAGTTCTCATAAAGAGCTTTTACCGGTGAAATATATGGCTTTCATGGCTTATATGATGTCAAAATATGCACGGTGATACACCTCGGAAAATATTAGCAAATAAATGAATAAATAATTATATTATAACAAAACCGTTCTACAGAATGTGTTTAAATAATATGACGAACGAGTTAAACAATAAACTAACCACCAATTTTACTTCAGTATTATGAAAAAAATATATCGGCTGTGAGCGTACGTAGTGAACTTCATATATTTTGATTATTGACATAAAAACAAATGTCGGAAGACAATAAAAGGTGTTTAGCAGTTACAGTGCAAAATACTTAAACATACCTTTATCTATCGGCCATGGTGTTTAGCAGTTACAGTGCAAATTTATACAAGTAAGTACTAAATATAGTCGCCGGACATAAAATAAGGGCGCTATTGCGCAAAGGTGGATCCACTTTTTGAATGTTCCGCCTTTAGGTTAGGTTCGGTTAGGTGGCGGCGAATACCGGATTTTAGCGTTCTTATCAAATTTTAAAAGTATCGGAAACTGAAGGTAAAAAATCTCTTATTAGGAGTTGTTTTCCGAAAACGAAAACTATAAATTTGTGGGAGAACATAAAGAACGAAATATATTTCGGTTTTATTCTCTAAAAAGTAGGAAGTAGTTTTGCGGGCTTGCCTTAAATGTGACAGATTAAGAAATCGAGAATTTGAAGTTAATTAATTTCTATCCAATATAGGTGCACTCTACTTTACTGAAAATAGTTATTTGTTTAACAAGGCAATAAAGTGACAGATTTGCGGACGCGGCTGGAGTTTCACCGACGAGCGAGCTTGCGAGCGAGGCTGTGAATCCAGCCAAGTCGGGAATTCTGCTTTATTGCCGAGTTAAACACATAATTTTTTCGCGGATTATTCAGGAGAAATTATTAATAACTTGCAATGCAATAATTTTCAATATATTTAATTCTATCAACATATCGCAGGTAGCTTTGTAAAAATTTGTACCTTACTAAAACAAAAATTGACATTTATAATAGATATTGTGGTGTCCGCATTTTGACGGTGTGTGTGGTGGAATCATTTATAATCATAATGATCATGATTTCATAAGTGATATGCAATGAATATTTAAAACGGACGGACCGTATAATCATTTCGAGTAAAACTCTTCAATACATTTCATTACTGATATGGTTGATGGTAGAAGCCATTACTTTGTGATACATTTTGACTCAGGAATTCAGGAACTTCTCAATGAAATGCACTCTTTGTTGGTATCACACACATTTATTTACGATTAGAAATATTAAAGTCATTATGTTCATATTATTATTGTTCAATGATTAAATTGAAATAAAACTTACATAATACGTAACCTCCAAATCCTTTTTGATCATTTTTCCGATTGCTTCTCGGGTTCAATTACATGGGAAAGTTAGGTAAACACACGGTGCTCGAAGAAAACTTATGCGGAGTTATTAATACTTCTCAGAAGCCGTTATTGGGCTTCTTTCACAGGCAACATCTGAAGGAAAGTCTCTCGTTCTACTGTGCCAGGAAATAAGTGCACCGGTCGTCGACGTTTAAACGTCAAATGCCGGGCCGCTAGGAGCCGGTCACGACAAACAAATTTCGCCACCGTTCGGCGACTCGATTTTTGTGCGTGGATAAGTTAGGGACTCGCATGGAGGTCGGGGAAATCACACGTGGTGTTATTCAAACTTCGGGGAACCTGTTTTTGGACTTTCGGGTACGGGAAATTCGAAGGCAACTCTCAATTAAGCGAGAAATACATTGTAATGTCAAACAAATTTCCGGGCGGCTTCTATTGGTCGACGCGGTGTCACATCTGATTGGCGAAATAACGTGACGTAGTCTCACTTGATTGGCTCATTACTTTTACAGCCTAGGCATAAATAAGCATTTTTAAAGCCTAGTCCGCAAAAGTGATATTTCATGGCCTAAAAGCAGTCCGAAAATTCAAGCATTTGACCCCGATCAGTAGAGGCTGAATGCAGAACAACAAATTGAGATGCTAAATGAGCAACAGCATGAAGATTTTGACAAAATAGTGCTGCTGTTTATAATAATGACTTAGAGCCTAGATGCTTCTATATCGATGGCCCCGTTGGTTCTGGTAAAACTTTTTTGTATAACACTTTGATGGCATTTATTCGTGGAAATGGAAATATTGTGCTTCCGTATGCAACAACAGGTATTGCAAGCACGTTGCTTAAAGGAGAACGAACAGTATATAGTGGGTTTAAACTGCCAATTCCACTTTTCGAATCTTCAGTTTCATAAATGCGTTTGACATCACCCGAAGCAAGAATTTTACACGAAGCTTCTCTAATTATCATCGATGAAATAACAATGCTTATAAAGCATGGAATAAGATGTATCGACAAACTACTGCGAGATATAATGAGTAACGAGAGGCCCTTTGGAGGTAAAGTGTTTGTAGTAGGTGGAGATTTTAGACAAATACTGCCAGCTGTTCCAAGAGGAAATCGAACCGAAATTGTCGAATGCTGCATCAAATCGTGAAATTTGTGGATAATTTTTTGTCAACTCCCTCTTACCACAAATATGCGTAGTGCAGATCAAGAAGAGTACAACAATTGGAAGATGAAAAACTGTACATATAAAAATCGAAAACACAACGTCTGACACTGAAGCATACATACTATTAAACAAAATCCAGTTTGTGCCAAAACCATAGAAATATATCTAAAACAACAGATAGTCAACTGAATTTATAAATCGTCCTTTATTGCCATTACCGGGCAATTTTGCAACATTGCAGAAACGAATACAAAGATTGCAGGCATACATTTGAACAGCACAAGATATTAATCTTCCTATCCTCGAATGTTTAATTCATGTTAAAAACATTACAATCATTATTTCACCAATCAAAATAACGTGATACCTGGGATAAAAAGAACTGACCAAAATATTTAAAATGAAGTCGTTCGCAAACTACTCAACCATTATGGAATAAAATTTGACAATAAATTTCAAATAGAATTACAATATATTTTTTTCTACTTTGGTTTAATAATCGACCATTTGTTATATCAAAAATAGTTTAATAATGAGATTTTTTTATTTTACAGTTTTTGCTCATTATTAAACCATTTGTGTTTAAATTTAAGTTGTCGCGATTGGCAACACTTAAACGTGACAGGTGTCGACATCAAAATGTAAAATTGCCGTTAATTCACAGGATAGTTGGAACTCTCGAATGCGTCACATACTGAAAATGTTCAATAATGCATATTGGAGAGTTCGGCACCAGTACCACAAAGGTTAAAGAAAACGGAAGTGTAATGTTGTTCACTTTTTACCAGCGTGGAAAACTTAGGAACTTGGAACGGCCGGACGCATGAATTCACTCAGCGCTCGGCTACGACGTTTAGGCAACAATATACACAGAGGAAAGGTTGTAAATTATTATATTATTGCTTTGCAAAACGAATAACATCGAGGGAAAAGCGAGAGTACAATGCATGTTTCATTCGCGGCGAAAAAGAGCCGCTTCTGTAGATGTATTAATTCGGTGTAGATTTTTAATTAACGTCTATCGATGCATTACACGAGAAATAAAAAGACAAATGTAAACATAACCTTAAATTTCGATAAACATTTAGGCAAGTACATTGCATAATTATATAAGCTTAAATTAGCTACAACTCACTTGGAAATAGTTTGTTTATCGCACCCTTAGCAACTTCCCTTATTTCGGAAGGTGTAAAAGTAATATTCTGGTTTTGAAACCAGATCTAAAAATTGTTTGGATAACGTTTTCTCAAATGCAGAAGACCACAATGTCTCAACACATCCACTTGATCCAGGATTCTCGGATCATATCGGTATTCATCTCAAGTTAAATACTTATTGTCACACTGCGAAAGTAGTCAAAAAAACGATCCGACCAATAACCAATACGGGTAAATTTCATCTCTATAAATCTCTTGAAAAAACTGATTGGAGCTTTATTCAGGAGACAAATATAGATGTAAATATTAAATTTGATTACTTTATTAACACTCTGCAGCAGTATGTATATGAATCGTTCCCACAAAAACAAATTGCTGGTAAACAAAATCAATTAAATATTAAATGGTTCAACAATGATTTGAAACAGATGAGGGAAACACTGTTATTAATGCGAGATACTTGTAATAGATTACCTGAAGTTAGAAGCAATTATATACGTTATAAAAAATCTTATAATTATGCTCTCAAACAAGCTCGTATAAACGCCAACCATAATTTTTTAAAACAGTCTGAATTTTCGCCTAAGTCTATGTGGACGGTTATAAATGCTAGTCATAATAAAATCAAACCTAAACCTATCTGTGATATTGATCCAAATGATTTTAATCTATTTTTTAGTAGCGTTGCTGAAACATTAATTAACAACCTACCTGTGCCTGAAATTGATCCAATATCACTAATGATCAAATCTGGCCCAAACGTAAATACCCCGTATTTCTCATTTAGAGAAATAAGTTCTGTGGAAATTAGGGACATAGTAAAGGCATTAAAAAATACAAACAGCAAAGACATTTATGGAATTACCATCGACCTGCTTAAAAGTGTTCTAGATGTGATATTAATCCCTCTCACTAAATTAATTAATAGATGCATTAAATCTAGCATTTTTCCTAGTGCTCTTAAAAAAGCCTGCGTTATTCCTATACATAGAAAGGAGGATACTTGTGATATGAATAACTATCGACCGATATCACTTCTACCTATTATAGCTAAAATTTTGGAAAAAGTGTTAGCTAACCAAATCATCGAGTTTTTCGAAATCCACAATATATTTGCTAATATGCAATTTGGTTTTCGTAAGGGAAGGTCAACGTGTGGCGCGGTCACTGGTTTTATTGAGGAAATACTAAAAGGCTTTGAGAAAGGAATGTACTCTAGTGCAACTTTTTTAGATCTCAGTAAGGCTTTTGACTGTGTCCCGCATGACGTTCTATTGCGAAAACTATACTGCTACAACTTTCTGCCCTCCAGTTGCAGACTCATAGCATCCTACCTTACCGATAGGTATCAAAAAGTACAGGTTGGCGATCGTTGTTCAGCATATGCACCAACTAACTTTGGTGTGCCACAAGGGTCCGTTCTTGGTCCTATATTATTCTTAGTTTACATCAATGATCTTCCCAATATCTACAATGATTCATTAGCTGTTTTATATGCAGACGATACAACTATCCAATCTTCATCACATAATTTCCAATCTGCAATGGACCTAAACGCTAATTCCCTTATATTAACGCGTAAATGGTTAACGTCTAATAGGCTGACATTGAATGAAAGCAAGACGATAAATGTAATGTTTTCTTTGAACACATTACATCCATTCCCAATAACTTGCTCAAAGTTTCTAGGTGTATATGTTGACTCCAAATTAACGTGGAATAAACATGGTGATGAACTTGCTGCCAAAATATCCACCAATGTATATTTGTTGAGACGGCTTAATGATACACTGCCTCAAATAGCTCTTATATCGGCGTATTTTGCGCTCTGCCAGTCCCAAATTTCATACTGCATTTTAGCATGGGGACACACTGGAATTATTGGGCGTATATTTAGCTTGCAAAGAAGAGCTGTTAGAGTTATTTCTAATTTATCATACAGAAAGGACTGCAAATCTAGTTTTGTGCTATTAAAACTTTTAACGCTACCTTGTATTTATGCACTCGAATGTTTGATATACGTTAAAAACAATGTGCACAGTTATCAAACCCACGCTCAATTACATGAGCACGATACAAGGCAAGGGGGTAAACTCTATCCAAACTTTTTACGATTAAAAAAAACCCAAAATGGCATTAATTTCTATGGGCCTAAATTATTCAATATGCTACCGCATAGAATAAAAAGTCTACCATGTAAAAAATTTAAAGCCACATTAAAACAATTTTTTATTAGAAACGCATTCTACAGTATGCAGGAGATATTATCAAGTAACCTGCGAGATTTGTGATATATTATCAAGTAACCTGCGAGATTTGTGATATATTTTTATACTCATATGTATACGGTTTTAATATGTTTTGTACTGTTCAGTATTTGATTTTATCTATTTACTTAATAATGTGATTATTTTATATTTATTTATATATGTATTTTATTGTTTGTTATATACCTAAGTTTTATCTTTTTAACAATTATTTTATTTTGTAACTATTTACGTATTTTACTTATTTTTATATTTATATTTTATTTGTCTATGCTGTTACTGCACTTTATGCCTTTAATCTGTTTTTATACTTTTAATACTATTTATTTAAATCTTAATGTATCAAATTGACCTGTGTAACTATAATTGAATTGGCACCAAATATATTATTATTATTATTATTATTATTCTAGATTTAATATGTTTTAAAATTAACTATTGAAATCGACGTAGAAATATGTATGTCAAATATTAAATTCCTTCGAAACGAAAAATTGTTTTCAGTGCTGCCACATGTTGCAGATAAAACTCACTTCGTTTAAGTATATATTTTATTTTAGAAATAAATCTTTAACAAAAACCAAAGTAAAAAAAATACTTGTTTAGTAAGAGGCATTATGGGGCAATCATTACATTAGAGCCAAATTACACTCGTGCCACAATATACCCTCTTAATAAACTTGTGTAATAATGTAACTCCACCGCCGAAAAATGCAAAAATTGAAACATTTTTCGAGCATGCTCTCACCATCTAACGCGGCCTAATTTTCAATTCACATAAATCAACATCACCGCCGAAAAATAAGATAGAAAGCTATATTAACTCTCGGTAGTAACCTCTTACTATAAGTTCTCAATAAGTTCTTGTAGTTTAGCCCCATAGATCTCTACCAATGGTTTGACTTTCTGCAGGATTGAATCTCATTAGGATTAACGTTTTTCTAATCTTTGAACATTTTGAAAAGTGGAAGATCTGGACTTTGTCGAAACTTAGTGTATTTTAGCTTCAAACGCACTCGTCAATGCAAACTTGTAGATGAATTAGCGACAAAGTAAAAGCAGCAAGTGTCTGCCTAATTTCGGTTCTTTTGATGAGGAATATCTGGATTTCATCGAAACTTGGTGTATTTTAGCTTCAAATACACTGTTCAATGCAAGCTTGTAGACGTGAATGCGTCGAACAAGAAGCAGCAACTCTCTGCCTAATTTATGTTCCAAAAGCACATAGACAACACAATAGACCTGAATAGACTGGTATTCAGCGCCGTGGATTCAGAGGATCTGCACTTAATCTTCGATATTCCAATCGCTGCACATACGGGTATTTGCCAAAAGTCGAATTCCTAGAATTCGGTATAAGTAAAAATAAGCAGCAACCCCTGGCAGGTAAAGGGTCTGGAGACAATAAGCAATTGTATCGCCCGCCTCCATGTCCCCCCCCGACGGCTTGGTGGTAGTTCGAACTTGTTCTTCTATTGGAGTGCACCAACTTCAACTGTAAATAATTTTTAAACGTATAATAATTTTGTGAAAACAACTATGGAACGTGATCAACCTGGTAAGTTTACATTTATTTTTGATTTTTAATGTTTAGTTCATTTATTTTCTTTTATAATTTAGTAGTTTAGAAATACATGTAATTTTGTCAAAATTTATACAATTTTCTGTTAAATAAAGGGTATTTGTTGTACTTCCGGGTACGTGCGGGCTGTTATTTTTTCTAATTTACAAACTTTAAGGTCCATAGCAAAGAATTATTTAAAATTTAGCTGCGGATAGCCGCGGATGTTAATAATTCGGGGCTGTTACACATGACGACATCTCAAAATGTATTTTTTTCATTTGGTTCCTGATTTTATTTGTTTGAGAAATAATTTTGTTTTAGGGCCATCACGTATGAGAATAGTGACTCGTAAACATTTGTTTGAGTAAATGCAGCAACAAACTTTGCTCACTTTTGATTCCAAATTAGAATATGTGGAAAACTAAATTCTAAGTTTCGAAAATTATTCCGAAGACGAAATTAAGGAAATCAAACATAAATTTTCCCACTTAAAAACCAAATTGAAACAAAAATGGTTAGCAGCATACAAAAAGGCAGATATATTTGTAAAAACAAATAACAGCTGGCTTCAAAAAACTTTTGAGCTACCTACAGCAGTGCATCGTACGGGCCGACCTTCCATACCCTTCGAAAAATCAAGCGAGAGGAGCAAAAGGAGGAAAACAGAAAAGTTTCGTAGTACTGATGAGCAAACATTAACACATGCTACTCAGATAAAATTAAGAACATCTGGAAAGAGGGACGCTTCTAGAATCCTCAAGGAAATTAGAACCTCTCCAATCTCTCCTCTGAAATAACTTTACAAGATTTATTAAATCACACAAGCACGCGACTTCTGACATATCTAGAAGATGTGATAAAAGTGTTAATAACGATGAACGCAATATTTGCAGTTAATTTGTAAATGGGGCTGCGATGGATCCCGGCAAGAACAATTCAAATAGAAGATGCAGAGTAATGCAGACGATTGTGGCATATTTCAAAGTTCTTTTGTGCCTCTCAAATTAATTTGTGGCAAAAAAGGAGAAAATAAGTTTTGGCAAAATCCAACTCCTTCTTCGCCACGTTATTGTCGTCCCATCAGAATCCGATTTGTTAAAGATACTGTGGGTATTACAAACGAAGAAATTAAATATGTGGAAGATGCAATAAAATCATTGAAACCTACCGAAGTGATTCTGGGAGGAAGTTTCCATGTGCAGCATACCTTGTTGCTGACAATGGTAGACACAAAAGTATGTAACTCTGCAACTCAAACCCCATCAACAATGAAATGCTACATTTGCGGTGCAACCTCAAAGGACTTCAACAATTTAGAGAAAAAAGGGGATCTAAATACGGACTCGTTAAGGTTTGGTTTATCTGTGTTGCATGCCAGGGTTTGCTTGTTTGAAAGCTTACTGCATCTTGCGTATAAATTGCCAGTTAAGAAATGGCAACTTAGATTAGAGCATGAAAAAGCTCTCGTCAAGCAAAGGAAGGCCGACATACAAGAAAAATTTAGGCAACAAACAGGTTTAATTGTGGATGTTCCGAAAGCTGGATTTGGTAACACCAATGATGGGAATATCAGAAGAAGATTTTTTGCCGATCCAGAAGTAGCAGCTGAAATTACGGGAATCGATTTTAATCTAATCTAAAATAATTTTAGAAGTAGTATCAAGTGGCCACAAGATAAATAGGGAAAAATTTGCAGAACATGGAAATGCAACAGCAGAACTTTATGTAGAATTATATGCCTGGCATCCGATGACCCCAACAATGCATAAAATTCTCATTCACGGGGCAGATGTTGTAAAAAATGTAATTTTGCCTATTGGACAGTTATCTCAGGAAGCTGCAGAAGCGCGAAATAAGCATTTTCGTCTTTACCGGCAGAAGTTCCCCAGAAAGTTATCAAGGGAGACATGCAACCTCGATATTATAAATGGATTGCTACTAAGCTCTGATCCTCTTCTAACGAGTATGAGGCCAACGCCAAAAATAAAGACCAAGCCATTTTTAAAAGAGTCTTTGAAATTATTGCCACCTGCTGATCCAACTTCCATCAACAGCGAAACGGATTCTGAAGATTCTTCAGACGAAGAATATATCAGCTCTGGCGAAGAACCGTGGCTCTCTTCATCTCCATAAGGTTTTTTTTTATGTGGTATATATTATAAGTTATTGTGTTATTTCAACATTTATGACATTAGAAAAGTTAAATCACAATCGTTAATTTATTTTTGGGTGCTACTATAGTGTTCAGACTACAGATATTTTGCGGTATAATTTAGTATGTTGTCTATTAAGTGCAAAGTTCGTATACCACATTGAAACAAATCGAAGTTTTTTTTTTGAAAGAGTGTCGCGTTCTTTAACTCTATTTTGGATGCATTCAAAAGTTGGTAGTCCGCACGTTATAGTAGCACCTTTTTTTTATTTTTTTCTATTCCAAATCACTCCCAATATAAAGAAACAATAGAAGAACCCATTTATTATAAATAAATCCTGAAACATAATTTTGGCCGCCTAAAACCTTCAAATTTTACAATTTCGCTACAGCAATAAGTTATCCCTTCTTTTCTTTAATACCTCTAACGTTAAGAGCTAGTAATGATTATTACCATCCTATCCTAGTAAACGGTAACAACTTCTGGTACGTTATTTTAAAAATAAACTTCAATGGCTTTGGCTTTACTGTACGAACCCATCGGGTAGATGACTTATTTATTGGAAAATCCTCTAAATTATATCCAAGAGCCTCGATTGTTGCCTGCAGTCTGAAAACTGTGTCTCTTATACTCAATTAACACCTATCTAAAGCTGCTGTTAATTATGGAGTAAACAAATCTTTCCCAATGGGTTATGCGTTCTCAGACGTGGTTGTGAATTTGCAGCATCCTCATCTATACCGTACGTGGAATCGTCTTGTATATACGCTGGCGATGAAGTTGGTCCAGTAGAAAAATATTCGCCGAATATTCTCTTCTAAGGCCCTTTATCTCGCCCACTCCTCTTTTTCGGCACGTTTTATATCAACTCCAGATTTGTAATAGGTGTCTCTTTGTCGCTGCAAAAAGATCCTAACATCCCGTATTTTTATTAACTAAAGCGCAATTAATTGTGCAATATTAAATAGGTTCTTTAAATTGCTCTTAAACTTCTCTAGGGATTTTTTGGCTTCTCTTTGCAGATTCCTCCAAAGTTGAAGTCTTAGTAAGCTAATTTTGCAGAGCTAATAACAGGTTTAATATTCATATATTCTAATAATCAGGCTTCTTATTGTCTAAAGGTGTTTTCACACAATTAGGTAAAGATTTCGTAGGTGTCATTGCCTTTTCCTAAAATATAACACATTCATAAATGGCGAGATTTTCATTCACCTTTAATATAATTTCCCGAATATTACAAAATAGCACTACGAGAGCTTGGCAATTCGAAAGAAGTTTAGACCACGATATTTCATAATTAGGCAGACACAATGCTTGTTACAAACCACAATATGGCTGAAATGATTTTAAAATGAGAAATACGATGATTTTCATGTTCTACAATTTAAGAGTCTTGAAAAGACTACAAAAAAGAAATTATAAACCACTTTCCTGGCTAATACCACGTCGAATATTGACATGGCTGAAAATAATGCATCCTCAATCAATCAAGAACCAACACTGCACTGGACAGCACGCTATCTGCGAAGAGAAAATCTCCAGACAAAATATCTAGTTAGTAGCGTTTGCTATAGCAACAGGGATTTTCTATGTCTAATGGGGAGGAATATCTGTTTTCTTTTACTATTGTGAGAAGCAATAACGTCGTGCAAAATTGAACTAACAGCCGTCCAAATAATAATAAACTTAATACTCCACTTTTACAGCGGGTTAATGCCCGTTTGCACATTGCAAGAACTTCCATACATTTTTTCAAAAAGTTCACCGTAATCATCCGCTATGACTGCTTAGACTTTTAGATCTTTGCCAAAATACATGGCTGGGACATAAAAGAATGCGGAACCTCGGCAGACTTATTAAGTAATTAGTAACACAAATTAGACATTTTCTTTCGCTCTATCTTCTTAAATCGTTATAAAAAACAGTTAGAAAAGTGTGTAAATGACTGGGGCAGATCAACATCAACAGATTACTGTTTAAACATAAATTTTGTCTTTGAAATTTTGATGAATTATTACTTCTCGATAGCTAATCGTTTTTGCAATATTTAATCAAACAATTTCTACTCCTTGGTGTTGCAATTTTAATATAACAGATTATATTTACTTACTTAATTACAGAATTGAAAATGTATCCACTTTGTAACCCATTTGTACATATTTTGTACATATTTTTTTAAAGATAGAAAAAACAAACGATTCCCGCAGCCGCCTATACGCTACGCCACTGATAAGAAGGGTGTACTTTTTGGCATGTACTATAGTGAGTACACTGAAACAATATATAATAATTTTTACTTTCTCCGTTACGAAGTACGACAAAGTATTGTGATCGTGATTTTTTTTTCAAAAATTTTTTTTACGGAAATATCCAAATATTTTGGGGTCCCTAGATACCATTTCAACAATTTCTGGGAAAAAAAAATGTGTCTGTGTGTGTGCCTGTGTGTGTGTGTGTGTGTGTGTGTGTGTGTGTGTGTGTGTGTGTGTGTGTGTGTGTGTGTGTGTATGTCCCCACATATTTGTGGCACTTTGTGTGTGCTACATCCTGAATTGTGGCGGAGGCGCGTTCTTGTGGCACCTTACCCTCCGTGCCACAAGTACATTCGGCTATTTCTCCATTGCTTCATATGTCACACTTACGACATTTAGTACCAATGTTAAAGAAGATCAGATTATTTCAGTTATCTATACGAAAATTCTCTAAAATCATTCTCACGAAAGTTATGATACCTTAAAAATAATTGTGTGTATGACGCCACATCATGGGTACCGATCATGTGTGCTACACACCAAATTGTGACAACCCTTGTTGGTAGCGCCACCTGGAACAAAATATGCTGCGTTGCCGACCTATCCCACATACCTACCGAGGGGATCGCATTGTTTGCTCAATTCTCGGGTTGGAAATAGATTTACAGTTGGCGTTAGGACTTGCAGTGTCCATTCATAAATATTTCAATTAAATAAATAACATAAATTATTAATAAATAAATATTGAAATATTAAAATATTAATGAAATAAGAAATTGTGAGTAGAGAAATTAATTAAATTAATAACAGTAATTATTAATAAATAAATAAAAATTGAATTATTTATGAAACATAAAATTGCAAACAGAGAAATAAAATGTACAATTAAATGTTAAAAATGCACGGAATTTCTTGTAATTGTCTAAATTATTATTGTTCTTGACAATTAATACCCAACTTAAATTGATTTTTTTGTTCCCACTTTACTTGAATTACAGTTAAAATTATGCATAAATTATGCAAATTCACCAAATTAAATAGCATTTATTTATATTAATTTATTGGATTCTGTTTTAAAGTTTAAACGGGTTCGGGATGATAAAATGATACAAATATTATTACAATCTTTATATGTATATAAAAAGTGCATGTAATATAATTTATTTCGTATTCAATTAACAAAATTTTCCCACTTTCTTTGAATTTTTAATTTTATCTATATGATTTTTAACACAAAATTTAATGTCAGTCCAACCGCGTGAAGATAATATAGAATTGCTATTCATACATTTTATGCAGTTTACTTTTCCTGGTACAGTATTTCTTTTTATGTGCGTTGCAAAAAACTTCAACACTGCTCCTTTCTCTGCACTAGAGCATTATACATCATATTAAGGATACAAATAGTTTATGATTAATTTTGAAATAGCACTAAACAATATTAATAAATATCATTACCTGAACATGTACGGGGAACAGGTACTTGAGTCGACACTTATATTAAAAAAAATATTTTTTTAATGGAATAAAACATGTTTAAATAATTCTAATTAATCCCATCATATAGAAAAATAATTGATTTATATTACTAACAAAAATTTGCTTCAAAATTATATGATAAAATATACATTAACACAAGGTAAAAGTTTTAGCATGTAAAATCCTATGGCCCACGATAAAAAACATGCTGTATATCTAACGGTCAATCCATGTCAAATCAACCAATGATAGTCGCTAATTTTTTTTTATTTTCCAGAAGTTTTAGCTATTTTTTAAATTTCTAACCAAAAAGCTAATAAAGTCTCAGTGATGAAATTTTAACCACTTAGTATAACACCATTAAAGAACGTTTTGTGAAAATATTGGGTTTTTAAAGTGTGTCCCTTCCGAGATATTTCAGATCGAAAATACCTGATTTTAGGAAAATTGCAATATTTGAAGACCCTTTAAAAAAGGATGTAACTCTCTGGCCTGATACTTTTTAGGGAAGTAGTATACTATAGACACTATATCCACAAAAAATGAATTTGAGTCTTCGTTTTATCTTTAACACTTTTAATTTTTAAAGAGAAGCTTTTTATTTTGGAAACGTTAACATTTACCTATTTTCTGCTAATTTACAATTTAGTATAGGCCTATATATATATATATATATATATATATATATATATACTTAACAGAAAAAATTGTACATTTTATGTTCTTTAACATGGTTTCTTTTTGAACCAAATATCTCCAAAAACCGAGGAGCTACAGAGTTTAACGTAAATCTCTACAAAATGCAAAATAGGCTGACCCACCAATACAAAATGGCTGTTCACAAAAAAAACTGAACATCTGAAAAATTAATGCATAGCTGTTTTCAACTCTCTGAATATACTACAACATAGGTAAAAAAACGAAAATAGATAAATTTTGTCAGAGACCTTTTCAAATTAAATTGGTTGATTTGATTGACCCCTAAGAATTTTTAGTGACAATCTAAAGACAATAATCAAACAAACTGTTTTAAAAATATGTTTACTTCTTAAAAATAATATTTATTGTTTCAAAATTGTCTAACAATAAGTAAGAAGTTCGTTTGAAATTCATCTCCCTAAATATATGTTCATGAACGCTGGAATATTTAGGTTGGTTCATATACTTACATGTTTGTTTGCAAAATATTAGGAAAAGTTGATAAAAACCAAAGAAAATATGAGCGATTAGATTTTTCACCATAATTGCTTTGAATAGTATGAGAGTGCTGTCTTTATTCTGACAACAATTAAAATGTAACTCATTCTAATTTGGTTTCTGTATCGAATAGAAAATTCAGCAATGTACATTGGCGATTTACATTGTATTTATATGTTTATGCAAACTCCTGCTTCCCATACAGATGGCAAAAAAAGGCAATAGCATAACAAAAAACGTGTATTGTAACTTGTTACTCAAGAGTGAAAAAATAAAATTAAAATATTTGGGATTTCACACGAGTTACCGCGCTTGTCATCAATTGAAAATCTATAAATAGATTGTTAATAATTTTCTTAAAATACAATCCGGAATGAATTTTGAGTAAATTTTCAAATCGATGGTAATTATTATTACATTTTTTCACTTAAATTATTACAGATTTTCAAGAACTTATACTTTATTCTCATGGATTTATCCCACAACTTGCGGATGGGGTGTTTGCAGGTTTCTATGGATTAATAATTATAATTAATTTTTAGTAAATTTATAAAGTTTATAGGAGAGACATATTTCATTTCATTTTTTCATTTGAATCGCAAAAATATTGTTATTTTCAAATAACAACCTACCTTGTTGTTTACTTTTTAGATAGAGCATTTTTAACTACAATACAATACTATTTTTTCTCCACGACCACTGTAGAATTTAAGCATTCTGAAATCAATTTTGATCATAGAACGTACACATTCTCACTCTTGTTATGGATCAAAATAAAATGCACTTATGCGTTTTGCATGTAATTCATTCCATAATAACTAATGGAATGAATATTCTCACACCGTTTCGAATAAAACAATTAGCCTTGGATATCACAATTGTCAAAATACTATAAACATAACCACAAACGCGATAATAAAACGTAAGTTCTTTGTGTTAATTATAATTAATATACTAATACAATAATTATTGTATTAGTCTATTTTATCTGGTCGAGGAGAAAGTATAGTCTACTACTAGGTAAGAATGGAAATTCTGATGCTAGTCCACTCGCATCGAATTTCCATTTTAACCTTGTTACAGAGTATACTATTATACCCTCGCCTAAGGCATTTTTCAAGTTAATTTGACTAAAATAAGCGCTGCGTGTCTAAAATTTGTCGCATAATAACATTTTTTTTTAAATTATTTACCAAATTCAGTATTGCATCAAACTAAAGTTGATTATTTTGTTGCTATAACAATACACTTTTTTATTCTTTATGGAGATTTTTCTCTAGTAATTTTTTTTAAGTTGCATTATTAGAAATTTTTTGAGTAATTTCGTTTTGAAAATAAAAGCAACAGTGCGTTGTCCTAGCAACAAAACGATAAGTTCCAACGAATATCCAACATCATCACTAAACGCATTATTAAATTCCAAAGAACTTGTATACAAATCATTTTCGGATTCGGTAAATAAAATAAAAGTAAAGTCATTACGCAAAACCCTGACCGCTTATTTAGTCGATTTTTTTTTGAAAATGTTATTGTATTTGCAACCACATTTAATTGATGAAAATAACATTTTCTCATACCAGATTTACATTCCTTCCTTACAATTAGTTCAGTGATTTTTTAATTAAATTACGTTCATAAAACTCACATAAATGGATATTTTGTATATGCTGCACTGTCAAATAAGCTCCAATTATGTGTCTAATATTAATTTCTTGGTTTATTTGATCCATTCTCATTTTACTGTAAATGTGTAAATGTTGTTATGTGTTAATTGCTATTGTGTGTTAGTTTGGACCGGATATTGGGATGTGACGCATTCATTCGACGAATTCCTTTTAAAATTTAAAGGGCGGTCCAAAACAGGTAGAACACTTGGGGGTGACGAATGCTAACATCTGCGAAAGATAAATATTTGAGGCCTGGCTCCTACTTCTATACATATTTAAAAATAGACTTTTATTATTGCTATTTAAATTAATAACTTTCTGTAAATTTCTTGCTCTTTCAAACTGAATTTCAATGGCTATTGTAATGCACGCTAGAGAAATAAATCTTCGATTTTTTTATTACGTCCATTTTCTCAATAAAACTTTATTCATACATTTCTTATAGATTTTAATATAGAAATAAATACCAATCAATAATAATAACTTACTACAAAAAATAATGTTGGTAAAAATCAAACTATTATCTTTTAATTTTTATGCTATTAAGGAATTCATTATTTTTTGCTGCCCAAAACAGCGAATGGATAAAATAAACCATGAAATGAACATTAGATACATAATTTGCGAATATTTGAACGTGTGAAATACCCGAAATGTCCATTTATGTGACGTTTATAAATTCAAAACTTACTAAAGTAAGGAGATATTGTAAATCTAAAAAAAATATGACTTACATCTACATTCAAATCCTTATTTCGAATAACTCTATCGACTTTTTTCTGACTACATAGTTTCGACAAATAAGTGTGTCAGTTTCGGACATAATTATTTTTTAAATGAGAACCGAAACTTTCAAATGACGAGTGTATCCTAAAATAAGTTTTTCAAAGCAAAAATTTTGTAAATCAGGGCTTGACGTTACTAATATGGCGGAATCGTAAGTGGTTTTTTCTACCGTTTGTTTACTCATGACTTTACTAGTTTAGAGTTTTTCGAACAATTTTAAATTGTATATAACATTTACTAAATTAAAAATTGGTGGTTAAATAATAGCCTAAATTATACTATTTCAAGTAACGTTCGATGATTTTATAAACTTATATTTGCCTGAGCTATAAATCTGAGATATTTTTTCAGCTAAATCGCCGGAAATAAATAATGAATACCAATATAATATTTAATAAAAAATGTATTGGTTTTGATTTTCAAAAGTAAACTGATTTTTCTTCGAATAATGAATAATGCATAATTTACGGTATTAAACCTGTATTTGATAATCCTTTTTTGCCGTAAATTGTGTGTGTAATAGAGAAAAGTTAGACAGAACAACATAATGACAAATCTTTTTTTTTTCATTTTAAAATTTAATTTGAATTCATAAATTTTAGAATAATTTGCCTAATATTATAAACATAGTAAGATATGCTAAATTTGCGAAGTAAAAAAAATATAAATTGTGTTAATTGTGAGTTAAAATTATAAAACGTATCGGGAAGCAGCTGAAATATTTAATAAGAAACATCCAGACACAAATGTACATACAATAATTAATATTTTGAAATGAAAATAATTAAAACATATGGATATGTTAAAAATAAATTAAATAACAAACGTCGATAACTGAGGACTTTAAAGTGAGGACTTTAAATGTAATGTTATCTACAATAGAATATATTAAATATTAGCTGCGCAAAAGGGTAAAGATATGATGGCAAATATTTTGAAAGCACACAAATTCCACCCATATAAACCACATTAAAACCTAGAGATTATGTTAGTGGTTTCAATTTTTGTTCTCTTATCCAAGGAGAGTTAGAAGAGCATCCATTTTGGGTTAGAATAATCATGTTTGAAGATGAAGCTTCATTTAATTCAAATGGTACAGTGAGTTCCCAAAATTGTCGATGATGGAATGACCTTCAACCCTAACTAACTAACGAAATAAATATTCATTACTGTAGTATTGTGTACATTTTTATCTGGATGTTTGTTATAATATATTTCAGCTGCTTCCCGATACGTTTTATAATTTTCAATCACAATTAATACAATTTTTATTTTTTCTCCAAACTCAATGTCACCGGAATTACTATTCATTTATAATGTTTAAATAATATCTGATGTTTAATGACAGACCTGTCACTGTCATTTCAACATTTGAAATATCAATGTGCATGTATCACTGTAGAGAAAAAGAAAAATTACAAAATCTTATTTTTAGCAACAGGTATACATGACTGTATGATTGAACCCAGTTTTCAATTCTAAATAACTTTTCTTTATAACAGTTCTTGATATTGTCAAAAATAAAGGTACTTTATTCTGGAACAAAATTCATATTTTCACACAAACTCCGTATATGACCAAAAAAATTTGACAGCTGATGGTTGCATTTTAGGTTTTGGACCATGCAGAACTTTTTATAAAGAATAACTTTTTTCCTAAAATTAATTTTCAAATGGGATGGTTGAGAAACTGCAAACTAACATCATTTATTACAATGCAAAAAAAAAATTAAATATATTGATACCAACATAAGCACAACTTATAAGATGAATTGATATGTAGTGTATTTTTTACTGTGAACTTTTAAAGTTTTCATATTAAGTTTTAAGTGGTACTATATTAAAATTTAATTATTTAACTGTTATATCATGTCAATGTCATTTTCCTAAAAATTAAGCAAAAACCTATGAATTACAATCTATTGTCTGTTATAAAAATGTTCTAATTATAAGAACAATCAGTTCGCTGTAAAAAGATAAAATTTTAATATGGATTTTAAGCAAATATTTTCATATGTTAAAATATGGTCCAAAAGTTAATTTGCAAAATCTTAACGGCCGTGGTAATAAAATACACGGCATATTATAACATACCCCCTAAAAGCATAATCTATTAATAATATATCATCTAAACCTATAATTTGACTAAATTACAATGTTCGAAAGACATTTATTAGCAAAATATGTAAATTTAGAAAAACAAATTGAAATTGTATTTAATTAAAATATTTGATACAATTAAAATTATTTACCGTTTTGTGCCAGTTATTGAATTCAAATCACATAAATTCAATGGGCAATTGACTCTTAGCTCGATTCGTACTAGATGATACTTGTAATAATCATAATACTGAAATAAAATTGCAACGGATATGCCCGTGTGTCACATCACTGAAATCAGCAAAAAAAATCTGATTTAAATATGTATATATCATAAATTGTGCCCACAATGAAAACGAAAGCTAAGTGTAAAAAAACAAAAACTAACCCTGTAGATAAAAATCGTTCGCCATTTGATAAGACGTAAAAAGATGCCGTAGGAACGTTTTTACGAAATTACGATTTACACTTCTTTCCAAACTGCAGAGAAACCGTTAAAATAATTTAAATGTTAAAGCAGATTATTAATCAACATAAAATTCTGCAAAAGTGTCGAATTTAAACCTACCCTCTATTTCCTATAATAAGCTATATCCCCATACTCGCCCTCGAATTTCAATCACCCTTTATATTTCACCCGATAGCTGACGAGGCAATTCAAGTACAATTACTCAAAATATAGCTTTAAAACATTTTCGCATATTCTGTTATATTTTTTATACCAGAAAAGTTTTAAATGTATAAACCTCACTAAAGACGGTTGTAACATAATTAGTATTATCAACCTACCTAAAATAACTGGATGTAACAATAGTTTCAAAAAGGCCAATAATTTTAATCCTATTACAAAAGTTTGCTGTAAAAGTTGTGAGCTTTCATACATTTAAAACATCAAGAGACTATTTTTATTGTCCCAACAGAAATCTTGGAGCATGTCAACCACAAACATAAAAAATCACTTTTTGTCAAGGTTATTTAATTAAGCCATGCATATTCTAAAGCTATGCTTATTCTAAAATATTTATTTTACCATTTTTCAATTAGTTTATAAGGCACATTTTGATCATAAACCCAAACTTAAAATGTTTGTACAATAAAATTAGGTTAAATTATTAGTTCAAAGGGTATGGTTTAATACTCGTTTTTTTATAGATATTATATAAATTTATGGTTTCATCGTACAAATCCTTGTCGTGTGGGACCCAAAAATATTTATGGGGGCCTATTTAGGTTATTGGAGAGATAATTTCGGAAAAATTGTATTGTCATGCTCCGCTGTTTATAATTATTTAAATCCGAAGGGTAAGTACATAAGAAATCATTCTCGTTTTTCTCCTGTGCTAAGTTCCTTTATTATCCAGTAACCAATATTTATAAATTATTGTTTTCTGTGGTTACATACAAAAGTATTTTAAAAGGATAATAGACAAGAGTTTGCTAATATGCATAATTATGTAATATTAACGTGATTATTTCCGTTTTTGGCCTCTTCAACTACCATTTTTTGACTTCGATTTCGTTCTGAGCCGAAACTTTGTGATGGTTATAAATTTAAAAAAACATATAAATAAGGAGTCTAAATCTAGTTCATAGCGTAGCTTTGAGTGGTTTATCTTTCAAATTGTATTAACAAAAAAAGTCATTGCTTCAATTTGTGGATATTATTTTTATTTCCTTAATTTGAAAGTTAATACAGACATTTTCATATTTATTTTCAAAAACAAAACTCTCATTAGCGTAATGAAATTGATTTGCCAAAGGCAATAAACTTTACATGTGGAAACATTTTGGGGGTTATTAATATTTTGAAAAAATGATGGGATGTTCAAATTCAATTTTTGAACATGGTAAGGAAATTACAAACATACGTTAGCCCTTATGATAAAATTGACACTGACAAATTGATTTCATGACATTACCAGTGTTTCGTTTTCGGCATTGAATATGAAAATTATAAATTTAATTTATCTTGAATTTGATACTATTTTAAATTGAAAATTCACGTGACTTTTAAACGTTTAATTGTAAAAAACTGTAAGAAAAATAATATTTGTCTACCTTTTAAATTAAAAGGGAAAAAAGGTTTAAAAAACTACAAGAGCTTAAAACAACTGAAAACGGAAATTTTTCCTCACGAAGATACTTCACGATTTATAAATGAGGATTAT
This sequence comes from Ocypus olens, assembly GCA_910593695.2. NCBI lineage: Eukaryota > Metazoa > Arthropoda > Insecta > Coleoptera > Staphylinidae > Ocypus > Ocypus olens. The sequence goes on from OU343056.1 coordinate 22,341,795, forward strand.
ATTCAAGATAAAATAATTCTAGATTTAAATATTATTCACGTTAAATCTTTATATTGAAACTGCATTTTTAGTGTTTATAGTACTAGGAAAGTTGTATTTTCAAACATTTATAATATCCAGATGTCGGCATTGTTCGTCTCAGCAGTCGAAAGCAGGTACCAAGCGTCCCTTTAAATTTTTAAAAGGAATTCCTAGAAAAGAGGACAGACGACTCATTTCAAAATCCGGTTCAAACCAATATCATTCATATTGTTTATTCTGGAGACTTCCACTTCTTTATACATGTTGAATAATATAATAAAACACTTTTCACTTTGTTTTGTATAACATGGTAATATATTCAAATTGAACCGGATGAGAAATGCTTGTTTTATTTTCATGTTTGAAAATGGTAGGCGTTGTTAGCGAAACATATTATACAACATAATTCATATTTTATTTATCCTTCGAGTATATTCAAATTCTAAATAGTATTTCTCATTATCTCTATAGTTGTGGTTTTTATAGTCGTTTGTAGCGATACTTGCCGCTACATAGTAAATTTTATACACAAAACATATAACTTTTAAAAGTAACCTGATAAATTATAAATACATTCATGAATCTTTTAAACAACTTATAATCCTTAATAAATGAACCATTTATGTTAATACTATAATTCATAGAAGTATATTTTTTTAAGTAAACAGAAGTTTTTCAATATATCGAAATTTTGTAAGTGATAAAAGAAAATCATTCGTTGTAGATAATTAAGAGAAACATCTTATTTTTAATTGTTACAATAATACAAATGAGTGAAATAAGTAGAGTTTACACTATATTTAATGGTAATGCATATCTATAGTATAGATCTTTATTTAATAAAAAAATTATCAAGTTGACTTTGATTTTAAAATACTTCATATGGAAAACGTTTCCCGACATTTGCGATGAAATTCCTTTTTTCTCCGAAATTTTGTTATGCAATGTGTAATTTTTTTTACACCAATGAAAAATTTAGAGTTTTGGCTGTACAACGCCGTAATTTTTTTAGGGGGGTGCCATTTGAAATTTTCGGAAAAAATGACAACATGCGAAGATCAATAAAAAATTATTTTTTTTCCATAAATTACCCGAAAAAAAATTATGTGAAGGTACACGAGGTCTTAACCTGTACCTCAATTCAAAATTTAGGCGCCGGCGTCAATTAGTTTCTCTACAAAAAAATCTCAAAAATGGGGCGCAATTTTGAAAGAAAGGGTTATAACAGCGAAACCGCTAAAGTGAAGGGTATAACATGTTAGATAAAAAAATAAGTACTCGTCGAGCACTTTCCAAATCTGCAATAAAAAATAGGGCATTCCATTTAAAAAAACATAAGTTTGGTACGCCACTGGAGTACGGCACGCCACTGATGATTAGAAATATTTTTGAAACATAGCGACGGTAACTATGCACCACTTTGTTCTTAGATTTTTTTCGATAGCATTTATCGTAAAGGAGCTATGATCCGAGGCGTCTTAAGTGCCACACCCTGTATATATATATATACATATATATATTTATATATATAAACATGCAAATGATATTTGGGGTCTACCAGAATTCAGTTACACCCGGTATATAAGATACAAATTGCAATATTGTGCTTAATGTTAAAAATCTTGAATCTGAATCTTTATGTTTTATTTTAATTCATTTAATTACTTATATTTTATTTATTTATTTATTTGGTATTACATTTTTATTTTATTATCTATTGGAAGCGTTGCGCGGGCAAGAAAATGCGTGACAAGGACTTTCTTTGCAAATTATAAGACGGTCACATCTCCACGGCAACATTGCTTTTCACACACTTACACACATTTTCATGGCATGCAATATTAGTGGCACCATAAATTGATACCAGTCATATTTGTGACACCATGTGTTAACTTTTCACGTTTCATAATATTTGTGGCACATTTGATTTTTTTGCAATAACTTTTGTTATATGGAGGGTATCGTAAAATTAACCACATATTCAGAAATAATGGAAAGAAGCGCAGCGGAACGACAGTATCTTAACAAAAGCGCCACAAATGGGGATATATCATGCGGTGCCACAAATATGTAGGGACGTGTATGTGTGTGTGTGTGTGTGTGTGTGTGTGTGTGTGTGTGTGTGTGTGTGTGTGTGTGTGTGTGTGTGTGTGTGTGTGTGTATCTCAAAAACCAATTGAGCAATTAATATGAAACTTTGAACATAAGTCTTATTTGTTAAAATAAAAATTTACTTTTGCTAAAATGTCGTACACTGGAAGTGGAAAACCTTAACCGTTTTTTTGTTTTTCTCCAATATTTTTTTAAATATGAAAAATAACACAAAAACATTTAAACAAATATAGAAGACAACAAAGAAATGAACATCTTTTGCTTGAAAATATTTTTCATAAAATCATTTTTAATCGAGAAAAAAATGTATTATTATTTTTTTATTTTTAGTTTATAATTATAAAACGATAATAGTTAGAGCAAATTCATAATAATTGTAGAGAATGCCAAAATGAACAACTTATAAAGAATACGTTTTTTTTTTAAATCGCTTTAGTTTTTGAGTAAACTGAGTTTTTGAATGTGCAGTATAATTTTTCCATCTTTCATAATTTTGACGTTTTAAACGTCAGTTTCATCCGAGTCTACGAAACGTTTGATGTACATTTAAAATATGATTTAAATTGAAAATAAACCGTGAAAGCGTAAATATAAATGATATTATCTAGTCGGAGAAAGTAACAAGATGGCCACATCACAATTTTTTTTAAATTTAAGTAAAGATAATTGCCGACCCTTTTAGTATTTTGATTTAGCACTCCGTCTATGTTCGTCCTATGTTCGAATCCAAGCTAAGGCATTCATGTAGAGTAGTGATTGTTAAATACATTAACGTTGTTAATAGATATTGTCGACTAATTGGACAAGTACCCGAAGTCAGGGATAAGATAAATCAACAAAATTAAGATTATTATTATTTTTCATTAATACTCTTTTTAAATTTTTTTTCTAAATTAGTTTCGAGACATTTTGTTTAAAATTTGTAGTTCATGTTTATCTGGATAATTAATGTAGAGTGAGTTTGTTTATAGATTTCAATGGACAAGACTCAAAATGTTTAAAAAACAGCAAAAAAAGAGTTGTTCCGATGTGAGTTTAATTAGCGCTCGAGCAGTAATTGTATTAACATTAATTAGCTAGGAAAGAGCGGTTTTGGCTCAGTCAGGCGTGTATCTCGTCGAAACGCTGATTAATTAATAAATAATTGCCGTGGCCCGAAAATAAATCCAAGGGAATCCGCTATAAATAAAAAAAGAGGGAATTACCTTAGCCGGGAGCTGATATATTACCTGAAAATGTTCAAAGCAGAATGTTATCCATGCATTGTAACAATGCGTTCTAAAGTTTAGAACTGATGAATAAAAAACAAAAGGAACATTAAAAATAAAGTATTACTTCGACAGGCCAATCTGTTCATATAAATTATAAATACTCAACCAACAATAAAAACATTTATATTCAGATAGGTCAATCAGCGAATATTAAATTTCAACCAACAATACAAAATAATATTCAAGCAGGCCAATCTGTCGAAATTTAACAAAAACACGTAACACGCATTTTTGAGATAAAATTCAAATGTACAGGATGTCCCAAAATCGAGATACGACCCCTAAGTTAAAATTTTCAAATGTGAACCCCCATTTTATGTTACATTTATGGATTCTACGTAAAGTATTTTTTTATGTAGCATACCCCATGTCCATATTCAGCTGTTTTAGAAGAAATGGCGTTTAAAAAAGTACTACTACTATTTTATTTCTGGTAAAACATAATATGGTTTAATTGAAACATTGAAATTAATAAGCAAAAATCATTATTTACTTAATAAAATGATTTTTCCTTATTAATTCCTCTGTTACGTAATCAACATGGGGTATGCTACATGAAAAATACTCAGAATCTTACGTAGAATCCATAAATGCAACAAAAAATGGGGGTTCACATTTGAAAATTTTAACTTAGGGGTCGTATCTCAATTTTGGGACACCCTGTACATTTGAATTTTATCTCTTTAAAAATGCGTGTTAAAAAATAATAATAGATGTGTCCGAGCATTTTCTGAAAGAAAATTCCCTGAATTTTAATCAAATTTATTCCTTACTTTATGTACACAGTGAATAAACACAGCTTGTAGTCATGCTGAAGTTGCCCTGTTTGCGGTGTATTAAAAAATTTAAAACAAACTCCACATTTTCCAAATTTACTCAAAATTCATTAAGGAGTACGATTTGATTAAAAGCTGCATGGATTTTAGGATAAATCTTGAAAATCTGTAATAATATTGCTGCCTCAACTTTTTTTTTTTAAAGAATTGCAATCAACTTAACACAAAAAATGTGTTCAAAATTTATTCAGGGTTACATATCAACACACCATTAATAAATTTTGAGATAAATTGTTGTGAACAAACCATAACTTCTTAAAAATCTATCAAATAAATATAAAAGCATTCACAATCGACCTTAAACTTTCAAAATTTACTTAATATTCATATAATTCATATCCTTTAAAAACTACAAACACTTAATCATAGATTTTGAGATAAATTGATACGAACAAAGCATAATGTCTTGAAAATCTGCAATAATGGACTCAAGAAATATATATACTGAAGGAAAAAAAAATTAAACAGTTGAAATTCGTGAAATTTCGACCATTTTCAAACCACCATAACTCGGCGTATTTTCAATCAATTTTGATGAATCTTTGAGGACCAAAAACTTTGAAGTGTCTTCTTTAAAGTCATGCATGGCTAAGGGTAACCCTAAGAACATGTTTTTTTTCAGGAAACCATGTCCAACTTTGACGATGTATATGGAGTCGGAAGTTGGAAAAAATTTGTCGACTCGATCCACCATAAAAGCATCAAAATTTGGTCAATTCCCTGTGCAGGACTCAAAGAACTCTACAACGATTTGGCACCAAGTTATGGATGTGTGAAAAAGGTGTATTTTGAGGTTTTTTGCACATAACTCAGTGACTTTTCAACCAAATTTAATGATTATTTCGGGAAAAAATCCCATTTTGACTCTAACACCCATAACTTAGTGCCAAATCGTAATAGGAACTTCGTCCTTTGAGTTGGACATGGTTCCCAGAAAAAACTTTTTTTTTCACAGGTGCGCTAGAGGGGGGCGGAAGGGGTTATGCTTAAGTTCGCATGCATGCATTTAAAGAAGCCACTTCAAAGTTTTTCGCTCTTAAAGATTCATCAAAATTGATTGAAAATACGTCGAGTTATGGCGGTTTGAAAATGGTCGAAATATCACGAATTTCAAGTGTTTAATTTTTTTTCCACCAGTGTACAAACAACAGCCATCGCCTTTTGAAATTTTATAAATTCACTCAAAATTCGTTTAGCATTATAAAACTATAAACTACTGCAAACACCAAAAATCCATATGAATGTAGCATAAGTTCTTGAAAATCCGTAGTATTTTTGATGAAAAAATATAACAATTGTCCGACTTGAAACGCTCCAATATTACGTAAAATTATAATTCCATAAAAACAACGGTCTACAGATATTCAATCGTCAACAAACACGACAACCTAAATATTTAATTTTAAATTTCTTAGAAGTTAGAATAAACGTTTTTGTTATTGAACGACACGTAATATTTTCTTCTGTCATTTGATACCATTGCCTATCTTTCCCATAGATATGGAATGCAGGAATTTGAATAAACATGATATACAATGTTAATGGCCTATGTTCACATGTATGGCCAACCAGTCTGTATACAGGGTGCCCTTTTTTCGAGCGGCACCATGGAGATTTGATTTATATAAAGAGATACGAGATTGGTTAAATTAGGGCAAAGTTGTGTATTATAACGTTGATTAATAGTCTGTTAAATTTTGAGTTGGCTTTTTTGTTTTCACCAAATCGCGAAAAAATAAAAAAAAACAATTTTTCATTTTTACTTCTTTATACGCAAACTATTACTACTGCACATTTTCACCAGGATATTATTAGAATACTTTTGAATGGAGAATCTACATATATTGTTAGATTTATTGTAGGTTTCAAGATGTTCTTTTTCTTAGGGCCACCATATTGGATTTTTACATTTTCTAATCCAAGATTATCTTTCTGTTTATGATGATTTATCACACATTATTCTTTAATTTTACATTTGAGCCAAAATTTTAAATTATTATTATTTTTGTAAAGAGTGCCATGCAAACATCACACATTTCAATAACAATGAGTATCAAAGCCTACAAAAACAAACTGTTTTGCATTGTATTCCATTATTTAATTCATCTAGAATCAAGTAAGGGAATATGCATCCATTTATCAACACTTGTGTTAGGTTAGGTTTACATACAAAATACAATTTATAAACGTATAACAATCTTAGGAATTTATTACAACATATTTAAAACTACTATAAAACATAATGCTCTAATAAGTGTTCAAATTGTTGATCTTCCACTTCCAAACACAATTATGCTCGCTTTTTCAAATTATAAAGGGTATAACGGAATAAGATGGTCAAAAGTGCCCTCAAACGAAATGAGCTGGGAGGTTAAAAATAATGTTTAGGATCATAAAAAAAAGTGAGTTTCGACCAAAAATTAGCCTTCCGCCCCACTCTCATCCCTTCCTATAGTCAAAAACGTGTTTTTCTGGTTTTTAATTTTCTCTGTGTATCCAACTAACTTTTGACTTTCGGTAGATATTAGTACCTTAAGATAACAATATTATCTATTATGTATTATGTATTTTTATAAAACGGGAATTTTTGGCGGGAAATTCGAATTTTGACTATATAAAATATCTCTAAATAGCGATTATTTCAGAGACGTTAAAAAGTGCACCTCTATAAAAAAATATATAATAGGTGTCTATTGTTTCTTAATATGTGCAATTTTTTCAGAATTTTCCGAGTGGTAGAACATGGTCAAGGTAATTGAAAACAGCATTTTTGACTAACTTTGGCCTCATTTATCACTTTAATTTTGTGGCATGTATTTTAAGAAATAAACTTATCTATTAGTACCATTTATTTTGCTTAAAAATTTCTTACTTAACATTTTATATTAATTCGGCAGTAGCACCTTTCGATTTTAACGAAAAAAGTAATTTTGAATTAATTTTTTTAGTTTCAGGTATTGAAGTTTCTTACTAAATGGGCAAATCAAAATTGTGTAGCGTACATCAAAACAAGAAATGACCTAAAATGTGCAAATCAAAATTTTTACAGTGTTTATTTTCCGTGTGAAAGTGATAAATAAGGTTAGGTTATTTTCAATTATTTTGGCCATGTTCTACCACTCGGAAAATTCTGAAAAAAATCACAAATATTAAGAAACAATAGAAACCCATTATATATTTTTTCTAGAGGTGCACCTTTTAACGTGTCTAAAATAATCGCTTTTTAATGATATTTTATATTGTCAAAAATTCCCTTTTTATAAAAATACATTAGATAATATTGTTATCTTAAGGTACCTACCGAAAGTCAAAAGTTAGTTGGATGCACAGGAAAAATAAAAAATAAAAAAACACGTTTTTAACTATAGCAAGGGATGAGAGGGGGATGGGGGCAAATTTTTTGTCTAATCTAATTTTTTTATGATCCAAAATATTATTTTTAACCTCCCAGCTCATTTCGTTTGGGCGCACTTTTGATCATCTTACTCCGCTAGACCCTTTACCATTTGAAAATGTAAAAATTCAATATGGCGGCCGTAAGAAAAACAAAAGTTGTCTATTGTTTCTACACCGTCTTAAAAGCTACAAAAATCTAGTAACATATGTAGATCCTGTATTTAAAAGTGCTCTTGGTTTTTAAAATAATATCTCTGGAAGTAGTCGGATAATTTTAAATTTCTTTTTACCAAATATTCAGCACTCAAATGCGCAACTTTACCTTAATTCAACCAACTATCTATCTTTTATAGTTGCCGAGAAAGCTATGCTAATGCCTCGAATTTGTAACACCTTGTATACGGTAAAATTTCGATGAAAAATCCTCGGATCAGGGGAAGATATTAAAGTGGAGGAAGACGAAGCCGCACCTTCGTAGTTAGACCAATGGACAGCGTGCCTGTGATAATCCAAGTGGGTGCAGGTTCGAATCCTGGTACAATTACAATTATACAATTTTTAACTTTAATATAATTATAATTTGTTTTTACTAATTCTAAATTTTAAAACAATATGTGCTTTAAACAACACCTATTGGAATCAGTTATATGATGTCACTCATGGCTGAAAAATTTCGATCGATGGCTTTGTATATACATATTATATTTTAGGTATAATAAATATATTTTTTACTTTCTCCGTTACGAAGTACGAAAAAGTATTGTGATCGTGATTTTTTTCAAAAAAATTTTTCCGGAAATATCCGTTTTGGGGTCCCTAGATGCCATTTCAACAATTTCTGGAAAAAAAATTGTTGTTTCTCTGCGCGCTGTAGCTCAAAAACTAATACAGCAATTGGTATGAAAGTTTAAATATACGCCTTATTTGATAATCTAATCTAACTGCAAAGCTTTTGGTAAAATTTGGACAACAAAGAAATGAACATCTTTTGCTTGAAAACATTTTTCATAAAATCATTTTTATTCGAGAAAAATATGTATTTTTTTTTAAATTTTCGGTTTATAATTAATAAAACGATAATAGTTACAGCAAATGTATGTTAATAATAACTGTAGAGAATGCTAAAATGAACAACTTATAAACAATAAGTTTTTTCGAAATCCCTTTAGTTTTTGAGTAAACTGAGTTTTTGAATTTGAAGTATAATTTTTCCATCTTTCATAATTTTGACGTTTCAAACGTCAGTTTCATCTGAGCATACACAACGTTCGATGTACATTTAAAATATGATTTAAGTTTAAAAGAAACCATGAAAGCGTAAATATAAACGATACCATCAAGTCGGAGAAAGTAACATGATGGCCACATCACCATTTTTTTTAAATATGATTGATTCTACAAATTGAAAATTATCAAAAATTCACGACCCATCAGAAAATTTTATTTATTTACGAAACCAAAAGTAATTCTGAAATTATGATTTATTTAGTATCTGAAAGATTTCTCTACGGTTAATTTTTTCCTTACGTCAATATTCTAAATTTGAAAACTATTTTCAAAAAGTTATAATCAGTCTACAAATTGCGAAATAGTGAATTATATATCGAGGGAGAGAAATGCGTGATTTTTCCTGAGGTGCAAAATTTGAATCCAGAGGGCGAAAGCCTGAGGGATACAAAGCGCCGAAGGAAAAAATAACATTCTCTACAGGCCAGAGGTAATATACTATTTTTTTTTCACAAACGGGATATTTTAAGAGTAAAACGTTCGTTGCTAAAACCTAACATAGAAAAAAAAACACTGTTAACCGTGACGGTTAAAACAAATACTGGAACGGCGTAGGGAGAGAAATGTTATTTTTCTCACGGTTTTGACGGCTGCGAAATCTACTTTCTCTCCCTTTTGCGAAAAAAGTTTTTCGCTCGAATGCTGCATTTATCGGCCACGAATACATTTTTTTATAAATTTTTACTTTTTCCGTTACGAAGTACGGGAAAGTATTGTGATCGTGATTTTTTTTCAAAATTTTTTTTCAAAATTTTTTTTACGGAAATATCCGTTTTGGTGTCCTAAATGCCATTTCATCAATTTCTGGAAAAAAAAATTGTGTCTATGTGTGTCTGTGTGTATATCTGTCTGTGCGCGCTGTATCTCAAAAACTAAGAGCATTGATATGAAACTTTGAACATTCGTCTTATTTGATAATCTGAAGAACTTGAAAGCTTTTGGTAAAATTTCGTACACCGGAAGTAGGCATTTACCTTAACTGTTTCTTGTTATTTGCCAATATATTCTTAAATGTGAAAAATATCACAAAAATATTTAAACAAACTTTGAGAACAACAAAGAAATGAACATCTTTTGCTTGAAAACATTTTTCATAAAATCATTTTTATTCGAGAAAAAAATTTATAATTTTTTTTTAATTTTTGGTTTATAATTATAAAACTACAATAGTAACAGCAAATTTATGTTAATAATAATTGTAGATAATGCTAAAATGAACAACTTATAAATAATAAGTTTTTTTCGAAATCCCTTTAGCTTTTGAGTAAACTGAGTTTTTGAATTTGAAGTATAATTTTTCCATGTTTCATAATTTTGACGTTTTAAACGTCAGTTTCATCCGAGTTTACACAACGCTCGATGTACATTTAAAATATGATTTCAATTGAAAATAAACCATGAAAACGTAAATATAAATGGCTATGATACCATCAAGTCGGAGAAAGTAACATGATGGCCACATCACCATTTTTTACATCCATAAAAATAGCGAAAAAACATCAGAAGGTTACAATAAACACCGACTTCAAGTTTGACTAAAATTTAAATTTAAAAAATTTGCTCACCATTCCACATGTTTTATATTATAACCATACGCTTAATTGACTATTTAAGCATAAATGTTTAGAAAAACCCTAAACATTTAGAGGACCACACTTTTAGAATGCTGGAAGGAAAACGATAATAAAATGTAATATTGCAGTAAAAATATGATTTTGTTGAAAATATTAATAACTATACGATAAATAATCATCATTTGTTAGTGGTTGTCATAAACGAAATTCCAATGGGTGCATTAAGGTCAGGATGCTATAAATTTTGATAATAGCTGTTGGAAAAGATATTAAATATTTCATGTTATATATCGTTCTAATAAAAAAATATTGCTTCGTGATAAGAACAAATAATTAATTTTATAGACATTTATGTTTTTAGTGAATCATTATAGCGTGACATCTAGCTATGGGTCACGAATAAATGACCTACACGTCCAGAAAAAATTGTCTCATGTAAATTTAATTAGTACCGAAGCAATAATTAATTGGGACACCGATTGATTATATTAATTAATCACCGGAGTTTTAAAATAAATGTGCCACAAATACATGCTAAAAATTACCTTAAGGAGGAGGTGTATAGGGGGGCTGATAACGAGTTGTTTCTTTTTCTCCTGGTGATGGCAAAGGCACGACTTTATCCACGGCATCCTGGGGGCACACGCGAATATCCCAGTGTTGTCGCACATAAATTTTAAAATATATTTGCAGATATTGTCACGAACACACGTTAGTGTTTTTTTTTAATTTTTAAATTAATTTATTTATAAGAAATTGCAAGCGGGGTGCGCCAAGCGTGCGAAGAGGAGCATGTTTACGAACGACTCCTGAAATTTTGTGGTTATGTGCGAAGCGGAGGCCCTACGTTCTGTTGTGCAGCGAACGGAATCCCGGACGCGACTGACTGACTGAAGTTTGCCGGAACAAGTCGGATATGTTGAGGATTCAGCGTTTCAGCCTCCGCACGCAAGGGAAAATTACTCTAGCCCGGCTCCTCTCTCGGTTGTGCCCTACTGCCCTAAGGGCTCGACGCCACTCGGGGGAGCCCGTTGCGGTAGGGCAAGGACGCATCCGCATCCCTATCGCTTATGGGGTTACGCAAATCCCACCTATATTATTTCTGAATCGATTGTACTGGTCATTATTTTTCAATTGGGCGCCCGAAGGGGTTAAGGAAGGGTTACTGTGTTGAATTATCGCCGGGGTGAGCATCAGATAACGTCAAGATGACCTATTGTCTTTCCGGGCGTTAAACGGGTTACAAACGCAATTTATCAGTTCTTCAATGGCGTATTTATACATTTTACTTCCTCAGGAAGATCCAAGTAATATCAGAGTTCGAGCATCGCCTAAAGATATTTGGAAGTATTTCAACAAAATGCGGATTGTGTACATAAAAAATTTGTTTACTACTGAAAAATTTGAATACAAACAAAGCTAATCTTTACTTCAAAGAAAGTAAAATAACTAAAAAAAAACAGTGTTTTAGTTCTATTCAGGAAGAGTAAGAATGGTCAGAAAATGTATGGTGCAAAAATGATTAAATCATGAAGTTGATGGTGAGAATAACGAAAAATTAATTTGTGATTGCATTGAAATTCGCATTGTAGTTTATAATAATGTACGATTAGTATATTTTCAAATCAAAAATCTGCAGTTTTTTTTTTTTAAATCAACCGAAATTTACAAACATAATAAAAACACTTGGGGTTTAACAGACATTAAAATTTGAAGTCCAATAATTTATCCGTTAAAAAAAAGTCTGACATCAGATCGTTTTAAAATTTACGTATTTGTAGTTCATATTATTATACTAATATGAAATAGATATTGATTCTACCAAATAAAAATTCAGTTTAGATTCTGTTTTTTTAATTTTCATAACTAATTTTACCTTATTATTGCATTTTCAAGAGAATTTAAAAATAATACGGCGAAATTAGTCGAGACTTTTAAACATTCAGAATCTGATCGGAGTTTTTATTCGGTAGAATTAATATCTATTTCATTTTACTGCCCTGATACATCGAAATGTTGGTACTAGATAGGCAACTATAAGAAATTGATTAAATGGAGGAAAAGTTGCTCATTTTAATGGTGAATAATTTGTTAAATATAAATGTAAAATATTATGACTAATTCCGGAGATATTGGAAAAAGTGCTGATGTGGCCATCATGCTACTTTCTCCGACTTGATGGTATCATTTATATTTACGCTTTCATGGTTTATTTTCAATTTAAATCATATTTTAAATGTGCATCGAACGTTTCTTAGACTCGGATGAAACTAACGTTTAAAACGTCAAAATTATGAAAGATGGAAAAATTGTAGTTTAAATTAAAAACTCGGTTTACTCGAAAACTAACGAGATTTCGGAAAAAAAACTTATTCTTTAGAAGTTGTTCATTTTGGCATTCTCTACAATTATTATTCACATAAATTTGCTGTAACTATTATCGTTTCAAAATTATAAACCAAAAATTAAAAAAATAAAATAATAAATTTTTTTGTCGAATAGTAATGATTTTATGAAAAATATTTTCAAGCAAAAGATCTTCATTCCTTTGTTTTCTTAGATGTTTGTTTAAATGTTTTTGTGATATTTTTCATATTTAGGAAAATATTGGCAAAAAACAAAAAACAGTTAAGGTAAACACCCACTTCCGGTGCACGAAATTTCACCAAAAGCTTTTCAATTCTTCGAATTATCAAATAAGATTTATGTTCAAAGTTTCATATCAATTGCTCTATTAGTTTTTGAGATACAGTGCACACAGACAGACACACACACACACAGACAGGCACACACACAGACACAATTTTTTTTTCTAGAAATTGTTAAATTGGCATCTAGGGACCCCAAAACAGATATTTCCGTAAAAAAATTTTTGAACAAAAAAACACGATCACAGTACTTTCTCGTACTTCGTAACGGAGAAAGTAAAAACAAAAACAAAAAATGGTGATGTTGCCATCATGTTACTGTCTCCGACGTGATGGTTTATTTTCAAGTGAAATCATATTTTAAATTTACATTGACCATGGTGATGGTTGTGACCGTTACTACGTGGTAATTCATTATAAAATCACTGAATAAAACACTTACTATGTTTTTTACCACAATTTATTTGATGTATGTACAAATATTTCATATACATACATATCACGACTTAAGTTTCGACGTTTTACTGTCATTATCAAGTGAAACAATGAATGGAAGACGTTACATTTATATCGGTACGAAAATAGGGTGAGGGTAACAAATTGGTTTACAGTGGACAGGTGCAAAAACATAATTAAGAGATTAAAGAATTTTGAAAAGCGGTGAGTACATTAGATCGGTCTGCTCGTTCAACAGATTAACGAGGGGATTATTGCTAAGTCTGAAAATTTCGGCGGATTCAAGGAAGTTAAGCTTTGTACCTTTTGTACAGTTGTGTAAAATTTTCATGTTTTGGATTTCGGGGAATGAATGTTTACATTCTAAAGAATGGTTAGAGAATGAACTGGAATTTTGATTTAATCTAAAGGCGCGGAAATGTTCAGAATATCTTTTTTCAAAACTACGACCGGTTTGTCCTACATATACACTATTGCATTCGGAACAAGAAATTTCGTAAACACCTGATTTCTTTAAGGGATTGATTTTATCTTTTGAATTGAATAATATGTTTGATAATTTGCAGCTAGGTTTAAACGCGATTTGATGGTATAATGACAAAGTAAATACATTTATTAGACAGGAAAATTTAGTTCTTCTCAAGAAAGATCCGACACCCTCATTTCAATCTCAAATCAAAAATTTGCTAAAAAACATCTCCGTTATTTTGTCTAGTTTCGATAAATTTCAAATTATTAACAAAAATCCACTAGCCCCTAGACTATACGGCTTAATCAAAACCCACAAACCCGATCTCCCCATTAGACCCGTAGTATCATATATTAATAGCCCATCTCGTACATTAGCAATCAAATTAAATCTTCTCTTTAAAAAATACACTCGCTTTACGTCAAAATATTCAGTTAAAAATTCACTTGAACTTTCCAATCAATTAAAATCAATAACCACCCCAAAAGGCTCCAAACTTGTTTTGTTTGATGTCACCAGCATGTTTTCAAATATCCCAACTAATGAATGCCTCAAAATTATCCAGAATATGTTAGATAAATTAAATATTGATATCATTACTAAATCAGAACTTTATGAAGCATTCGAAGTGTGTTTACAACAAAATTATCTCCAATTTAATCATCAATTCTACCAACAAACTACAGGACTAGCAATGGGTTCGCCTTTGAGCCCCCTATTAGCAGAATTATTTATGGCACATTTAGAAGAAAACATTTTTTTAAGTTAGATTTCACAAAAAAACATATATCATTTTGGCATCGATATGTAGATGATATTATTGCCTCTTTCAGTGGTACCCTGCGTCAATTAGATCAATTTTTAAACTTAATTAATAATATACACCCCAAAATTAAATTCACACTGGAACGTGAACAAAATAATCAAATTAACTTTTTAGACCTGACCTTGATCCATAATAATAACAAAATTGAATTTGATATATATAGAAAACCCACCAACGTAAATTCCACTATCCCATATAACTCCAATCACCCAATGTCGCATAAATTAGCTGCTTACCATTCAATGATACACCGAGCTTTTTCAATTCCATTATCTCCTAACAATCAAGCCATAGAACTGAACAAAATTTTAGACATTGCAAAAAGTAATGGTTATCCAGTCAAACTTATTCAAAATTTAATTAACAAAAAACGATATCAAATTACAATGACCCACATTTATCCTAGAGAGGAAAATTCGAACAAAGATCCATTCATTTCCCTAACATATTATGGTGAAACTACCGAAAAAATAGCTCACATTCTCCGCAAACAAAACCATCAAATCGCGTTTAAACCTAGCTGCAAATTATCAAACATATTATTCAATTCAAAAGATAAAATCAATCCCTTAAAGAAATCAGGTGTTTTCAGACTTAGCAATAATCCCCTCGTTAATCTGTTGAACGAGCAGACCGATCTAATGTACTCACCGCTTTTCAAAATTCTTTAATCTCTTAATTATGTTTATCTACGACCACTACTGTAAATGCCCATTATCGTACAATGCGCGTACTGCGTAAATACACCAAAACACCCACGTATGTTAGAGCCCGCTTGTAAATTAAAGGTACGTGTGTGTTTGCCATAACATACTAGTGAGTTTCGTTTACGAACTTTTGATTGGTTGAGAGTTGCGCGTTTGTTCGTTTTTATTAAATATAGTAGTCCGCGATTGTTAAACGTCACATCACGCACCCCGAAGCTGTCACTTCGCTATTCCGCACATTCTCTTATATAAATTAAGGTGAGAGTGGTCGTAGATAAAGTATACTACATAACGCGAGTTGTAAAGCAATTACGCGCTCGTGAAATTGCGTTACTCGCCGCTACGCGGCTCGTACGCAATTTTTTCACTTGCGCGTAATTTGCTATTTACAACTCTTGTTACGTAATATACTAATTTTGCACCTGTTCACTGTAAACCATTTTGTTACCCTCACCCTATTTTCGTACCGATATAAATGTAACGTCTTCCATTAATTGTTTCACTTGATAATGACAGTAAAACGTCGAAACTTAAGTCGTGATATGTATGTATATGAAATATTTGTACATACATCAAATAAATTGTGGTAAAAAACATCGTAAGTGTTTTATTCAGTGATTTTACATTGACCATTGTGTAAACTCGGATGAAACTGACGTTTAAAACGTCAAAATTATGAAAGATGGAAAAATTATATTTCAAATTCAAAAACTCAGTTTACTCAAAAACTAAAGGGATTTCGAGAAAAACTTATACCTTATAAGTTATTTATTTTAGCATTCTCTACAATTATTACTAACATAAATTTGCTGTAACTATTATCGTTTTATAATTAAAAACCAAAAATTAAAAAAAAATTATAAATTTTTTAAAAATGATTTTATGAAAAATGTTTTTAAGCAAAGGATGTTTATTTCTTTGTTGTCTTCAATGTTTGTTTAAATGTTTTTGTGATATTTTTCATATTTAAGAAAATATTGCCTGAAAACAAAAAACAGTTCAAGTAAACACCCACTTCTGGTGTACGAAATATTACCAAAAGCTTTTCAGTTCTTCAGATTATCATATACGACGTATGTTCAAAGTTTTATATCAATTGGTGTATTAGTTTTTGAGATACAGCGCGCACAGGCAGACACACACATACAGGCACACACACGGACACACACACACACAGACACAAACAAAAATCCAGAAATTGTTGAAATGGCATCTAGGGACCACAAAACGGGTATTTCCGTAAAAAAATTTTTGGAAAAAAAATCACGATCACAATACTTTCTCGTACTTCGTAACGGAAAAAGTAAAAAACAGTTTCGTTTTTTTTACGGAATAATTACTGGTTATTTTGAAAGACCTAGAGCACTTTAGTATTTTTCAAATACGATGTTCCTTATCAGATACCCACATCATTTTTTTTTTTAGTACAGACCTAGATTTTTTATTTCTTTTTCGAATAGCTATTCACCTCCCAAGAGTAGAGTCACAACATTGTTCGCTATAGGAGTTATTTGAAGTTTTTCTTTTTTAATTCAAGAGTAGGAATTGTCTTTGAAGCATTACAAAGTATGCCTTGACAATTACAAAGATTGGTTTTTAAGGCTTTTCAAAAAATGTAAGTTTTCTGATACGAAGTTTTGTTTTGTAGTTATCATCAAGATAAAAAAAAAACTAATCCCACTCTGATATCTTTTATTACAAATTTCTAAAGTCATGTCTCAACAAGGTCCATAACCCATATTGGTTTTATTACTTTTTAATCGGTTGGAGATAAAGAGGCCGATTTTCTTAAAATTCGGTGAAGGTTCATGATTTTAGTAAAAAAGCACATTTCGGTAACTTAAACTGTATAAAATTAAATTTTAAAAAACATGCCAAAAACTAACAAAGTAACAAAGTCTAATTTTCTAGATGTTCAAAAAGATTACTGCTGACTTTAATACACTAGTCGTTTTTTTGGGATATTGATTAATAGTATATTACGTAACAAGAGTTGTAAATAGCAAATTACGCGCAAGTGAAAAAATTGCGTACGAGCCGCGTAGCGGCGAGTAACGCAATTTCACGAGCGCGTAATTGCTTTACAACTCGCGTTATGTAGTATACTTTATCTACGACCACTCTCACCTTAATTTATATAAGAGAATGTGCGGAATAGCGAAGTGACAGCTTCGGGGTGCGTGATGTGACGTTTAACAATCGCGGACTACTATATTTAATAAAAACGAACAAACGCGCAACTCTCAACCAATCAAAAGTTCATAAACGAAACTCACTAGTACCTTTAATTTACAAGCGGGCTCTAACATACGTGGGTGTTTTGGTGTATTTACGCAGTACGCGCATTGTACGATAATGGGCATTTACAGTAGTGGTCGTAGATAAAATACATTTCCGCTGCATTTTTGGTTTAAATTACATAAGAAGTAAACACTAAGCATTTCGCGTTTTTCTTCGTATGAAAAGTACAATTTTAGAAGGGCACTGAATCTAATTTCATATCTAAGAAACACTATTGCTAAAATTAAGGTACACTATCAGGTACATGCCTACTCTTCAATGAGATAGTTACCGAGATAACAATGATAATGCATCGAAAACACCCTGTATAGTTTTGATTTTTTAATTTTATTAGGCAATACATTGAATAATCCCAATAAACTGTCAAGAGGTGAACATTTTGTTATGTTTAGTTTGTGATAGGGATATATAGGGTGAATCAGACCACCCGTACAATCTATTTTATTTAAATACGGAGCTCGCTAAAAACTTGAAATAGAAAGTTTAATAACCAATCCTTATGCATCATAAGGAATCTTATAAACATGTTTTGGTTTCTCGGCAATCACCGAAAGTACGCGAAAGTGACGTTACCTCTGAAACTTTTTATGTAACCGTATCATTTTATGGTACTGCTATGTTTTACTTGAAATTATTTTTGAAATCTTGTAGGGTTTTAGTTCTAATCACAAATAACTATGAAAGATTTGCTGTGGTGAATGAATGAATAAATAAACATTATGAAACCAATAACAAAAATAAAATAAAAATGAAATAAGTAATAAAACAAAAAGTTTAACGATTTTCAAAAACATCTCCATTCTTAAAGTTGTTTCTAATTTGTTCTCCATTCTTACTCAAATATTGTAAGAAAATCTATCATAGTTATTTGTTATTAGAACTAAATCGCTACAAATATCAAAACAAATTTCAAGTAAAATATGTTTTTTTCCAAACTGCATACACAGTATACCATAAGGCCCCTTTCACACGGAGAGCGACACGGCACTAGCTCGCGAGCAGGAGGACGGCGCGGAAGACTGAAATGCAAAGAGTGTAATGGGAGCTTTCACATGGGGAGCGCGAGCCTTTAGGGCGCGCCAGTGAGAGCCGGTACGGCTCAAGCATCTCGAGCCACGAGCTTCGAATAGGATCGCGTCACTTCCTCGAAATGCAAATGTATGAGTAAGGCCATTCACACGAAGGGCGAAAAAGGCTCTCGCTTCCCATTTCCCCAGTCTCTCGCTCTGAAGTAAGTCATTCTATCCTTCACCTTCACAAAGAGCTTATCAAATGAGGCCAATGACATCCGACAATAATTGAAAAACTTCTTGCCATCCCGTTGAAGTTCTTGATAAAGCGTGGCCAAAACTCCTGCTTCATCGCGCTTTTGGTTGATAGGATGAACCCAATACCTTCTGGAGCGTTGGCGTTTTTGACGTCGAACGGTAAAGAAGATAAATGGCCACAGCACGTGTACGATCCATTGCGGCGCGCACTTCGCACTGTGCGACCGAGCGAGCCGTAGCCGAAAGGCTCCCCGTGTGAAAGCGTAGAAGGTAGGAGCGGAAAAAGCTCCTGCTCGCGAGCTAGAGCTCTCCGTGTGAAAGGGGCCTAACGATACCATAAAACTGATATGGTTTCATAAAAAGTATCAGAGGTGAGTCATTTTCGCGTACTTCCTGTTAATGCCGAAAAATCAAAACACGTTTATAAGATTCCTTACGTACCATTAATTATTAATTTTTTTTGTTTAAAATTTTTAGCTAGCTCCGTTCGTAAATAAAATAGCCTGTTAGGGTGGTCTGAATTATCGTGTTTATAAATATTTTATCTTGTATTTTAAATAGAGGTTTAAATAACGGCAATGCATTTATTGCAAAGTTTTCTCTAAATTCTCCAAGACCCGATTAAAGGAATGTGAGATATAATTTACTTCTAAGTGCAGCCTTTTAAGTATAAATATTTTACTGGCATAACTTGATTGGCCCCAATACATGACATCAAATTTTAGTAGTGATCGATATAATGTTCTTATTTAAATAATTTAATTTGAAAAAGCAAATATTTCGACTTAATCGTATAAATTGGATTAATAGTTATTTGTTTTTATTTTGTGACAGATTTACGGACGCGGCTGGAGTTTCGCCGGCGAGCGAGCTTGTGAGCAAGGCAGTGAATATTTTTCGCGGATTGTTCAGGAGAAATTAATAATAACTTGCAATGCGATAATTTTCAATATATTTAATGCTATCAACATATCGCAGGTAGCTTTGTAAAAATTTCGTAGGTGCCCAAGTAACCTGCGGCGAAACCTGCGAAGCGGACCACCAGTAGAGGGTCCGCGGTGTCCGAAATCTGTAAATTTTAATCCGAGCGCCCCGAAATAGCGGCCGGTTGCCTGGACCTGTCGGAAGTGTATCCGATTTCTAATCGGGTACCAACTTTTCCAAACAAACAGAAGAAGTATCATAAAGCATCTGAAGTTCGTATAAGAAAAAAAATCGCCGTTAAAAGTATTTTAGATCCTTGAGAAAAAAATTGAATTCACTTTTCTTTGGGCATCGCTATTAATTTTATATCCGAAAGTTTCCGAATATTTAAGAAAATATTGTATGGAGTTAGATATTAATTGAATTACAGGTAACCGAAAACGGAAAATTGACCAAAGATTTAGATGGAATCGAACTCCTAAAAGAATTGTTATCTTTTTAGAGAACTATTTCCTAATCATTCCGTATTAAAACCATTAGGAATTTTAAATCATTCAATTAGCCAAGACTTAGTTCCTTGTTTTCCAAATTTCTGTATTAGTGTAAAAATATTTTTAACAAAACCGATAACCGATAATTAAAAATTATTTATGGTCAACTATAATACAAGAGCGATTTGCTAATTTAGCCATAATTTCTATTGAAAATAAGATCGGTGAAACATTAGATATTTCAAATGTAATTGATTAATTTGCATCAAAAACATCGCGAGAAGTATTGTTCTAGAATTTAGATCACACTGAGAATGTGTAGCGTTCGAATAGTCGATGTTCTTGCTACTGAACTGAAGGTTTGATCATAATCTACTGCTCTTCTTTGTGAAAAATCTTTGATCACCAATCTGGCCTTGTTTTTACTTTGTGGAGTCGCTGTAGGTGTCTGGTTCCTCGAAGGTCGTCGAGGTGAGCATCCCATAATCCTGGAAGTTTCCGCGTAGTCTCACCAGCATTATCTTCTTGATTTGATTGTTCAATCACTGTCACTGTCATCGGGTTTCCAGAATTCTATTTCTTCGTTTTCTTCAATCCGGGATTTGCTGTCATTCTGGTCAGTCTCTTCAGCTTCGTTGCTTCCTGGGGGTATAATAACCCCGTTTTCCACCAATTTTTCTTCAAAGATTACGTCTTTGGATCTATTAAGTTTGTTTTCCTCTTCACTGTAGATACTGTGTCCGTCGTCGTTATCATAACCGATAAAGATTCCTTTAATGGCCTTTGGATCCATTGCCGTCCTATGACCCTTCGATAGAATATACATGAATTTGAACCAATGTTTCAAACCTGGTTTTCTAGGCCCTGTCCTATTAAGGATGCAGGTACCTGTTCGTATCATATCGGCCGAAGTGCCTGAGGAATGTTCCCATGCGCATGCATCATTTCTCTAACAGTTTCCACCACCGTACGATTTTCACTCTCACTTGTTCCGGAGTGGAGGGCATTATAAGACGTTGAATAATACCTCTCTTGTGTAAACTAGTCCAGATCTGTTTCTTGCCGAACTCCCTGCCATTATCACTCAGCAGCTCCAGACCACTGTTTCTTCCTCAGCTAGGAACTGGCTCAGTTTTTCAGCAATTTCGAATTTTTGCCGAAGAAAATGAACTGAATTTTTATAATCGTCCTTAAAAAGCACAAAATATCGATATCCAGACCTCGATTCTTGAAATAGACCGTAAACATCCGTGCAAATTCGCTCTCCCGATTCCGTAGTTCTGGACCTCGTGACGAACGGTAGCCGATGAGCTTTATCATATATGTAACGTTCACACAGTTCACTATGCATTTCTACAACTGTAGCATCGCCAAATTGAACAGTCCCCTACGACGAGCTCCCTCCAATTGTTGACTAGGAAGCTGCACACTTCAGCTGATGAAGACGAATTGATGGCGGTCCGAGTACTTATCCTGGACTGCAAGCACGGAGAACAGATTTCTCTTGATTGATCAAATATCAGCCAAGGTAATTTTGTACTATTTTCCGTAGATTGCTACCCCAACTTCTACTTCACGTATTCGAATGGCTTCGATTTTCTCACCATTTGCTGTGGTCACTGTGTATTCAGTTGAAAAAGACTCGAGCGTTCTTAATCAAATCTGACCATTTAAAATATGGCTTATCGCGCCATTGTCATCCCTGCATCTCGACCCTGTGTCGGACTCCAGTTCACTAGGCTTCAGAGGACGACTATCAGCAATCAATTTCCTCCACACTTGGATTGTGATTGGGCTTCCTGCAGTAGTTGCAGTTTTTTCTTTTTCTTCGCAACTTCGTTGCTGTGATGACTTCTTCGATGATTGCAGGTGAGAGCTTCCTGCTTGGTGGATTCATCTCTCTTGGTCCTTGAGATCCTTTTATACGAACATAGTTGATTGATTAAGCTATCAACCGTTCTATCACTTTTTTCCCTCACCATCCAGCTGGATTGAATATAAAAATACTCCTTGTCAATGTATCCAAAATTTTACAAAGCAAAAATACATCTGGCAGTCCCGCATTACCTGCAAATTCTTTAGTTATTTCTTCTATCAATTCAGACAAATTTTAAACATGTGTATATGCGATCTGGCATGATACCTTACACAGGGTTTTAAAATTTTTCGAATTGAAAAATAAAACTCCCTGCCCCAAGAAATGTTTTACTTCACGTGAGGGGGTGACCAACTCATCATTTTCACGCGGGAGGCCAAGGGTCTAGGATCGGCCCTGATCATTTATAATCATAATGATCATGATTTCGTAAGTGACATGCAATGAATATTTAAATCGGACGGACCGTATAATTATTTCGAGTAAAGCTCTTCAATAGATTTCTTTACTGATATGGTTGATGGTGGAAGCCATTACTTTGTGATATATTTTGATTGAGGAATTCAGGAACTTTTCTATAAAATGCACTTTGTTGGTATCACACAAATTTCTTTACGATTCAAAATATTCAAGTCATCATGTTCATATTATTATTGTTCAATTACGTGGGAAAGTTGGGCAAAAATACGGTACTCTGAGAAAACTTAAGCAGGGTTGTTAATACTTTGAAGAAGCAGTTATTGGGCACAAATAATTTATTCAAACTTGCTAGTTCCACGTTTGTGCAAATTCTACTTTTCTCATTATTATCAGTTTGTATTAGTGCCCGGGTTTCAGTGTATTTGTGTTTCTGTGTTATTTTCGTTTTGTTTTGTTCAATTACAATGGATTTTATCTACGACCACTACTGTAAATGCCCATTATCGTACAATGCGCGTACTGCGTAAATACACCAAAACACCCACGTATGTTAGAGCCCGCTTGTAAATTAAAGGTACGTGTGTGTTTGCCATAACATACTAGTGAGTTTCGTTTACGAACTTTTGATTGGTTGAGAGTTGCGCGTTTGTTCGTTTTTATTAAATATAGTAGTCCGCGATTGTTAAACGTCACATCACGCACCCCGAAGCTGTCACTTCGCTATTCCGCACATTCTCATTCAAATGCAATGATATCCAGAAGTAAGTACCAAATAATGAGGTATGTAACCATTGTTAATGAAACTCTTTTCAATTCTTGCAAGATAAATAATGTCCAGTAACAGCAACAACGAAAATGATTAAATAAGCGGCAACAAGTTTCTCCCTGCTACGCCTCGCGATACAAAAATGTTTAAGGAACATTTATGGACTGGAGAATCAAATATAAATTAAGGTGAGAGTGGTCGTAGATAAAGTATACTACATGACGCGAGTTGTAAAGCAATTACGCGCTCGTGAAATTGCGTTACTCGCCGCTACGCGGCTCGTACGCAATTTTTTCACTTGCGCGTAATTTGCTATTTACAACTCTTGTTACGTAATATACTATTACTATTTACTCATAATCTGTTTTACCTTGCATATACATCTGTAAATAAACCCCGCTCTATCTATCTATCTATTACCTTCCACTCTGAACCATGACATTATTGATAAACAGGACAGCTCATGAATGCTATGTGGCCAAATGTACATTTTTTTAAATGGCTCCTGATGGCCTATGAGGCATGGTAAAAAAAATTTTCATCGACATTTTATATTCAGAATTTTAGAAAGAACATCGCCACGTGTAGATTGTCTGCCAATTTATACACACCCGATATATAAAAAACTTTTCAGGTTCTGAATTGGCGTTTATTAATTTTTTTTTTCAATATAGTAATTTTATCGCAATTTGATTCAAAAAAAATTCATGCGTAACAACTGCACTGTTAAAAATATCCACACAAGTGCACACATTAAATTAGTAATAATCATAAACATACACGTTTCCATCACTTTCGATTGTTGCGCTATTGTTTTCTACATGAACATCAAATGGGTTAAATGTAGGATCTAAAAGTTCCTAAACTTCGGGCGGACATGGTTTATAATTTTGTAAGCTTGAGATGCGGGGATCTTAAGATGTGAGAAGATGGTAATATGCATCTTCTATTATCTTCTCACGTGAGTATTTTCGTATTTTCAAGCTTTTATGATAACGTCTAATGTCATTATTCCGGGCTTCTTGTCCATCCTCAGATGACTCCAATTGGTAATGGGGAATTTTTTGTTTACTAGCTGCTACCTTTTAATTCTGTCCTGCAGAACAAACCTGCCACTTTTTTTTGATTCCGTCATCGCCGCATTTTTGACGCTCGCCGCTCGACAAAATGTCTCCCAGAGCCAAGGTCGCAGCTCGTCGCAAGAAATGATTTTATATTTGTTATAGTAATATCTTGACTGTAAAATGTAAACCAGCGCGGGATCTCGGGGGTTGATAACTATTTTGATGGTTTTCGCAAGATATTATGCAGGTGTTTATTCAACGCCATTTTAATAATTTGTAGAATATTTTTATGTAAGATTTCGATGTATAGAAATATTATAAATATCTTCAGAATCACATTCCATCAAACCGATTTGAAAATGTAAACTTAATTAAACTATACGCATTTAACACTATTCAAATATTTCGGTCACAAATAGCGTATCATGAGTCATTGGCAGTGACTCACTGACTGACGTACAGCTTCGGGTTTCGACGCTATACGTCTTTGCCTTAAATATAGTTCGCAGACGTGCCTCCTTAACATTACTTTATAATGAAAACTTTATGATTTTCAATTTCATTTTTCGACTTTTGGCCAACTTTTTTCTACTTTGGATCACTGTGTGGTGTCTCATGTGATTGGCGAAATACCGTGACGTAATCTCACCTGATTGCCTCATTGCTTTTACAGCCTAGGCTAAGCATTTTGAAAGCCTAGTCATTTTACATTACATTTTATATTAATCCGCGAAAAAGTGTAACCTGATATGTAACCTCCAGATTGCTAGTCTGTGGCGCAGTCATTTGCGGGACAGAATCCACACAGTTACGGTCCCGCGAGATCACATGCACGCATGTGATCTTGCGAGAAACTGTGTGGCTTCTGTGGCACAAGCTATAGTCATCACAGAAACACTGAATAAAACACTTACCAAGTTTTTTACCACAATTTATTTGATGTATATAAAAATATTACGTATACGTACATATCACGACTTAAGTTTCGACGTTTTACTGTCATTATCAAGTGATATCAGTTGGTAATGACAGTAAAACGTCGAAACTTCAGTCGTGATATGTATGTATACGTAATATTTGTACATACATCAAATAAATTGTAGTAAACAACTTAGTAAGTGTTTTATTCAGTGTTTCTATAATGAATTACCACGTAGTAACGGTCGAAACTATCACCATTATATAGTCATCACGTTATTGTCATATCGCCTTGTGTGCGCATCTCCATTGTCATTGGCTCATACTGAAGAGTGACAAATTGTCGCATGACCAAAGTCACCAGAGAACGCATACCCTAAGGCTGAAAAATAGCACAGCAAGAGATGGCGTACGACCTGCAACTGCTATTCTCACCGCTCTACAAAGCAGCCACAGCTTAATTAATTCAAAAACCGACACAATGCTAAGGATGCACAAGGCACTCTTTTAAATAATCCAAAGACCGCGCCAAAGACCCAAGCGGTCAAGACGGCAGCCTCAATCGCTCTAATAACGACGACGGCCTCGATGAAGACAACCCCATCTACCTACCATCGTAGTTTCTAAAAAGGCACTATGATCACCGCCAAATTGCCTCGACAGGGCTGCGTACTTGCCCACAGTAAGTAAACTGTTGGAGGCAAAGAATCTGACGATGACCCACGTGATGCTCACAATTCAGGGGCTCGCTCGCCCGAATGGCTTCAGAAGAATCACGATGCTGTGCGACAAAAGAGGCTGGAACTACACATACCAGATAGCTGAAGCCAAATTCCTAAAATTGGTCCCACGGGGAATACCACAGAACATCAGCGAAGACGAGGTCAAGATCGCCCTCGAGAAGAACTTCCCCGCCCTGTCAGTCAGCCACATAAACAGCCGCGATAGCGTGCGCAGTATGATGTACCAACTCACACTAAATTACACATCAAAGGGAATATCCCGGGTCACGAATATTCTTGATCACCGTGGAAAGTAAACGCAAATACATATAGTCCATCCAGTACCAAAGTCGCCGGAGGTGGAGATACACGAAGAGTAGCTGCAAAATGCCCCAAGTCCAGGCGACCTGCTCCAACTTCAGGGAAGCACGCCCAGCTGGTTTTTGTGGATGCTTCGCTGGACAAGCCGCCCTGCCAGCGACCACAAAAAATGACTGCTCTCTCATGGGAGAAATAGTCTCAAGCATGGCCGGGAGCAGTCTAGAGCCATCTAAGTCTGCATTCCAAGATTAGTGACGGTCACAGAACACGCGTCAGCCTAGGACAAGCTACTGTGATTATTTCATCAGTCTGGGTCCTTTCTTCCAGGCGGACAGATTGTAGGAGACAGACCATTAATTACCAATGGTACAAATGTCTCTCAGGGGATGTCTTTTGAAAGACGTCTCACTTCGGACAAATTTTATTTATGTAATCAAAATATTTATTTAAATAAAGTATAGTAAAACATAGTAAAACAGAAAACATAGGATTGGTGTTGGTTGTCCCCGACAACGTCAGCGGTTTTCTAGTTATTCGACGTTGCTCCTTTCGTCGACGTCCCTCGGCTTTTCGTGATTTTTCTCGCTTCAGAAATGTAGTAAGGTGAAGAGGGTACAAAATCAGTGGTAGGAAATTTCTTCCTGGTGATATTTTTTGGCTTAATTCGTAAAGACACATATTGGTCAAAAACGAAGGCATCTAGTAGATGAAATCAGAAGTTTCATTCGAAATTTTGACCATGCCTCGTTGGGGAAGGGAGAAACAATTGTGCAAAGTTATGAAACTCAAATTTGTTACTTCCGCAGTCAACGGGAAATTGATTTGATCTGCAAGTCCTCAACACTCCTCTGTAATCTATTTTTCCTTCGAGCGATAGCGCGAAATTTGAAATACTCTAATATGATTCGTTAAAAATCGGCAATTTTACAATATTCAATTTTTTAAATCTTGTTCCCGACATATGTATTGTCGTTTTAAACGTCACCAATTTGAAATTAATCTTTAGCTTTGATTTTTTCACGATGTGGTTCTCCAAATAAAAATAATAAACGAAACCTTGATTTTCACAGTTAGATTTCATTAAAATTGGCCAGTAGAAGACAGTTCTATAAATCTACAGAAGAAATCAAAACTCGAGTTTCGATGTATTGTTGTCATTATCAACTGAATTTCAAACTGACCAGGGCCAATTTCAGAATAATATAAGTAAAACAACATATACTCTTATAATACAATCCTTAGATTATATTAATTGTAAAATTAAAAATAACAGGGAATATAAAACAAAAATAATACATTAGATAGTATGTATAACAAATTTCAGATAACAGATTTTTTAAAAGCAGCAAAAGATGGAATATATAAGTCAATGAAATTGATTGTATATTCGTGAAATTAACAATTGTAAGTAAATTAATAATTTACTAGATAATGATGCTAACTCTTCGAAACTAAAGGCATGATGTTTCTTGTATAGATTTATATAACTTTTGTCCCCACACATTATCTTATATTTTTTGTCGTTAAAATTGTGACTTTCTTAATTCAGTTTAATTAAGGTTTACCACGTAGTAATGGTAACACCCAACCTCTTCATCAATCATCCAACTTTACACATGCTCGACTCCAGGGCCTTCTGAAGGATTTATAGTTCGCGAGCTGAACCTGGGGATCATAACACCCAATAAAATGCCGCTGGAACTTTCCGTGGTGAGGCCCAATGCCATAGATATATTTTCTCAAAATCTACCCAAAAATTGAATGTATAATAACAAACAAACATCTTTGACATTTAATTTAAATTCAGTACCTTCCCAAACAATCAGACTTAATTTGAAATAAATTGCATAGAAATGCATTGACTACAAATTGTAGTCACTTCTTATAACTTAACTTGGAAATAGCTTAGTGGGTGATTGGTTTGCGCCTACACTTCATACTAATGGAGCTGCTTATAATATCTTCATAACTTAGTTGTTTCAAAATCACTTTTAATGCCGAGCAAAGCCAAAATTGAGAGAGTCTTCTAAGATGGAGGTTCGAACCCTGTTTTTGATTAAATTCAATTTTGATAATAACCTTTCTCCACTGCTGTTTGCGATCTTAACTGACAGATACATTTTTAGAGCGACCTCAATATTACCATTTTTAACGTTTGTTTTTTCTAGGAGGAGATCATACATCTGCCTCTCCTGACTAATAACTATAATTTTCCTTATCTTTTGAAAGTCGTCGTAAAAAGTCTTGAACTGAATCAGTTCATTTACCCATTAATTGGCTTAGTAACCTTTTTTAAGATGTACCGTTTGTATTACAATATAGCGGCGTACCAGTAGGTGCACATTTTTGTAAAAATAAATCTTAATTTTTCTTTTATAAATACTCAAGTAATAACGTTTCCATCCATACTACAGATTGTGATTGTCTAAGTCATTGTTATATGTTTCTACTAAGTTTTGAGCTATTGCAATTATCTTTTCATTAGTAAGTGCATCCAATCAGCCAAATACCTAAAATGGGTATCAATTGGTTTGTTTGCCCCAAGCTTCGCAATAAATACTCAAATTAATCTATGAGAAGAAGGAAACTATTTGTAGGAAACTTTTTTGTTCAACTTGTGCCTGGACACATTCAAGAGGTGCAAAAGGCACGTTTATTTTGCTCTTGCGTTGTATTTCACTCTTAGCTTCAGTGCAATCAGCTAACTCAGCAGGTTGCACCTCAAATTTTTCAAAGCTATCCCGTTTCGTTCCTGTAAAGCTTATTAGCCATGTTAGTGCTGAGGCGGCTGAGTAGACATCCAATATACTGTTCTTGCCCTTACTTGTCCCAAAAGATTAAAATGTTGTATAGCTCCGTTTCCATCTTTGACATTTTGTTATGCAACCTTAAAGCTTGATTTTCCTGGATTTCCTCTGTCTGATATTTCAAAAGATACATTTCTTCCATCTTTGTGGCATCTGCTCGGCATGACCAACGTGTTATTGTTTTTTTGTCACGAGAATGCGGTTGATAATATCTGATATTTTCAAGCAATCGGTTAGAACTTTATATTTGTTAGTTGAGGCTGTAAAATATACATAAAGTTCTTCTAAAAAGTCAAAAAGCTTACAGCATTCGGCAGATTGAGTAAATGCCCAGTGCAAGGTATTCATACTGCAAAATTAATTTCTGCCAGTACCATTGTGCCTTCCGCTCATTGAAGAAATGTTATCATAAGGCTAACCACTGCAGTTTTTAATGCCTATGTCACTTTTTTCTAAAATCTTGCTCAAGCCTTGGAACATAGCCTCAGCTTTGGCTGGTCGTAAATGTTACAAACATGTCAACAGGAATGTACTCCTTAAAATATTTGAAAATCAAAGAAAGCTGATTAAGATGATCTTCGTCTGGAGTTGATTCTAATGATATGGAGTAGTACTTTCACTGCTTGATTCAAGAGATACCATAAAATAGTAGATTATATTACTAGGCATTGAAGAGGTACTTTTCATGTTGAGCTTAGTGCTAGCGGACCAAAACGCGAAGCATTGAGGCCTGCAAAATCTGAGCAAATTATGAAGAGAACACTTCAATGCCGAGTGATTTTTTCTTCAAGTGGTGTATTCTAATAATACATACTCAGAGAAAAATTGCTACCATTGTCATTCGTACCGCCGTACAGTTTCAATGATTTTTCTAGGGATGTGGATCGGGAGAACTGGTGATGAAAGTAATAATTGTTTACTGTTGATGACACTAACACAGAAACTAAACTTAACTAACGCGAGGTTATGTCAACGTAAATATGGCGCCTATGCGTTCTACAGAATAACAGTTTAAATAATATCAATGGAATCAAGGTTTCTCCACGACCACTGTCAGTGACGGTTTGCGGGTTTTTTTCTGGTACGGCCGAGGAACAAGAGGTGGTAATACAGATAGGTGCGGTCACGCAGCCAGCCGTCTCTGCAACTGACCCTACCTATCTGTATTACCACCTCTTGTTCCTCGGCCGTACCACAAAAAACCCGCGAACCGTCACTGACCACTGTAGGTGTTAAGTATTCTGAAATCAATTTTAATAATAGAACGTACATATTCTTACTCTTGATGAAACACTATGTGCTAATGCGTTTTGCTTGTAATTCATTCCATAACAAGTTGTGGAAGGAATATTCTCACACCATTCCGAATAAAACAATTAGATATCACAATTGTCGAAATACTATAAACATAACCACAAAAATGTCATAATAAAACGCAAGTTCTTTGTGTTCATTATTTTATTTGTTTAGTTTGTCAGGTCGTGGAGAAAGTAGAGTCTGCTACTAGGTAAGAATGGAAGTTCTGATTCTCCTGGTTCCTCGAGCTCGCCTTACGGCTGGCATCGAATTTCCATTCTAACCTTGTTACAGAATATACTATTCTATAGTTGCATTAGTAAGTTCTGCTAATTCCGGTGGATTTCATTGAGTTTTTTTGACATTAGTAATAAGAATGTAAATACACCATTTGAATAGCATCAATGTATCAGTCAATTTATGAAAAATGGCTGATGACGCTATCGTGAAAATGTGGCACTAATTCGGCGGAGGGTTTTGTTTCATTTTTTTACCAGTACAATTGAAGGGTACAGGAATAAAAGAAGGAATGTCCAATTTTTATAAAATCGAGATTACTAGCTCCATCTGTAGCTTTTTTAGTGTAGTTTATTGTGGCATAGACACAGGGGAATAAAACAAGACATGTCCAATGTAATTCAATGAAAAAGTTCTGCTGTACATGTTTAAAATAGGGAATGTCCATGCCAAACCGGTATAAAACTGGAAATGTCCATCCAGTTCGCGTAATAGCACGTTTTATCGTATTGTGTTGTTATTCAGATTATTGAAAGCAAGTGTTGGTGGTGTACAGTGAAGTGTCAAAATTTTGAGGTTATTATATTGTTATAATGAATACGGAAAATGAATGTTTGGACTGTAAATTCCCGAAGAAAAGAAGAAAGGCGGGACGAATACAAGATGTAATGAAGAAAATTAAGCTTTCTACCCATGAACAAGGTGATCCTTGTTTTTGTAAACGATTGAGATGTTTTGAGAAAGTAGACCAAGTGGGACGAAAATCTATCCTTGAACACTTTAACAGCATGACAAGTAACAATGAGCAGAATAGTTACCTTTGTGGATTAGGTACTGTTATCCCAATTCAGAGACGTAGAAGTCGTAAACCAGAACAAGATGCTGCATACCATGACAGTTCTTATTTGTACCGAGTTAGGCTAAAACGCGATGATCAAGTTGTAGAAATACCTGTATGTTTTAAAGTATTTTGTAGTATCCATGGAGTAACTAAAGGGAAAATAGAGTATTTACAAAAATCGTTGAAATCCACAGGTAATTCC
Organism: Ocypus olens; assembly: GCA_910593695.2. Classification (NCBI taxonomy): domain Eukaryota; kingdom Metazoa; phylum Arthropoda; class Insecta; order Coleoptera; family Staphylinidae; genus Ocypus; species Ocypus olens. The sequence goes on from OU343056.1 coordinate 22,373,852, forward strand.
CCTAAGGATAAGAGGGGAGGACATACTTCTTACAAAAAAATGTCTGATGATACTTACAACAAGGTGTTCAATAACATCGACTCATTTCAAGGCATGTTGTCCCATTACAGCCTCCATGACTCCAAAAAGTTATATCTCCCAGAAGAAATAGATATTAAAAAAATGTACTCTATGTTCAAAGAAAAAAAATCCTTTTGTCCAAATTTCGTACGAAACATACAGAATGGTGTTTAATACTAAATTCAATAATGGCTTCGGGTATCCCTGAAGTGATACATGCAGCGCATGTGATGAATTTATGTCTAACCTAAATAGATTAAAAAAAGATGGAAATTCAGAAACCGAAATTAGGAGACTGGAAGTGGAAAATGAACTTCATAAAAGACGAGCTCAGACATTCTACGACAGAAAAAAAGATGCAAAGAAAAAGGCCAAGATTACATCAACTTTTGCAGCTATCGCAATGGATTATCAAAAGAATATTTACATCCCTAATATTACGACCAACGATGTATACTATCTCAGACAGCTTTCTTTGTACTCATTCAACATACACGTCCTTGTTTCAGGTATGTCGTTATTTTATACATATCCAGAACATATTGCTAAGAAAGGATCTGAAGAAGTGTGTTCCTTCCTTTTCGACTTTATAATGAACCACCTTGATAATACAGTTAAACATGTACATATTTTTTGCGATTCAGCTGGAGGACAAAATAAAAATTATACAATGTTCAGGTTCATGCATTTCATAGTACATACTATGAAACGGCTGGACTGTATACAGATAACTTTTCCAATAAGAGGACACTCATATTTGGAGTGTGATAAAAATATGGGTGTTATCAACCTGAAGACTCGAATGGAATTACCAGAGGATTGGTACCAACTACTTCGTGAATCTCGAATAAATCCAGTCCCTTTCACCGTTATAGAAGTTAATCAAAATATGATAAAAAATTGGATAGCCTTTTTCAAAGAGAAATATTCCGCAAAGTGTCCATTTGCTGTACAGAGTATTAAAGAAATGTATTGCTCTAAGGAACATTCACGTCTAATGACTTATCGAATAACTTATAATGGACATTGGCAACAAAGTCCACTAATCAACAATAAAAAGAGAAAACAAAATACGAGTACTTTTGATCTTATTTCTCAACTTAAAGATAATGAATTTAAACTTCCCAAAGCAAGCTACAATGGTAATAGTTTGGTTATATTTTTTAATAGGATATGTATTGTAGTCTTAATTTTTTTGTAGATGTTCTACCAATAAATGAAGACAAATATAATAATCTCATGAAGCTGAAGAGGTTTTGCTAAAATCCTGATGCTCAGACCTTCTATGAGGAGCTACCTCATCAAGAGACAACAAGACGTAAAGGACATTCCTGATTCTGTACAATTAGTATCTAGGATAATATTATTTTTTTCAAAAACCATTATCAGTTTGTTTATCTAAGGATAGGTATTATAGGACAAAATGTCTATGGAATTTACTTGTATTACACACTTTTTCATTGCAGTGTGACTTTTTTAGGTATATTAGAATTAACCTTATAATTTCAATTTTCTAGTAAACATTATTTTGTGACATTTCTTGTTTTATTCCTATACCCTTCAATTATAACGCACTTGCAGCTTTCAGTTCTAGAAAGCGCTGATTTTATTACGCTTGAAGAACACTTCCTAGGTTTCCATTGTTTTTTATGTTATTGCTTAAAAATTCGTCACAATCTGGAATGAATGTCGTATCTATCGACATATTTTTTTGTTGATGTTGAAGTTCATTAATTCTTGAGGAAGCGTCATACTGTATAATTATAATAAGTATTTGCAATTGGAACGATAAAAAGGGAAATTTAAGTTATTGTCGGGCCCTTGGGTAAGCATCCAGATTAGATAATGGAAAGTTACCCAATTAACTCTTCTCCCGGAATTAAGTGATTCACACTTCTGCACTAACTCTAGTTAGTAATCCCTTAAGGCCCTTTTTATTATGCAGGGTCTACTTATTAAATAAGACCCGCATCCTAAACCAGGGTGATTACAATTTCAAAACAATATCATGCATACAGAATGAAGCAACAGAAAAAAAAAATACGGCGATAGCATTCTCGTTTGATGGGAAAACAATAATTCATGTTTAAATTATGATTTTTACAATTGGCTCGTTGATTGTTCATTATTATTGTCGGTGGATAACTTTAGGCAATTAGTGCACTTAAGATAATAGATATCGCCGTAATTATGTGCCTATCCTAACCGTAAATTGGAGATTTGTAACTCAATAGTAGCATCGTCTGGGTCGGCAGGTATAGAATATCCCCTTCTCGCCGTCCACCGTCAACGGATTTACTGCACTGACGAGACTAAATAAAATCGAAACCGGTCCCCAGTTATTGTTCAATGGGGAAACAATAATTAATGTTTTAATATATTTAAATATTATTCACGTTATTATTATATAAACTACGAATGTTTAATAATCAATTTACATTATAACGTTTACAATTTATATGGAAATTACATTATACTTAATAATCATTTTGTGTCCATATCTAATCATCTAAAGTACTACTCTTGTTGTTTTTGTCCTTTGTTTAATTTCCTTGAAATTAATGGTAATTGTTTCTGTGAAGTAATGTGGAAATAAAACAAGTTATTGATAAATGCATGTATGTAGTTCGGGTTATGGAACGAGTATCGTGAATCAGGACATTATCAAAGATTTTCTATCACGGAAAAGTGTGTCAGTTAGAAATCAATACTTTTGCAGTATCATTCACTACCAGACAGTCGTTTTTTTTATAGACTCCGCGCAATTTTAATATAGACTTGTCTACCCGATCATTTATCACCGATGATTTGCAAAATTTACAAATAACAAATAATTAAATCAAAAATTTGCGTCATTAATGACAAATGTTTAATATAGTCGTATTATTTTTAATATTCATATTTTCTTTACTTGATAATGGCCGCAATACTTTGAAAACTTAAGTAGTGAATTTTTTAATGAGGTACGGTGGTAAGGGTTCAAATCTGGCCTCGGGCAAGGGTGTCACGATTGTACAAATTACGTTAAGTGGAAACTTAAGTAAAAACAATTTAATATGATATATTAGAATTAAAATTTTGATTTAACTTATTGAAACATCACATTGTTATAAATAAATGTAGAGTATTTAGTATATCTTTTTCTCTCGTGTTTCTTTTAAATAAATATCCATTATTAATTATGATTTCATAATATAATTGCGAATTACGAATTGCGTTAGTAATTGCGGTTATAAATTATAAACAAAAATATTCCATCCTGAGTGCGTTTGATTAGGGATGAGTAACAATTGATATGATAATGAAAATTTAGCGTCATATAACTGATTACCACTATTTTTCCTAAATACTATCATGACTGCGTGAATTCCGAGTTGATTAATACGTTCATGAATTAATAATAATTACATCATTATACAGACAAAATGTTCTTTTTGCTTAAAAATTATTTTAATATAATGTAATGAAAAATGTTAACAAAAATTATTATTTGACCGAGGGGCTTATAATATTGTATGGCAGAAGTTTAGTGAGGAAAGTTTTATTATACGAGTTTTTTACTAGAAAACGAAAAGATACATTTTGAAACAACTACTGAATGTTACCCTTTAATAAGCCTAGATACAATAATATGTTTTAGGTGAATTAGGAATTTTCCACAATGTTAGTTTCTGAGTAGTTCAACATATACAATTACTCCACTAGCACGATCATTACATAAGGCCAGTATTTAAGTATTTGTAGATCACTATCCAAAGTGACGCAAGATCTAGATGACGTCCAATTAACCGCATCTTTAAAATATGTATCGAATGCGTTCTGTTCATACAACGAATTTTATGAATATATGCTTAAGGTAGATAATCAGTAATAATATAACAAGTGGGGAGATTATACCATTAAATTTTTTTTTTCAATGAAATCACGAGCAAGAGTTGTATTTTCATCCGAGATTATAACGAGTTGTTTCTCAAAATAAAATTACAATGGTTTTAATCTCCCGACGCATTATGTAAGGTTAGAGAATATAACGAATTACATATAAAATATGTTTTGGTTCTGTTTGTTCGCAACGTAATTTTTCACTTCTTTTATAACTGTAGCGCAGGCGGTTTCAGAAACGCCGCATTTTGTATAAACGTAACAAATTCGGAAATTTACAAATTCGTGTAATTAATGCGCCGCTTGACAGCCACTGTCACTGTCTAGTTTGTATTAGCGCTAGCCAATCAGCGTCCTACATTCGAGTTGTATTTTCAAGGATCAGTTGTATTTTCAGTGCCAGTCAATTAGCGTCCTAGATTTGTTTTGTATTTTCAGTGCCAGCCAATCAACGTCCCAGATTTGAGTTGTATTATTTCAAATCAGTTATATTCTCAGTGCCAGCCAATCAGCGTCCCAGATTTGAGTTGTATTTTCAGTGCCAGCCAATCTGCGTCCCAGATTTGACTTGTATTATTTCAAATCAGTTATATTCTCCATGACATACTACTGTGGACAAAAAAAATGACACCCCTAATTTTAATAATGTAAATATGACTTTTCATTTGACAAATCGGAAAATGTCAATCTTGTCAGATATGTGTTAATCATGTAGATATATGGACATAAATTGAATATGCCACACATCAGTAACTCACAGAAAGCACAAATTGCTATGCAGGTCAAATGTGGCAAATATATCAATGATGTAGCAGCTGAATTAATTATAAGTAGATGTACAGTGCAAAGAATTTCAAAAATGTGGAGCAATGAAAGACGATTGGAGCGGATTAAAGGTTCGGGTCGCCCAAAAGTTTCAAATAATGAGGAAGATGATGTTGTTATAAACTATTTAATAGAAAATCCATTTGAAAATGCAAGAAATGACGCATTCATAACAAATTTTCCTGGAAGTTCCCGAACAGCTCGCAGACGTATAAAGTTAAGTGCGTTATCTTGTCATGCCCCAGCCAGAAAACCTCTATTGACTCAAATTAATGACAGCAGAATTGGTTTTGCACTGGAGTATCTTCCGACGCAAGAAGACTTTTGGAGTAAAGTGATATTTTCAGATGAAAAACGTTTCAATCATCGTATAATGGAAGAACGAAAGTATACCGCGTTCAGATTTACTGTATTGCTAATTATTACCGTCACTGTCAAATATTAAGGTTACATAAGTCAAATTCACAACACTAAAAAATAAGAAATAATAGACACATGACAAATTAGGGGTGTCATTCTTTTTGTCCACGGTGGTATATGTAGTTAAAATACTGAAATTGGCGTGTGAAAATATCTTGTGTATAATAACATCAATAAATATTATTATTATCATTGTTGACAAAGTCAGAGACAGAGATTAAAAAAAAATATGCACCGTTCGCATACACTTTAGCTTTACAGGAATATACTTTTCGATTTTTTCTTATACATAATTTCAAACAATAATTTGAAACCGAAATTACCACGTAGACTCATCCAAAATTATTAAGAGATTTCAATTTCGTAAACTGATTTTTATTAAGTTTAAAATTTAAAATTACATTTTGAGGAAAAAAGATGATTTTAATTTCAATTAAAAATTAGGTTTCAAAGGACGAAAAAAAAATCAATATACAGGGTGGTGGAAACTTTAACTGGAACAAATTCGGTATTTATAAAATGAGAAGTTCCAGAAAAAAATCAAAGGACACATCGATTTTTGTTTTTTATTGCGCACTTTTGAGTGTCTTTAAAAATAGCATGACGTCACTAGTCTTTCACGTATGAAGTCATAGACTTTTTTTTAAATAGAAACGATATTTTTAATTTTACTGAATTTGTAGCCCTTTTTATTCCTTTACGACTGTGTAAAAATATTTTGTTTTTTTTTATTTCAGAAGAAATTGAATTTTTTTATGTATGAAATGTTCAAATTCCACCAGAAATGTTTCAAAATGTAAGGGATGTGTTTTATAACCGATTGGCTTTTTGTCAAAAGAGGAACGGTGCTCATTTTGAACATTTAATACATTAAATAAGTTTATTAAAAGAAAACCTTTTTTTCAATTTCTTAAATAAAAAGACAAAATATTTTTACACGGTCGTAAAGAGAATAAAAAGGACTACAAATTTAGTGAAATAAAAAAAATGGTTTCCATTAAAAGAAATGTCTATGACGTCATACGTGAAAGACTAATGACGTCATACTAATTTTAAAGACGCTAAAAAGTGCGCAATAAAAACAAAAACTTCTTATTTCACAAATACCGAATTTGTTCCCGTCAGAGTTTCCACCCTGTATATGTGTGGTACCCTTTTACAATTCGAACGGATTTTGTAAAAAATATTGGGTCAGAGTCACCAGAAATAAAAATATAAATAATAATTGTGAAATAAAACATCATAATTTGGTTATATCACTATATGCAATACAATGACTATTTCCCAATACAAATCAATTCGTGTAGAGGGGTTCCTTTGTTAAAAAAAATCTGGGCCGAGATACAGACCGCCAAAAATGCCGCAGCGGCCGCCATTTTTTTTCTATTTCCGGCAAAATTGTTGTTTTTACTTTCTCCGTTACGAAGTACGAGAAAGTATTGTGATCGTGATTTTTTTTCCAAAAATTTTTTTTACGGAAATATCCGTTTTGGGGTCCCTAGATGCCATTTCAACAATTTCTGGAAAAAAAAAATTTGTGTCTGTGTGTGTATGTGTGTGTGTGTGTCGGTGTGTGTGTGTGTGTGTGTGTGTGTGTCTGTCTGTCTGTGCGCGCTGTATCTTAAAAACTAATAGAGCATTTGATATGAAACTTTGAGCATCCGTCTTATTTCATAATCTGAAGAACTGAAAAGCTTTTGGTAAAATTTCGTACACCGGAACAGGGCGTTTACCTCAACTGTTTTTTGTTTTTTGCCAATATTTTCGTAAATATGAAAAATATCACAAAAACATTTAGACACACTTTGAAGACGACAAAGAAATGAACATCTTTTACTTATAAACATTTTTCATAAAATCATTTTTATTCGAGAAAAAAATTTATTATTTTTTTTTTAATTTTTGGTTTATAATTATAAGACGATAATAGTTACAACAAATGTATATTAATAATAATTGTAGAGAATGCTAAAATGAACAATTTACATAGAATAAGTTTTTTTCGAAATCCCTTTAGTTTTTGAATAAATTGAGTTTTTATATTTGAAGCGTAATTTTTCCATCTTTCATGATTTTGACGTTTTAAACGTCAAGTTTCCTCCGAGATTACAAAGCGCTCGATGTACATTTAAAATATGATTCAAATTGAAAATAAACCATGAAAGCGTAAATATAAATGATACCATCAAGTCGGAGAAAGTAACATGATGGCCACATCACCATTTTTTCTTGAAATATACTATTATACTGATTAAAATAATATCCTTCATTTAAAAATATTTGTGCAAATTCTCTTACTGCAGCATTTTTTTTTAATATTAAACATATTTATTTTTCAAAAATGCCAAACCCAAAAATTTTGATTTTTTTTATTTTTGATTCCCTTAATAGAACATAAAATTGTAAGTAATATATAAAAACATTTTTGTTTTTTGTTTTTATCCCATTCGTCAACCACATTATTTTATTTATTATAAGAAATTAATTAATTCTAAATATTGTAGATCTAAATTATAACTCGATTAAGTACCATAACTAACAAACAACACTCGACAAATGTTAATAATTTTATTTAAAATAATAACAATAATAATAATTCCTAACCACAATAATTATTATACATTTAATAACTAATAATATATACAATTTTATATTTATATAGAATATATTTCTAATTCTATATAAAAAGCATGTGTAACAAAGTAGAAGCTTCCTACATAACAAATATTATATTTATATATTTCTTACATGTTATTTTAACTTGTAGTTTTCTGCTGAAGATGGGTTGTACGAAAACCCTAAACCAGTCCAGAAAATAAAATTATCATAATTATTGATAATATCTACACCCCTTAACATTCACCCAGTACAAATATGGATACGCAGTACTCAAAAAAAAGATTAACATGAAAATAAATTTGAACTGGTGAAATATTTGTATTCTTCTGGAGTTTGTAAGCATAGAACCTTACAAGTCATAAAAGGTCTTCTGAAACAAAGTGAAAGCTTTTAGATAATTCCAGAATATAGCAGAACCTTCTAAAACAATCTGGAATCATCCATATAATTACAGAATATAACAGAATCTTCTAGAAAAATGTAGAACCATCCAGAAAATAACAGAATTTTTAAGAGCAATCTGGAACCATCCAGATAATTCTGTTTGTTTGGTCTAGCGTACAACACATGAATTCTCAGTTCAGTTGTCAATAGGCAAACAAAAAGAGCAGTTCAGTAAATTTGTGGTCGGACAACAGTACTTTGTGCGGTTCGATCCGCTTCAACTTCTACATGTCCAATTTCCAGCACAGTGATAGGTTCGGTTTGGCGGGTTAGCAAATTGTAATATCACAAATAATGTTTCAGAGAAAAGCAACAATTGATACTATGTTAGTTAAATAATAACTCTAAAGTTTATATCTCCGGCGTCATTAACAACGAAGGTTAAGTCATAATTTATATTACTAATTTTAGTAAATAAATAAAAGCATAGAAATGTATTGTTTTTTGACTTTTAAGTAGTCGACTCTCTTTGGTCAAACATCAAATAGTTAAACTATGAACTCGTTATTGCCGAACCATTTAACTTAGTTTAATAATGACTACTTTAAAGTCCAAACTATAGTTATATAGTCCCACTTGTTACTTTTTCTTAAAAATTGCATTTAAAATGATTTCATGAAGAAACTACATGTACGATTCAGATGATCTAGACATCATTGTAAAGATCCCATTGAAACCTACAAAAAATGCACTTGCCCCAGAACAAATTCCAATTTCGCCAAGAAAAATCAAAAATGTTGAAAATAATGTTGAACAACCTTAGCCGCTAAACAAAGACTTCAAATTGAAAACGGTTCCTGTAGTGGAGTTTCAATTGTGCGGTTAATTTGATTACACCTCTTTTTAGATGGACAAGAGTGTATGCAGTTTTAATTCAACTTCTACATTTATTTAATACAGTTAATTGCTAAAGATATATCCAATCATCTCTGGTAGATATCTAATTATTAAAAATATATTTCACAGTAGATACTAATCTAATATTTAAATATTAAGCTTAATATTTATTTTTTTAAATAAATTGAACACGTTCTTTTTATAAAACTTAAACGATAAATTGCATACAATAACACGTTGTTCCCAAGGAGGCAACAATTGCGTGACAAAAAGTTACGTAATCCATTACGATGCATGAAAATTTCCTCCTTACAATCCCTAATTCGCACTTATTGAATAATTGTGCACTTAAGTGAAAAGGTTGCAACGGTTAAAGCGTTTTAAAACCCTTGTAACATTTTAAACGCAAACGGGGTTATCCTGAAAATTAATAACGTCTTCAACTTTACGTCGATATTTCCCTAAGCGCAAGCGTATAATTAATCTCCCGTTTGAAAATGCACAATAAATACAATATAAACTGAATTAAAATTTAACTGTCTTAATCACAAATTAATTATTGTAAAAAATATTTTGTTGTATTTGTAACGTTGTGGGATGGCAGGACAAAACTCAACTAATGACTTAGCCACTTATTACGTTACATTACAATTACGGTATGATATAAAATAACTGCTTATCCCTCTTTTGCTGGTTTATTATGACTAAGAAAACACGTACAAATTAAATTAGGTACTTTCAGTCTCTGATATTTTTTAATATATTTATTTTTCTCGTTTCTCAAGTTACGGCACCATTGCTGCCTCGGATTTCTACTGCTCCTATGCTCAAGGTGTCCCCACATATTATATTATATTTGTGCTTCAAATTAATTTAGGTTATTTATAAATTTACTCGTAGTGACGCGTTAAAATTACAACAATAAAAAAAATTAAAATTAGGATAATCAGTAATATTTCCTATGTTAACGGCTCCATTATTCATAATTAAATTAAATAAATAAATAAATTAATTCCTTCGCCTCTTTTTAGGATGTATGGCGTTATATTCCTAATTTGTGTAATATTTTCTCTATTTCTTTCTGTCCTTTGATATTTACTTTAATTATTCTCTTTTTTTCTTGCCTCTTCTTTTATTACGCTGTTATCGAGATAAATAATCGTAAAGATTTTGCGATGGTAATAAAATCTTACAAATTTTGAGTATGAATTTATAAGATTGCCATGAATGTAAACTATAAAAATATTTGAGCTGCTCTGCCAGGGAAGTAGTTGTTTCAATAAGTTATTTGTTTATAGTCTTAGTAAGACTTAATGTTGAAGAGTCACGAACAGCCTGAATATTCATATATTCAGGCTATTTTTCGTCTTTATTACTTTTATTCAATAAATCTGCAATAAGTGATGTTGTCGCATATTAATTTAATAAATTTATACTGACAATATATAAGATCGAAAAATATTTTAGATTATTTATCTCGATAAAGGTAACAAATCGGACATATGTTTATTTGAACTTTTCTGTTCAGAATAACATTATCTACTTCCTGTTTTTGTTTGGCACACTCAAAACGAGACACCCTGTATATTAGTATTGGTCTTGTCACTTTTTTCACTATTTCAGTTGTTGTGCTTCTTCTTATTTCCTTTTTTTACCGTATTGTACTGTTTTTCCTATTTTATCTTCTCTTTGTCTAATTTTCCATTACATTATAATTATATAATCGAACCTAAGTCTCTATATTGTTCTACCTGTTATTTTACTTTTTTTATTTCATCTTTTTATTTCTCTTTGGTTATCATAGTCTTTGCTTTTTTCATAATCTATTTTCAAGTGTATTTTATTGAGTTCTTCCTCTACTATTTCCATATTATGTTGTAGTTCCTCTTCTATCTCTGCTATAATTGCGATATCTTCTGGCAAGAGTAGCTCTGTTATTTTTGTTTCCACCTTCCAGTTTCCTACTTTTGACAACTTCATTTGTTTTTTCGCTATTTTCATCGCCTTGTCCAGTATAATTGAGCTTATTAAAGCCAAAGCGGTGTAAGTTCCATAATCTTAGTTTTGAGATATAAGGGACTAAAGTTGAACTCAATTTAAAAAATCAGCAATGCATCCACCTTATTTTTTTCATAAACAACTTAATAATAAGGAAGTAACTTAAATTTTAAGACCATGTAGAAAAAGATACGACAATTTTTTCTCGGATAAACAATTAAATATTTATGCTTAAGTGACTTACACCACTTTTCCAGTAAATAGATGTTTAATTAGCGGATTGATTAAAACAGCAATATTCTTTAAGAAATCATAAAATTTATTATAAACAATAAAAAAACAATAAAAATTGTAATTTAGGCACTGTTAAAATAAAAAATGGAATGTCATCAATCATGGGGGCCTTCTACATCATTGTTCAGGCTGCTTGTCGGCTTCTGCTAGAGGCCCAATGTCTTCAACGGTGTCAGATGTCTGAAGTTGTAGGAATAATTCCTGGCTGATCGGAGGGATGTACGGAAACAGATCTATCATATCTTTCTTTTTAGCCTTTGTAACAGGGCGCACTCCATCATAGAGTTTGTCCATGGGGATTGAGGAAAGAGACACTGGCCGCCCATGTTTCTTTGTTGGTGTGATGTCCAATTCAGAAAAGGGCATGACTTCCATGAGTGTTTCTTTAAAGAAGATTGTGAAAGGGTGACTTTTTGTATCGCAGCCACTGAATTTTGAGCCATTTTATTGGCAGTTCATTGGAGTCACTTTTCCTTCTGGTCACAATCTTTTCTAGATTTTTTGTTGACAAAAAATCGTCACTGGTCATCACTGTCAAATGAAATGGGTTTTTTTCCTTCTGGCCCGGATGATTACTTCATACCGGTCATTATGGCAGTAGAGTTGCTTAGTTTTACTGCGATTTTCAATGCTTGCAAAATCATAGTCATTTGGAAGGTATGAGTGACCACTGAATTTTTGGTCGATAACACAGCCCTCTCCACTTTTCTCACCTTGAAGAAACCTCATTAAGATCAGAGACATTTTGAAATTTCTATTCTGACCATTACTACATGTTTGGCTGAAGATGCTCTTGTATGTATCTGTTTTATAACACATGCTCCGATTTCCTGAGATCCCCGAGATCCAACAGTCTCATCCCAGCAGTACATAAAGCCTACTTTAGAAGACAACTCATGACAGCCGAGATTGTACAAGTAGCAATTTCGTTTGTAATATGCGATTTGGCAAGTTAGTTTAGAGAATGCTAATGACTTTTCAAGATCAAACGTAAAAACATAGAAAGCGTTGTCTGATTTTGATTTTTCAGCATCTGCTGATATGTTCTCTCTAGCACTCTCTGCCTTCCTTAAGTGTAACTCGTGTTCTACTTTCAATGTGCTCTTTTGTTCTTCGTCTAATATGTTATCAATCTTATTTTTGTAGATATCACACTTTGTGGGGTTGATGGAAATGAAGATTGAATTCCCTATTGAATGTTCTACGGTAGATAGGCTCCTTGACTGGTAATACTTCTCGGCCATTACAGTATGTTTTGTACATGTTGTACATCAGATGTATATTTAAATATTCTGGCAAATAACTTCGATTAGGGTTATGAGACCGTGTATAATGTGATTGGTAGCTAGGGTAGGACGATATGTGCTGCCTTACAACTGCCATCTGATCTTTAGGAATTTTATTAATAGGAACTCGTTTTCACCGTTTATCTATACCAGGTAATTCACCTCCTTTAACCACCTTTAATGCTCTGGATATTCTACCATCAGAGACCTAGTATGTGTTAAGAAAGTATTTTTTACAAATCTTTACGCTTGTACCATCCAGAAGTATTACATGCAAGTGATTAGTAGTAGACTTAGCTACTTTAGTGCTGCCTCTAGGACGGCGACGATCATCGGGTGCTTGTTGTTTAACTAAGCCATAAAAAAAGCATTTTGTGTAGAGAAATTAATTTATTAATTATTATTTTCCAGAACATGTTAAAAGCATTTTGACGAGCTTGAATAGAAACTTTTTCTAAGCACCTATTTTTGTAGTTGCAATTGATGTTTCGAAAAGTTTTTGCCTCAACTTCCTTACCTTTAGCAGTCTTTTAAAATTCTCCTAAATTGCTCTTTTTTACGTTGCTCCTTCTTACCCATACCCTTTGCCCTTTTTCGGAATCGTTGCTTTGGTAAAGCCTCTTCATTACCTGAAAGAATGAAAACTTCGTGAAATTCTTTTAATAATATGGATACTAGCAATAGGTTATAAGTAAAAATATCCTAACCTCAAAGTTTGTTTTGAATTAACAATGAAAAATAAACTCAAACTGATTTTCTGTAGTATACAATACTGGTATTAGAGAAAGCATTAAAAGATTTAGACATATACTTAGTAACTAGAATTAAGAACAAAACAAAATAAAATACTTGCCAGAAAGTTCACTTTCTGTTGGGAAATATTCATCACTTGAAACATTATATCTCAGTAAACTTGGCTCACTGCTGTCGTGACTACTTTGAGAATCCATAATAAATCTAATAAATTTATCTATTAATCACAGAAACTCTGAATCACTACAAAAAAAACTGTGCTTTCAACAACCATGTGAGTCAACCATCACACTCCAGTGACATCTGATAGTGAAAATGTGGTGTAAGTCCCAACTGGGACTGGTGTAACTACACCACTTTTCCATTAAACCAACAGATGGCTCTAGCGAATGCTTCAACTTGTGCTGCTATCTGTACAGTCCCCAAGTGAACTAGGACTTACTCCATCATTCCACTTAACAGATCTTTGAATGGAGATTCCATTTCAGTAAAAAAACAGAAATTGGAAAATAATGGACTTACACCCACTTTGGTTTTAACAGGCTTAATTGTCAATAGAAGTGCGCTTAACTAGCATCCTTCTTTTAGTCCTTTTTTCATTTGGAATCACATCCTATTTCTTCTAGCTCTTTCCAAATATCCTCTCTTTGGATCCTGCCAGATGATTTTTCTTAGTCAACTATGCAGATGTGCATTATTATATTTTATTTTATATACTTAATTGCGTTGCTATAAATATCAAAACATGTGTCATTTCCCTATTCTGGATCCAAATTGACTGTCCTTAATTTGGCAGTTAAAAGTCTATAAAGGCTTATTATTAACTAGATAAATTAGTGAGTAAATTTTCTTCGGAATTTATTTTTTTAGGAATAAGTTACTCTTAACAATTTTCTATTTAATAAAACACCATAAGCATAAAATCAAAACGAAGTCCTATTTCCCAACATATCAGTCCTAAATACCAAGAATTTGTCATCCTTTTTACATTACCAATCCAAATACCACTTAAATTTATAAGTGCAACATGAGAGGAATTTGGAGATAAAGGGCCGTACATTCACTTACACTTAAATCCTTTACTTTAACCAGACGGTTTGAGTTTTCACTACAGTTGAGAATTGATTTAATAAAAACAACACTGATTTACAATTGAAGCATCATTTCTAACGGCAGCATTGTCCAAACTGCATGAATGGTTTCATGGTTGTAGCAGTATTTTTTTGGCAGCTTAGAAGATTCTTTCGCTTTAAACACACTAATACCACTAGCACATTGACACAAATGGGAATAATAGTAGCAGTTACTATAATGTAAATAAAAGCGGCCTTAAACAAATTAGTACAGTTATTGGTCCTGTGTGATGCATACGGAAATTAAGTACACAATAATTTAAAAAGTTGTTAAACTTAAATGTAAATTGATGTTCTTAAACTTCATGCGAAGTGAGGTTAGAAGTTCTCCACTGGTGCACTCAGGATGTAATTTTGGGAGGGGTCGATTTATTAAATGAATATAAACATAGTTATATTTAAAGAATTAAATCCAGAGGATGGTCGAGTACATATTGAAAGCGAAGACACCATAAAAATGTGATATTGAAGCACTTATACTATTAAAAAAATAATGAATTTGAGCCAAAACATATAGGCAGCCGAGTCAAATTGGTTATATTTTCCGTGATTTTTCACGGGTAATCGCTAGTTTAAGTATATTTGTTATACATATTTATGAATTATGTTTGGGGTTTTCTGCAAAACGGTCGTAGAAAAAATATTGTGTATAATTTCGAGCACAAAGTGTGTTTGTCGACAAACATATGCTACACAAATAGCTATTTCCGTTTTCGTTATTTTAATGTTTAATGTCAATAATTTTCTGCCTGAAGTTCTCATTCATTTCTTTTCCGAATTTTGTCCATGCTTTGCTTCTTTTAATTTCCTTTTTATTTCGTTTCCCTTTTCTTTATACTTGTCGTAGTTTTCTGTCGTTTTGGTTTGTAAGTATCTTTTCCATTTTTGATTTTTGTCTTTTTTTTCTTGTTAACTTCTTCCGTTCACCAATTTGTTTTCCCAATTTCTTTATCCCCATTTTTGTTATTCCGCAGCTCTACTTTACCGCTTCAAATAATATTCTTTTAAATTTTTCTTCTATGTCTGTCATTTTATCTTCTCTTTGGTATTTGCATTTGTTTATATGTTTTAATCTTTGTTTTTACCTTTTTGCTCCTTTTGTCTAGTTTTTGATTTTCCTTCCACTTTTTGTCAATGCTTAGTAATAGTATTTCCGCCTGTCTTAATACTTCTACATACAATACTTTTACAGACAAGGTAGTAGTTTATCACTGATCTTTCGTTTCTGTTTGTTGTGTATTTGTGGGTTCTTGGAAAATTCCCCGACAACAACTTACCGACGGAAAATTTCCCGACAACAATTCACCGACAAACAATTACCCGGTAGGATAATTTACCGAAAAGCAATTCAAATATTTCCTAACATATAAACTTTCCTTCACACTTTATCCCAGATTAGGACGAGCAACGTAATGGTAGTGTGTTTAAAAGTTTGAAAAAATCATTTGTCGATGTTTATTTTTGTTCTGTTTGTGATTCATTGTCGTTAGTTTTTAGATTATTTAATAAGGATAATCGGCAATGCCACGCAAGAAATGAGAGATAGTTGTTTTATCAACATTTTGTCTACGACTAGGGGGAGGGGGCATCTATACCTCCTACGTATTGCTCTATTAAAAGGTCACGTAGACTCTTTTCTCGCTGTATCGCTTTCATGAACTTCTATATATTGGGATGATCTGCTGAAAGTTGGGTCTCGAAAGCTCGATGCCAATATGCAGTTATTCGTTTTTGGTAGTCCTTCGATCACAGCAGTTTCACAAATCATGGGTACATTGCGATGGTGTCCGATCCATGTGTCCTAGGAATAATCAACAATTGGTTGGGCTTTCACTGGTAGCATATCTTCCTCACAAAGGGCTTCAAATAAATGGACTATATTTGCCGTGGGCACAAATGCCAATGCTGGCAATAGTTTCAATTTCAATGCAAATTCTGCATCGATTTCATATCGTTTCTTCGAGCCATCTGCTTGAATCATCGGAAGATGCAATACAAGAAATGGAACAAGCATCCACGATGGTTCGAACCCGGAAATTCATCAGCAATAGCACTTATCAATTCGGCTTCTTTTTCTATGTATCCTCTTATATTACAGGTACCTATTTTTATTTTTTCTTCCGTTTTCATTTTATTTTTGTTTAAATTTTCATTTTCTTCTTTTTTGTATTGTTTTCGTTCTTTTCCACTTTCATTGCCTTGGTCGTTGTTATCTTTTTTGTCTTCTTGTCTAGTTTAGACTAATTTCTTTTCCTTGTTTTCCCGTTACCCTATTGTTCCATTTAACACTATTTGCTAGTATTTTACCTTCACACTTTCTCCCTTTTCTCATCAGTTTTTGTCGTTTGATTTTAAGTTTCTTGTTTTTAATTAAATCCCCTGTTTTTTCATTTGTTATGTAGTTATCTTCGTTTATCCCTTTGATGACTATATTGTTTCTTTGTTACTATTTTCTATCTGTACCACTTTGTTTTCTAATTCTTCTATTATTCTTCTATTATTTCTTTCATTTGTTTGTTATTTTCCTTTACCTCTCGTCTCATTGTGATATTGTTTTTGCTTTTCTCTTATTTATTTCTTGTATTTCTTTCAACTCTTTTATCATGTTCTTAATTTTGTGCATTTTATTTTGGTGTTTGCTTGATTTTATTATTCGGAAATTTTCCCTTGCTTTTATTTGATTTTCTTCCATACGCTTTTGATCTTAGTTGACTTAATTTAAGAAATTGTTTTAACCACACAGATGTCAAATTAATTAATTTATAATCAAAACAGAAATTTATTCAAGAGAACAATGCTTTATTCCTCTAATCTGTCCTTATGC
The DNA here is from genome assembly GCA_910593695.2 of Ocypus olens. Taxonomy (NCBI): domain Eukaryota; kingdom Metazoa; phylum Arthropoda; class Insecta; order Coleoptera; family Staphylinidae; genus Ocypus; species Ocypus olens. Next base: position 22,391,227 of record OU343056.1, read on the forward strand.
CTCTCTATAAATCTAGTTCACCGTATTTTTTTAATGACTCATTATATTGGACAAATAGAACAATTCAGATTTGCATTCACTTGTTTTTCAAATAAATACGTACGTGTGTTTGTGCGAGAGTGTGGATTTTGTTTGTGCTGGAGTTCTATTGAAATCACGGATAATATTTTCGTTGCGGGGGAGTAATGGTGTTTTGAAAACCCGCGCTTGGGTCCGTCCCGTATATAAAAATAATGGAAATAAATCATTGTGCTGACGTTCAACAGGAGCACGCCACTCGAGGGCAAATAATAATGTTCACCGTTTCGAGGATCATTCAAGTCGCGTTGCACTCATTAATATATGAATATGAATGCATGAATATATTTGCCGCACAGATGCACCCAAGTTTTACTCTCGTTCCGACGTGCAACAATTGCCCGGAATCTGGAACACATGTCGTACTGGTATTTGCAGGATTTCAGATTTAATTTAATTTGGTTACCGGCAGTTTTTAACTTACTGTATGAGTTTTATTTCTGCCGGTGTGTCTGGGGCGCTGTAACTCACACGAATATTTATTTAACTATCCAAAGAATTTTTTTTTTCAAGCTTTTGGTAACATTCAGAAAATCGGTAGAGGTTTGGGTTTTCTCCAAAATATATTTAGATAAATATTACAATAATCTTTATATAAATGATGAAGATAACAAAGAAATGCATATCTACTGTTAATAAATTTAATTATTAAGCAAAAATTACAAATTGATTATTTTTTAAATTTTGGTCTCTAATTAGAAAATGATAATAGTGGAATTACATTTACATAAAAAAAAAACTGTATAGAATTCTAAAATGAACAACTTATAAAGATTAATTTTTTTTTTTAAATTTATCAGTACTCGGAGCACATTTCTATTTCGTGAAAATGTTCACCCGTACAATTATAGAAGAAATAAAGCAGAATGATATACAATAATTACTGTCACCATTTTTAACATATCTTTTCCTGCGTTTAAAAAGTTATTGTACTCTATTGATTTGTAATTATTTTGTGACAGTTGTATTTATTATTTTCGCTTTCCTTTTCGATTACTTTGTGTATTTACTTTAAATTGTTATTGTTTTACAAAAAGGGTTATTGTACATGAACAAATTAATAAATACAAATCCTTTAAATGACATCAAATCGGAGAAAGTTGAAAGATGGCCACTTCAGTATTTTCAGTTTTATATATTTGAGATTGTTTTCAAAAAAACTTTTTCGAGTGAATATCCCTCTTTTAATTTACTATAATTTTTACTACTATTAAAAAATGGTGATGTGGCTATCATGTTACTTTCTCCGATTTGATGGTATAACAGTTATTTATGAAATAAGTGTTAAAAATCTCACTTTAGTGCAAAAAATCTGAAATATCAACTTCTTTCATAAAAGTCCTAGACCAATCTATGAACATATTTTTCTTGCAGTTTTGAAATCCCACCTAACCAAAATAGTAACAAAGTTGACAAGCCAGTTGGAAAATTTTAGAGAAAAACAATTTTTCAGACTCTGAACAAAAAAAGCTGGCAATAAATCAAAAAATGAAATCGTATTTGCACTTCCTTTTTTATTAGTAACATACAGTAAACATTTCCAAGAATTATTACCCGTGTAAGGGTATTGGGACCAACACTTATCACTAGTACTGAACGGACTAAACGTTTGAAAACCCACGACCACAGAGAAAAAGGTGTTAGTGAACTTAAGTATGCGACTTATATGAGCTTAAGGTCATCAGGGCAAGCAAATAAAGAGCATCAATCACTTGAATACAACCAATAACGATACCAGGAGAAGATGCTCTTGAAGTAATGGTGGATGCAATCTAGATCAGGGGCGGCTCGTTATATAGAGCCACGGAGCCATGGCACTACATGTAGACTCAAGCTCAGCAAGAATTTTTAACTGATTCCTAAAAAAACTTTTTAAATGTTAAACAACATCTGTAAGCCCGTTAAAATTTTGAGAGACTATTTCTGAATAATGTGTTTCTACAAATTTCCAAAGAAAGTAATCGCAAGTTTACCACAACAAAAATGGTTGCACTGAAAAGAAAATTTTGATGACCAAAAAGGCGCATTGTTCAAAATACAAGTAGGAATTGCACATTTATTTTAACAGATGGTTTAAACTTTGACTGGCTAATTCTAAATAATGCGTCTTTACAAATTTTCAAAGAAAGTAATCGCAAGTTTACCACAACAAAAATGGTTTCACTAAAAGACAAATTTTGATGCTCAAAAAGGCAATTTTTTCAGAAATTCACTTGAGAATTACACATTTCGTTCGACAGATGGTTGAAATTTTGACAGACCAATTTCGAATAATGTCCGTTTATAAATTTCATCAAAAAATAATCACAAGTTTACCACAACAAAAATGGTTGCACTAGAAAAGCAAATTTTGTTAACAAAAAAAGCGCTTTTTTTTAGAAATTCACATGGCTATTCTACATTTATTGCTACAGATGGTTGAAATTTTGACAAACTAATTCGGAATAATGTGTCTTTACAAATTTACAATGAAAATAATCGCAAGTTTACCACAATAAAAATGGTTGCGAAAAGCAAATTTTGATGACCAATAAGGCGCATTTTTCTGAAATTTGCATGGGAATTCCACATTTATTGCAACAGATGGTTGAAATTTTGACAGACTAATTTTGAATAATGGGTTTATAAGAAAATAATTTTCTTCTAAATTTTCGATTTTTTTGGTAAATTTTTCGGATTTTTGGTCCACAATTTTGATTTTTAGGATCGAATTTTTGGTCAGTTTTTAATTTTTTATCCTATATTTTAGATTTTTTTTAACCTGACTGATTGCTTTTTTTAGGCAACTTTTCTATTTTCAAGTACAGATTCTGATTTCTTGCCCTTTATTTTAGATTTTCTAACTTAAATTATTATTTTTTATGGGCGATTTTTCTTTACTTTTTGGTTACTTTTTGATTAGCGTTTTTGAGTTTCTGGTCGGCAACTAATTTTGAGCTAAAGAGTTATTTTAGGAGCTGAAAATTGCAAATTAATTTTTCAATTTTTTTGGTTTGCATTTTTATTTTTTTTTTGCCTATATTGTAGATATTTGACCTGTATTTTTCTTTTATTTTTTCCAAATTTTAGAGTTTTTGCCCGAAATATTCTTTATTTTGGTTAAACTTTTTGATTTTTTTTGTTGAAATTTTCGGTTTTTGGTCTGCATTTTTTTAACCGCGAATTTTTTATATTTGTCTAAATTTTCGATTTTTTGTGCTTACATTTTAGTTTTTTACCTTAATTAAGAGCTAATTCTGCAAGTGATTATTTTTTTTTTGATTTTTCAAAACATTGAGTGCAATTTCCGTTCCCTCCAGTGCAGTTTTGAGTCAATTCCTGTTGTTTTCAGTAGCAATATTGCAAATATTTTTACAAGTAATGAAAAGTACAGTCTTTCTGCATAGTTCTTGTAATTTTGGAGCTAATTCTACAAGTGATTAATTTTTTACAATTTTTCAAAACATTGAGTGCAAATTTCCTTCCTACAGAGCAAATTTTGAGTTTATTCCTTTGTTTTCTGCAGGAACATGTCGTTGTTTTCAGGAAATTAAAAGTAGACTATTTTTGAATAATTGAAGTTTATTTAAAGCGAAACCTTCAAGTAATAAATTTAAAAAAAAATCAAATCGTCGAGTCGCTACACAACAAATTTTCTCCTATATTTTCTGGGGCTAACCACCCCGAGTGCTGAAAATGGCAATTTTCGTACTTGAATTTTCAATCTTCTTGTTTTCATTTTTTATCGTTAAGCCGGGATTTTAATATTTTGGTCTAAATTTTTGTTTGTTAAAATTTGCGGTTTTGTGGTCGGCAATTTTGATTTTTAGGATCGAAGTTTTGAATTTCTTATCCTATATTTTAGATTTTTTTTACCGAAATGATTGATTTTTAAACGCGACTTTTTTATTTTTTACCGATATTTTCAAGTTTTTTTTATGGTTTTTGATTTCTTGCCCTTGATTTTAGATTTTTTAACTTAAATTATTATTTTTTGGGGGGATTTTTTTTTTACTTTGTGGTTGCTTTTTGACTAAAAACGATTAAATTTAATTTTTTTCAATTTCTTTTGTTTTTTTTTCAAGACTGAGACCATTCTGAACACTATTTGTCCATAAAATTTTGTTGTGGGACTTCCAGAAACTGAGGTTTGTGAGTTTCTGGTCGGCAACTTATTTTGAGCCATAGAGTTATTTAGGGGGCTGAAAATGGCAAATTATATTCGTTTTCCTTGATTTTGCCATTTTTTGGTTTGAATTTTTTATTTTTAGACCAGCATTTTTTTATTTTTTGGCCTATATTTTAGATCTATGGTCTGTATTTTTGATGTCTTCGTTCCAATTTTTTTTTAAACTTTTTTGTTGAAATTTTTTGCATTTTTTTAAACGCGAATTTTCGAAATTTGTCTAAATTTTTTAAATCTTTGGGCGTATATTTTAGTTTTTTACTTTAATTAAGAGCGTATTTTTTATGTGCAAATTTTTGATTTTTTTGGCAAGTATTTAATTTGTATAGTTTGTCATTTCCATCTTTCATAATTTTGACGTTTCAAACGCCAGTATCATCCGATCTAATAAATTGTAAAAGTGGCTCTACCATCAACGGGTTCCACGAGCCGCCACTGATCTAGATACCAATATAATATAATTAGAGCGAGTGTTTCATAAAGATTCGCTTCTTACAAAAGAATTCAAGCCACAAAAAAGTGGTGTTATTCCAACAAAGAATAAATTCAAATTTCTTCAACTTTCCCTGAATTCTTACAAAGTATTACTGAATCAAACAACAAAGCGCTTGCTTCTAACGCTGATAAACTCTTTTAATAAGGAGTTGAACTATTATTGGTCAGTAAATAGAACTTCGATTACAGTTCAAATCATAGCTCTTATAAACAAGCATTACTTGGATGTGAGGCTGATGACTCATTTGCGTTTATTACAGCAATTATTCCACTTCGTATTTTTTCTGAAAGTAAAATTATAATGCAAAATCCTCAACCGTCTTCCACTAGATATTGCAGTCCGTTAAAGGAATAAAAGATAATATACAACTCCTTAAAGAAGAAAAAAACAAGACTGGATAATTAAATAAAATTGACCAGTGCACTTCAATAGGCTTTGAATAAAAAGTTGTCTTATTTAATCACAAGCTAATGTTCACATTGATTGATGGGAAAGTGTACAATGCAACAACAGAACGTTGTCAACCAAATAGTTTAATTCAATTGATGAAACGACAACAAGAAACACTGTAACGAAAAACTTACAGTTTGGTTTATCTGTTCTGCGCGGTTGGATTCGATTTATGAAATGCCCCCTTGATTTATCATATAAATTGGCAGTCAAAAAATATGAAGCTCGAGGTGATGGCAAAAGTGAAGCTAGGATTCCAAAAGAGTTTAGAGATAAATGCGGATTAATGATCGATAAACCAAAGCCAGGATTCGGTAACTCAAACGGTGGAAGCACACCAAGATTTTGTATTTAATCCACAACTGCAGATATTACACAACTAGATATAAATTCAATAAGAAAATGATTATAATTTTAATTGTAAGCATTTTGTATGTGCTAAATTTTCGAGAATTTTCGCACAATCCTTGTAATTTTGTAAAAAAATATATGTGGTACAATATACACGCTACGGTGCATGAATTTCTTAAAAAGGACAAGAAATTATATCAAGTGCTTTGTTACCCGTAGGTAATATATCGGAGGAAACACAAGAAGCGAGGAACAAAGATTTTAAAAATTATAGAGAGCAATTATAGAAAGTGTAGCCGCGAAAAAACTAATAAAGATATCTAAAATTATTTCTTAGTGAGTTCTAATCCATTAACCAGAAGTAAAAGAAAACTACCTAAGAAAAAGCTTCAATTATTACCAGAGGAAGTAGTGCATTTATTAATGCTATCATACGCTGAGAAATGTGATAGTGTTTATGGTGAAGAAGTCTGTGAATCATGAAAAACTGTAATAGTAAATGACCGTTTTGCAGAAAACCCCAAACACTATTCATAAATATGTATAACAAATAGACATAAAATATCAACCATATGCCATTGTTTTGCTTGGTCACGAGGTGGCGTATGTTTGAAAAAATAACGATTTTTGGCCAAAAAATAAGCACTAAATTGTACACATTAAATTAAAAAACGGTTACGTTTTTCTATCGAGAATGTTATTGTGAAGCTGCTGTCAAAAGTTGAAATCGATCTATGCAACGGTGTTCGAGTAATCTGTCCTCCTAGTTTGAAAAAAGTGGTTTCGAGAAAAACAAACGGGTACCCACACGTAACCTTACATAACCTGGATCAGCTGTCATTTACTTACAGTTTATTACGTGAGTACGTTTCTAGGTGAATTATCCCTTTATACTAACAAAATGGGCCGGAAGTGCATTGTTTTTGGTGCTTATTTCGTTTGATTTGAGAAGGGGTATCCCGGTACTGCTATTGGTTCATGGGATTCGTGATCGCGAGAAAGACAAATTTATGCCCAAGTAAATTATCTGAGTGAAATGGTGAATAAAAGTATCATGATTTCATATGTTGTGATGTTGGCACCCTAACTATACGTCATTTAATAACTAAGCGGACTAAATAAAATTATAGCCGCTAAAATACGTTGTTGTGATTGGCCAAAGGGCCGCCGTTTTTACACAGGCCAAAATTTCTGAAAATAGTAATGGCGGTAGTTATTATCAGCTCATCCATCACTGTTACTTGCGTCTTACCGGTTCCGTGTGTTTCGTTCAGTTTTTGTGTTTTCTACCAGTTATTTCTCCCGTTGGTAGTGTAAAAAATCAGTTCTTTTAAGAGCTTATCCCGTGATTTTCTTGGAAAGTTAATTTGTTTATAACTATTGATGCTGTACCCGGCACCAGTTCGGCGTTGATTTCGAAAATTACGAAATATGATATGCAGAGAATTATACATAGTTTTTTCTTTAAAAATTAAATTCCTACATTGGATAAAATTTTAATTGAATTGAAGGATATGGATAACCCGCCAAATATGTCCCGTTCAACATTATATACATTAATGAAAAAAACATAAATTTAAGTAAGTTACAAATAATAATATACTTATAAACAGAATTATAATAGTAATAATGTTCATAACTAGGGCAAAACTGCGACAACATATTGCTTGTGTGTTTTCTTCAAACTATACACGTGCTAGCTATTTACCAGTTTCGGCCCTTGTTATGAAATATACTATTCGATGCGGCTCGTGCTGCAGTACTTAAATAAAAAATAAATTAATTAACTAAAATATATTTATATAGGGCAGATTTCTGAAAAAAAACAGTCAAAGCATTTTAATAGAATGGGAAGATGTGATCATTTGGAGACGAAAGAACTTAAAATCAATTAAAGAACATAGAATGCCAGGTAAATTAATATATTACCTTGATTAAACGTGGCTGAACGAAGGTCACACGTAAGACAAAATGCGGACAGACATAACTATAAAAAGTAAGAGAGATACATTCATTGAAGGTTTCAGTACAAGCCTTAAAAGTCCATCGGGGAAAGGAAGGCGATTAATAATACTACATGTTGGTTCGGAATTGGGGTTCGTTGATGGACATCTGTTAGTTTTTGAAGGAAAGAAGTCTGAAAACTACCACGAAGAGATGAATAGCTGTCTTTGAAAAATGGTTTGAAGGTTTACTAAAAACTCAACCCAATAAAGTAGTGATTGTCTTGGACAATGCATCCTCCCACAGTAGAAAACTTGAAAAAATTCCAACCACCTGCACAAGGAAGAGGGATATGCAAGTTTGGTTAAGATCCAAAAATATTCCATTTGAAGAAGAAATGGTGAAAATGGAGTTACTACAAATTATTAGAATGCACAGAAACAACTACGACAGATATGTTGTTGACGAAATGGCGGCAAAATATAACAATACCGTGTTACGATAACCGCCGTAAACTCAATCCTATGGAATTGATTTGGGCTCAAATTAAAAATGAAATAGCTTCAAAGAATAAAACATTTAAATTAGTAGATCTAAAAAAATTAATGCTTGAAGCAGTAGCAAATGTCACAGTTGTTGACTGAAAAAAGTGTATTGGACATATTGTCAAGGAGGAAGAGAAAATGTATACACTTGATGGAATTATTGATGAAATATTAGAGCCTTTAATAATATCTTTAGGAGAATCTGACAAAGATGAAGATTATCTTGATGAGTAGCCTTGTGGTTGTAACTCTTTAATATTTATTGTAAAGTGTGAGCCACTGAATTTTGCTGCTGAGAAGGCCATGTCTACAAGAGAGAAACATAGCAGTCATATCTTAAGTGATTTTTTTTTTAAATTTTATTCTATAATGTTATCATGCCAATAACTCGTTAGCAACGAGTAATGTTAAGGTACCTTTAACAACACTAGTGTTGTTAAGAAATTCTTAACAACACTAGTGTTGTTAAGAAATTCTTAACAACACTAGTGTTGTTATATTATCTTAACGCATCTCGTTGCTATGGAGATATTGGCATACAAACATTATAGTTTTTTGACGTTTGTCATTAAACATTATTTAAATTAAAAAAAAAAATAGAGATAGGATAAAATAAACCATGTTACGACACACGTAACGTTATTTGCTTCTACATTAGAATTTAAAAGCACTCGCTCCTACTTCGCTCGTTTTTCAAACTTTTCTCTCGTAATGTAAAAACCTTCATAACGTTACTTGTATCGTAAATTACTACAATTCAACTGAACAAATCTAGTCTTTCATGACGTAAATTGTTGCTTAAAAAAAAAACTCGAGACAATTTGTGTTATTAAATAATGGCTTTCATGAATATGGTGGGCATATAACCCATCTTTCATTTTTTTTATTTTCTCCAAATAACTCTTTTTTGTAGAAATTAGTTCCAATAGCCTGTAGGCTAAATGTCCTAATTTTTAATATGCGACATTCGTATTGATCTCACAGCCAATTCTGAATCAAAATCTTGTGGCTTGCATGATATAATGTATGTAGTGTATATAGGGAGTTTCTTAGTTAATTTAATTATAGCCCAGCAAATCTCTCGTGAACTTGAAGGTCGAGTACGCATTAGCAAAGTGGAGATCTCATTTGACGATACAGTATGTTGTAAAATTTTCTAAATACACCGTAATAAATGGATCTCAATTCAAAGATGTCCGGCTCTTCGTTTAAATTATATAACCGACTGCATGAGGCTGTAAACAGTTGTAACCCCGCCTTTATCAAGAGATATTTTCCGGGAAAAGTACATTACTGTTCTTGTTATTATATGTTTTTAAATTGCAAATTTACTTAATTTAGATAAATTTCTACTTTCCGACAATCTAGTATTTATTTCAAACCTTTTACAGAATTATATATATATTTTTACTTTCTCCGTTGCGAAGTACGGGAAAATATTTGTTTGTAAGTGTGTGAATGTGTTTGGCTATGTGCTCAGTATAAAACGAATACAGCAGTTTCCATGAAGCTTTGTACGTTTTATTTGATAATCCGAAGAGCTAAAAAGGTAAAATTTTGTACACCCCGAGGTGGGTGTTTACCTTAGCTGTCTTTGTTTTTTTCAGATAATTTTTTAATAAGAAAAATATTGCAAAAACATTTAAATAAATATTGAAGATAACAAATTAACATCTTGTTTTCTTTTTCATAGAATCAATTTTTGAAAAAATAATTTGGTCTACAATTATAAAATCATAATGTTACATTAAATTTATTGATAATAGTTATAGAGAATGCCAAAATGAACAACTTATAAGGAATACTTTTTTAAATTCATTAAATGATGATAAAGATTATTAGAATTGAAAGTATACATATTTTAAATATTATTTTAATATTACATACTAAATTATTGACTATATAATCAAAAAACTTTCACTAGAATAATTTTAAATAAATTTATTTTTACCGCCAAAATATTTCTGGTTACTTTTCTAGTGATTTTTTCTAGTGTAAATGTGGCTTTCGCGTTTAGTCGTCCTGGTTATTAAATGAGGTATAATTCAGCATTTGGTATCTACTAGATATAAAATCACTGCTTACAGCATTCGCGCATTTTTTTGGACTCCTGAGGAATCCATTTTCACACTATAGGACCAACTGAATATTATTTATAAGACCCTAAAATATTGTTTAAGCGAAAAAAAAAATAATTTTCCATAATCCTAGAGTGGTGTTATCGCTTAAGAAACAAAAAATGATTTTTAGAAAATTCTGGAGTTACCCACTGAGTTGACTTGATTGTTTGGACATTCAATGATGTCACCAAATATCGTGGTTAGCAGCAAATATTAGTACTTCATCCAAAAAGCTTATCCTCAGGCAAATCCAACATGTATTTAATAAATTCATAAAAACCTATCTTTTCTTATTTTTTATGTTTACTAAGACGTTCTCTGGATACTTCAAGAAGTCATTTGTTCATATCTACGGTAATAAAGAAATTGTCTGTAAATGGTTCGGGGAAGGAGTGGCGCACACACATACACGCACAGACACACACATTCTATGTCCGAGGCGAAATACGAAACCGTATCATTTTATTATCCGACCTCTGTAATGCATGCAAGGTAATAAAACTCCCTAATATTTTTATCTTTTTTCACGTGTGGGCGTAATATGGTGCACATTTACAATAGTCACAACGATATTTCATTTTTAAGCTCGTGTGCCACCAACGGAACAAGTTTCTGACAGAAACGCGCATTTGTATCGATTTCAGAAGTTTGGAGAGCAGACCGGAGAATAAAACTTCCTTTATGATTATTCGATTGTTTGCTTGTATGTATCACGCCTACTGGTCACAACTTAATATGATATGTCGAGTCAATACACTCGATACAGATTTTTATTAGCCCGGGATTAACTCGCCCACATTTGGAGTTTTATATGAAGAATGTCTGTAAAGTGTGGGTCCTCGCCCACGCAAGAATTTGTAGTACACTGGATAAGTGCGATGGTCTTAAAAGAATAGAGAGTAAAGCCGTGAAACAATTCTCGTCGCCGGTGTGATAAATATTGATAAAACGATTAAATGAGTTGTGGCCCTCAAAGGCACATTCCGAGGATATTCACGTCGGTGGACTGATGGACTAATCGTATGGAAATAATGGACCACTTTAGATACACTCCCCGCATTCTCCAATTCTTTTATTATGCTGCATTACACTGAAACATTAGAAAGAAATAAATTAAACAAATGATTTGTTTAAAATTGTCATCATTAGAAACACAAATTAGTCTGTAGGAATTCAATCATTTGGAATTACTTGCAACCTACTTTTGAAAAGGGAAATAATATCAAATGCAGGTAGTTTGTTTGCTTATTTTATTAAATGAGAAAAATTACTAAAAATTAACACATACTGCCCGTTGACGTATTAATGCGTTCTTCTCATTTAAAATCCCGTAGCCGTTGACGTATTAGTCATTTTTTATTCGAAATCTAGGCGCCGCACAGTGGGACGGGTCATTATTCTAGTGCGACAAAAGTGAAAAAATTGATACTCCCAAAAGTCGAAATAAATGTTGTAAATCTCTTTCTCCACGACCATTGTAGAATTTAAACATTCTGATATCAATTTTGATCATAGAATGTACACATTCTCACTCTTGTTATGAAACAAAACACTATGCGCTTATGCGTTTTGCATGTAATTCATTCGAAAACAAGTAATTGAATGAATATTCTCACACCGTTCCGAATAAAACAATTAGCCTTGGATATCACAATTGTCAAAATACTATAAACATAACCACAAACATGTAATAATAAAACGTAAGTTCTTTGTGGTCATTACTTTATTACTCTATTTTATTTGGTCGCGGAGAAAGTATAGTCTGCTACACGGTAAGAATGGAAACTCTGATACTCGTGGTTCCATATTCCACTCGCTTTGAATTTCCATTCTAACCTTGTTACAGAATATACTATTCTACAATACTTCTTCAATCATAATGACAGTTAAAAGTCACTGTCGCAGATATAGTTGCTGTGAAAAGCGACAATGACTACTCATCTTGCCTGAAAATGAAAAATGTTTTCCATTAAAAAAAATGACAACCTATAATAACCATGTGATCTGGTATAATCACGAACTTAAGCAAATGCGCGAAACCATGTTTTAATGAAGGAAGCTAGCTTGAGATAACCAGAACTCAAGCCTATGTTTGTGCAATTTAAAAAGCAATATAAATGTGCATTACATAACTCAAAAATAAAGGCAAACACATATTACATTAACAAATCATGATCGCTAATATAAAATAAGAAAACTAACTGTGATAACGTAAGCTGTGATATTGAACCCAATGATTTTAAAGTGTATTTTCAAAAACATTAGTATCTGACTTACCGCATACAGATACAGATCCGTTAAAATTTATAGATATAAAAACTTCATCTAAATACTTCTCCTTTAGACAAGTAAGCGAGGTTGAAGTTAGAGATGCGATCACATCCTTAAAAAATGGTGATGTGGCCATCATGTTACTATCTCCGACTTGATGGTATCATTTATATTTACGCTTTCATGGTTAATTTTCAATTTAAATCATATTTTAAATGTGCATCGAACGTTTCGTAGACTTGGATGAAACTGACGTTTAAAACGTCAAAATTATGAAAGAGAAAAATTATACTTCAAAATCAAAAACTCAGTTTACTCAAAAACTAAAGAGATTTCGACAAAAACTTATTCTTCATAAATTGTTCATTTTTGGCATTCTATACAATTATTATTAACATCAATTTGCTGTAACTATTAGTGTTTCATAATTATATACCAAAAATGAAAAAAACAAAATATTTTTTTTTCTCGAATAACAATGATTTTACGAAAAATATTTTCAAATCAAAGATGTTTATTTCTTTATTTTCTTCAATATTTGCTTAAATATTTTTGTGATATTTTTCATATTTAAGAAAATATTGGAAAAAACAAAAAACAGTTGAGGTAAACACCCACTTTCGGTGTACGAAATTTTACCAAAAGCTTTTTAGCTCTTCAGATTATCAAATAAGATGTATGTTAAAATTTTCATATCAATTGGTCTATTAGTTTTTGAGATACAGCGCGCACAGCCAGACACACACACATGCACACACACATACACACACACACACATACACACGCACACACATACACACAGACACAATTTTTTTTTTCCAGAAATTGTTGAAATGGCATCTAGGGACCCCAAAACGGATATTTCCGTAAAAAAAAAATTTGAAAAAAAAACACGATCACAATACTTTCTCGTACTTCGTAACGGAGAAAGTAAGAATTCAAATGCACGAGATATTTATGGTATGTCAAGTGGAGCTATTAAATATGTAAAAGATTTAATTAAAGCTCCTGTAACAAAATTAATCAACAGCTGTATTCGTGAAAATGTATTCCCAACATGCCTTCAAATTGCAGCGGTTATTCCATTACATAAAAAAGGTCCACTTGCTGATATTAAAAATAACCGTCCTATATCGCTTTTGCCAATTATATCAAAGATATACGAAATATTGCTTTTCAATCAAATATTGAGTTTTCTTGATGAAAATCATGTGCTAAGTGATAACCAATATGGTTTTCGAAGAGGACGTTCAACGTCGAAGAAATCATCGAAGCTTTTGAAGCTGGTAGATATGCAGCAACGTCATTCTTTGATCTCAGCAAGGCCTTTGACTGCGTTCCTCATGACGTCTTACTTCGAAAATTATACTTTCATAATTTTACTCCACATAGTTGTCGATTAGTAAAGTCATACCTTTAAAACAGAAGGCAATGCGTTGTTGTCAAGGGTCGCTCGTCCGCATTCGTGTCGGTGTCATGTGGTGTACCTCAAGGATCAATCCTGGGGCCACCACTTTTTTAATCTAAAAACGACCTACCATGCCATATTGAGAATGGTAACATTTTGATGTACACCGATGACACAACATCAATAAATACGGACAGTAATTACCAAAAGTCACTGAACCATAGAGAACAGCTAAATGATCAGGTCCGGAGGTGGTTTAACTCAAATAAACTTTCTTTAAATGTCGCAAAAACTGTTAATCCTGTGTTTTCTCTAAAATTAACAATGAAGAGCATGGTTCTTGTAAATTTTTAGGTATTAACCTAGATACCAAATTAAGCTGCGAATCGAACGAAAACGAACTGAGTAAAAACCTGAGCCGGGTGACATATTTGCTTAGAAATTTGAGTAAATCACTTCCGAAATCTGTCCTTATTGCTGCATACCATTCCCTCTTTCAGTCCAACATAAAATATTGCATATTAACATGGGGTCACTCCAGTGTTGCTACCAGAATATTTGGCTTGCAGCGCCGTGCCGTGCGAGTGCTGGCAGTTATAGGCTATTGAGATGAATGCAAGGAATCCTTTAAAAAACTTAAAATATTAACATTACCGGGACTATTTCTTTTGGAATGCCTGCTGCATGTCCGTAAAAACGTTGTATCATATTTAACCCATGAAAATATTCATAATCACAACACTAGGGGTCATGAGCTAATCTGCCCAGAACGATCAAGGCTCACTAGATGTAAAAATGGTATAAATTTTTATGGGCTAAAGATATTTAACCTTCTGCCACATGAAGTGAAATCTTTCCCCATTCTAAAATTTAAAATACTGTTAAATCGTACTTGATAAGTAAAGCTATCTTCAGCATAGATGACTGTACATCAACAAAATTTCTAGATTTTAAATTGTGACCTTCCTAGTTTTAATGATAGTTGTACGGTTTTAATTACTTATTTCGCCGTTTGTTTTTTTTATACATTGGTTCAGTTTTAGAATAATTTATTTTAATCGATTCTATGTGCCTTTGTATATTCATTTTAATGTGTCTGTAATATGTCCATTATGTTTGACTTTGTGAGGTATCTATATTTTTGTGATAACAAAGTTTACCCAGTTCATACAATTTCATACGATACTTTTCTTCGTAAGTTTAACATGTTCTCTATTTACAAATGGCACAGATATGTTATAGTCTATGAATTATATAAGCTTATCCATTATTATACTGGCAACAGTGCTTTCTTAGACCTTGTTAATATTTCAGTCCAACGTCTATCATGTCGTAATAAACTATTAATTATGCTACTCCACGCACTTCGCATCATTCTTTTTCTCCATTGTTATCTATGTTATGGAAATATCGTGAGATACAATATGCTCTAGACATTTTTTGTCCAGATAAAACTGAGTTTTTGAACTGTTTAAAATCGTGTTCATTGTAATTTTTGTTAGTTGTATTCAATATGGCACACTGTATGTAAGCCTTTGTTTATTGTATTTTTGTACTAGTAACACATAACTCTGTTGTATTGTTCTCTGTATTTGGGTTCGTCCCGTATGAAAAATAAATGGTTATTATTATTATTATTATTCATTCAATGGTTTTTAATATGTCCTTTACAATTTGGTGCAACTCATTTGTGTCGAGGTGGTTTCTGTTTTTATGAGTTTTTAATTTTTGGACAGTTGTCCGCGTCCATGTTTATGTTAATTGATTTGGTTTGCTCCTATTTATTTATTTATATATTATATTTTATTTATACATATATTGTATTATTCTAATTAGTACCATTTATTATTTTACACATATACAGGGTCTTCATTTCAAAAGGAGCCACCCTGAATAACTTTGGATCTGAAGTAGTTACGGTTTTAAGAAAAAATACGTCAATTTTGTTTTCGAGGGGGAACTTAAAAACACTGTTTTTTAAATTTTATCTTTCACCCCCTCACCCCCAGCCACCTTATCTTTATAATTTCAAATGGCACCCCCTATTGTGCGATACCTTATTTTAAAGAGCTTAAAAAATACTATCCAGAAATGCAAAATTAATTGGAATCAGTTCATTTGTTTTAGAGAGAGAGGGTCTTCATTTCAAAATACGCCACCCTGAATAACTCTGGTTCTGAAGTAGTCACGGTTTCAAAAAAAAACGTCAATTTTGTTTTTGATGGGGAACTTGAAAAACACTGTTCTTAGAATTCTATCTTTCATCCCCTCACCCCCAACCATCCCAACTTTAAAATTTCAAATGGCACTCCCTATTGTGCGATACCTCATTTTAAAGGCCATACAAAATATTATCCATCCAGCAAATGAAAAATATTTGTAATCAGTTCATTTGTTTTAGAGAGAGAGGGTCTTTGTTTCAAAACAACTTTGGATCTGAAGTAGTTATGGTTTTAAGCAAAAATACGTCAATTTAATTTTAGAGGGGGGAACTTAAAAAACACTGTTTCTACAATTTTTTCTTTCACCCCCAGCCACACAATCTTTGGTGTGGCATATTTTGAATTCAATATCTCTGAAACAAATGAACTGATTTAAATTATTTTTTATTTGCTGGACAGTATTTTGTATGCCCTTTAAAATGAGGTGTCGTACAAAAGGGGATGCCATTTGAAATTATAAAGATGGTGTGGCTGGGGGTGAGGGGGTGAAAGATAAAATTCGAAAAACAGTGTTTTCAAGTCCCCCCTCAAAAACAAGATTGACATATTTTTTTCCTGTAACCGTGACTACTTTAGAACCAGGGTTATTCAGGGTGGCTTATTTTGAAATCAATACCCTCTCTCTCTCTAAAACAAATGAACCGATTTAAATTATTTTTGCTTTGCTGGATAGTATTTTATATGCCTTTTAAAATGAGGTAAGTTCCCACTCGAAAACAAAATTGACGTATTTTTTCTTAAAACCGTAACTACTTCAGATCCAAAGTTATTCAGGGTGGCTCCTTTTGAAATGAAGACCCTGTATGTTCATTATGTTTATTTATATGTTATTTTTTATTTATGGATATTTAAATTGTTCAGATGTTAATTTGCATGTTAGCTGTATTTATTACCAATTTACTTCATATCTTGTATATTTCTATTTTTTTTTACTATCTGCATGACGTTTATAAACCATCGGGTATTAACAATAATAAATTACTGAAATATTAGAGTAACCATCAACTTCAGATATACGAAACCTTATATAAAACGAAAGCTAACTTAATGAACTTTCAAATTATGAAATATGGCTGTGCCATTTGAAAAAAAAAACAGAAATTGTGCAGTTTGCGAATGGCTATCACCCTGTATAATATGCTGAGTTATGTTTTGGTTGATAGAGTAATTTTGAAGACTAAAGTTCAACTAAACTTTACCACTAAATTAGAATGAATTATCTTTATTAGTTTCAGGCCAGCACTTTAACAATTTTGTTCAAAAATATACAGGATATTTCATTAAAAAAAAAACATAAGTTTGGTCTGTAACTTTGTTATGAGACATCCTGTATAAATTTTAATATTTTTAGGGCGTGCGGCTCACTATTCTGCACAACTTTTGTATAAAACATTTTTCGAATTTTAAAAAATAAGCACGTGATTGACCGTTCCCAGAGCTCTAAAACAACCTGTATATTCAAATTTAGTTACTTAGCGGCAATGGAAAAAATATTTCAAAATCTGGTCGTAAACCTTTTAGATGTTTATGAAAATATTTAGCACCATATGTACATGGACAATTATTACAACAGTGTTGAATTGGCGTAGAACACGATCTAAAAGAAAATAAGTTGAAAAAGGGAGAATACGACTTCTGTAGAAAAGGTGAAGTTCTAATACATACAGGGTCTTTTTTTAACTTAGAACATATGATTGTTAATGTCTATGTTCTATGTTATAATAATCACATCAACGCATTGCAATGTATTGACAATGCAGGCAACCGTACTTACACTCAGTTTTATTTAATTGTCAAAATTGTGTTATTAATAAAAATGTATTACACCACCGAAGGAAGAATACAGATAATTAATTGGTACAAGAGTGGGAACAGTTTTGGACGTGTTAGAGATTTGTTTTCGGTTAACGGTTTGAGCTAAAGACTTCAAAATTGACACAAAAATCAAATTCCCCAATTGTGCAGAGGAGGTCGTTATCGAGCCCGATCGATCAAAACTAAAACATTAAAACTTCCAAATTGAGAATTTGACTTTCAAAATTTTGAAAGTGTCGGTTATCAAATAGGATTATTATGTATTTTACAATGAATCTAATGAGACCATCGACAGGTCATTAAGAGTGTGTTTCTTGCCTGCTCTGCACGATAAAAATATGAAAATTAATGAAACACTTATCGAAGAAACTGTGATAACTAAGGCCCACTTGCACCGCAGGTACTTAATCTTGGCTTAGAAGTTAATCACGATTAAGCGTCTGGTTAAGTCAACTTTCGAGAATATAAAAGTGTTATAAATTTATATATTGTATATAAATAAAGATATCCCAAATATGTCTCTGTGATGAATGTTATTGTCTAAACAGTTTGCGAATAAAATTGTTGTGTTTCAAAGAAATACTAACCGGTACTAACCACTGATAAAAATTAATCGGTTGTGGTGCAAGTGGGCATAAATGAACTATTTGTAATTGTTTTTTTTGTTTTGTCTGATTTCTTTCAAATACAATAAAACGAAATGTAGCCTGAATATATGAATATTCAACCTGTTCGTTAATCTGCAAGCAAAAATTAGGTCTTACTTAGACTATAAACAAATAACTTATTGAAACAACTACTTCCCTGGCTGGTGCCACGCACTATTCCCAATTTGATTTCTTTCAGTTTGTCTTTTACCTTTGTTATTAACATTTTCTTAGGTTAGAAAATGCATCTAATGAACGTCTAAAGGAGAGAATATTATTTAAAAATATATAATTTTTGTATCTCGTATAATTTCTACAAAAATCGCGCCTGTAATGTTCAATGATTGGCATTGGCATAGAGAAAGTAAACAATTTTCATTTTGATAAATAATGATTTTGTTCATGAACTATTTTTTCAATTGATAAATGTAATAATACAAGCAGCATTTATATCAAATGAAGATGTGCGCGTATTGTTTGATATTTTAAATGTGATTACGGTGAACGCTTTCAGTTTTAATTTCTTTTCCAACATGAAATTTTAATGAATGTATCTTGTATGGATAAAAAAATTAAGGGGAGAGGGACGTGTATACACAAACAATGGTTTGAGAATCTGTGTCACGGGGTAAAATAACATGACGTTTTTGACGTGCAAAGTTCGACGAAGACAAATTGGCCTTCAGGAGTCTCTGTTTGCATTATGTATACGTTGTCAGAACGTAACCGCTTTTATTCAAATTTAATTACATTTACTCTGTCATAAAGCTGAAATATATTTCACACGAAACTAAACTTAAATTTTGTTGAGGGATGATATTTAAAGTTAAATTAGATTAATTAATTGATTACTTTTTGAGTTGATTATTCTTCGTACATTACAGTTTTATTTTATTATAAGTTATTTTCATACGCAAAAAACTCTTTTAACTTTGTTTACGCACAAATAAACACACATTATGCCTCGATTAGATGCATTTTCGAATTTATTAACCCTAAAATCATACTGAATTAAACACTTTTATTTTATTAATTATTTATGGTTGAAATGTAGTGCATTTATTAATATAGTTTATTAAGTAAGTAACGGTGGCAACCATCCTCATCAATAATATAACTCTATTCTTGTTGAGTAATAAAATCAATACAAGTGCAATTCCTGTTTGAGTGGTGTTGGTGAATAAAAGCTTTCGTGTTAAATATAGTTTATGGATACCCTCAAGAAATTTATAGCTGGATACAGAGTGCACCTAATAATAAATCTATCATGATTCGAGAATTAGCCATCGGTAGGACCGCTCCCGGACCTACCGGCGGCGGCGGTACGAACTCGAAACTGAAAGGCCACTGACTCTTTCAACAAAACCATGGTGTGCAAGAGGTATGTTTATGCACCGGGTAAATGCATTTCTAGGAATGTTCCATTTCACATTTGCCTGCATGTGTTACGCCAGACTTTATTAATTGCACCGTGTTTATATCGCAGTTTTTAATCTAGATCAAAGTTTGCACCGAGTGCAAAATACTTCCGCAAGTTTTGAAAACTCGTACACACTAAAATTGTCTTATCTGCAAAAGTTACTTATTTATTTACTTACAAACAAATTAATTATAGATGGCTATTATGGTCGTGCGAAGAAATTTATTCAAGAGGGGCAACGCTTTGTAATTTACAGATGTTAATACAAAAAAAAAAACAGTTTCTGTAAAAGCTACAAATAATCTTCTAAAAACTCTTTTCATAGCAAAAAATATCGAACCTACCAAATAAAATACCCCGTATTAAATAAATTTAATAAAGACGAAAATAGCCTCAATATATGAATATTCAACCTGTGACTGCTACTCCCCTGGCCAGTGCCACGCCGGATATTGAATGATACAAAAGTCATGAACAGGTTGAAACTTCATATATTCAGGTTATTTTCGTCTTTATTAAATGTATTTAATGCCTATGAAGCAAGTGAGGTTGTCTCAAATTTAATCAGTATTAATTTATGAGATACATCACCTATGAAAAGACTCATAGACTCATTTTAGATTGGTTAAAATTGTCTCGGAGGACGTTAAAATGGATATTTCCATTGGCATTGAGCCCTTTCGCTTTCAGTTTGCATCTGATTTTTTGTCTGTTTTCACAATGTTATTAATTCCACCTCATGCCGTAGTATCGTAGACAAATCTTTGGTTGGCAATCGTTTTCGACTTGTTATGTGTAATGACTTGTTCACCGAGAAGCCGCTTTCAACTAAGGCATTTCCATGGGACAGAATTAGAAATAACTTGAATGCTGACCATACTTTCTTGAAAAGCTCAGCACAAGATGAAGGTAGCATAATATGTTCAAAAATATCTATAATAAACTATTCAAAAGACTGCAACTTTTTCTTTCTGAAACAATCATAGTTTCTACTGCTGCTTGCTCACCGAGAGATACATTTTCTGAATAGTACATACAAGAAGGTGCGGCTGTACGTCTTTTTGTGGCTACCGTCCTTTTGGCCAACGAGGCGCACTTCACCTGGAAAGGTTGCCCTTTGGGCCGGTATTGTTCGAGACCACCTATTAGACCCATATCTCGTGCCTGTTCGTTTGGACGGACGGTTTTATAAGATATTTTTGGAGAAAGTCTTGCCCAAACTTTTAAATGAGCAACAGATCCAGGAGCCACTGGGCGATGGTATGAGGCACCAAGAGGCAAAAATGAGCGTTTGGAGATAACTAGTGCAAATGATAAGAGAAATACCAATCTGTATCTGATTTGTGGTTACGAGATGTTAGTCGTAGCCTTGACAGGTGCCGCATTCCAGCGATTAAAAAAAAACACCAAATAAAAGTGTCATTGAAAATAATACAATAACAAACAAAAGTAGCGATATCTCTGGAAAAACATTAAAAAGTAATGCAAGAGATTTTGTGGTCGAAACATCCCGCGAGCAAACCAATGGAACCAAGAAAAATAGATCACTGTCCGCGAGCGTTTTCGAGGACAAGAAGCGCGAGGTCAAAAATGTTCCGGCTACACTATGCACACAACAACCGGCCGATGCAATTTCAAATGCGAGGCCAGGAAAGATTGCCAGTGGTAATAGCGGACAAGCAAATGGTACTGGACCTGGAAACAACTCCCAGAAGGAGGAAAATGACTGGACGGTTAAAACACACAAAAAAAGAAAACAAATTACCATTACTGGAAAAAGAGATTCCGAATATTCGCTAAGTTCACCAAAGAAACTAGCCTGGATTTATATTGGTAATTGCGGGCGATCAGTGGATTCCACGATGATTAAACATTATCTAAATGAAAATTAACCTAAAATCAACATTAGTGTATTGGAAGAACTGGAAACCAAAGGAAACAACAAAGCCTTCAAACTTGGAGCAGATTTTAACAACCTGGAAACACTGATGGACGAGCACACCTGGCCCACTGGAATTAGGATACGAAGATTTGTTTTTCAACGAGACGGAAACCCAAAGAAGAATTTTCCATCAATTCCAACAGTCAAAACTCCAACCTGAGAAGGAAAAACAATAATACTGAACAACCGAGCAATAATAATATTCTGAATTTAATGTTAACGTAATAAATTCAGCGAACTTGAAACAGCATTAGCAGGCAAGCCTTTTCATCTGCTCGCAGTGTCCGAACATTGGCTATCCAAAGAGGAGTGCCGATTGAGTAAAATTAACAACTATAAGTTATAGTCTATTCTGTAGTATGTTCTGTTACACTGCTGTAAATCGTGTACTTGCATACTTGTAGTAATAGAATATTGGCTAATTTTCTAACCTAGAAATTAAGCAGGGAAAATAACCAAAAATTTATATATCCCCACTCTTGTACAAGTAATATTGACATGCGTAACTCCATATAAGCTGGATTAGTGGCCTAGCGGTAAAATTTTATCAATCTTCGGAGAGCCGTAGGTTCGATCCCAGCGCGCGTGTAGTTAGTTTTTGTTTGTAATTTTGATTATATGCATATATCCTTTGTTTTCTTTTGTATCATATCCATCGGGCCATTTTTTTGTGTTGTTAATTTCTTAGCCACCGTGACGGCCCTTCACTGGTGTGAAGTGTGTACTCCCAAGTAAATCCCCATTTCCATCTGTCTCAATGTCTACGCCGAAAATAGCGGACACAATCACAAATAATCAACTTTATGATTTGATTGTAAATGTTACGAACACGCAAATTTTGGAATTAAAAAACATTGAGCAAACATTAAACGATAGTTTAACATCATCGAATATTATTATTGAGGGCCTATAAGCAGAAAATAAGGAACTAAGAAATCAAATTCGCCATCTTGAAAGACAGCAACGTAAGAATAATTTATTAATTTTCGGTATTCTGGATAACGAGAACGAACCATTAATTAAAAACACCGTGCAACTCTTAAATGAAAAGTTGCAGATACAACTCAAAGCCGATGACTTTTCTAATGTGTATCGCTTAGGAAAATTAGTCTACCTATTTTGGTAGAATTTGTTAGCGGTTGTAAAAAACAAATAGTCTTTGTTAACGCAAAAAAGTTGAAGGGCTCATCATTATATATTAATCACGATTTAACGAATGAAGATAGAGAACGAAATAAAATTCTAAAACAACATCTCAGAAATACAAAACAGAAAAACCTGAATGCCTACATTAGGAAATCTGAATTAATTGTGGAAAATGAGGCCTATACTATTGAGCAATTGACTGCGTTGACCCAAGAAGAACCGGAAGAGCCTGATCAGCATAGTGCACCCTCAACGCCCAACATTCGAAAATTGGATATTGACAATGTATTCGATGCCGCGCCAAGACCAAGGTCGAAGAGCATGAAATCAAGCAATGCAGATTTGAACAATAAGTCCAATAGGATTCTTCGTAAGAAACCGACACAATAACACCCCTACGGATCAAATACAATTACTGGAATTCGAAATTTTGCAGACCGAAGACATCTTTTTCGCGCAATTATTAACCATTCATTACTAGAATGCATACTCTACATATTGGTCACATTAACACCAGATCTATTATACCTAATATCGAGATGCTTCGTGCTCATACTTATGCGGAAAAATATGACGTTTTAGCAGTAACGGAAAGGTGGTTATCTGTACATATTCCTAGGAATGCAGTAGGCATTGACGGTTACAACATCGTTCATCAAGACCGCGCTAACCGTAGAGGTGGTGGAGTAGCATTCTACATCTCGAAAAGTCTTAAATATAAAATAATTCGAACATCCACAAGAATTGAACAGTTATGGGTGGATGTCAAAGTAGGCAGGAATAAATGCATATTTGGGGTTGTTTACAGACCTCCCAATACTGATTACGCAAATTTCATGGATGAGTTGGAAATTGTACTGTCAGATCTTGTATTGGAATCAAGTCATTTGTATATAATCTCAATATAGTAAGATCTCCTGAAATATCTGAATGCAAGCGGATGCTTGATTGCTTACAAGTCATTAAATATTTTAGCGATGATGCTAAACATCAGTACAATGTATTAAATAAAAAATATAATATGTTATTACAAAGCGCTGAACGTGATAGAATCGAACATACTCTCTTGTCAAGTCAAAACAAAATGAAGACTACATGGTCTATAGTAAATAATATTATTTGCAAATCAAAACCGACAGACAACCGCATATTGATAGATAAACTGGAACAATTTAATCAACATTTTATAAATATTCCTATTGAGTTAACAAAGAAAATGAAAAATACCCAACTTAACACTAATATTGTCAGAAATCAAAAAACTATCTTTCTGAAACCAACCACTCCTTGTGAAATATATAATATTATACACGCTATGAAAAATAAAAACAGCTCTGGCTATGATGAAATAAACTCGAAAATATTAAAAAGTGCATCAAATGAACTACTACTTCCATTAACATTTTTAATAAATAAAGCTTTAGAAACAGGCATTTTTCCAGATTGCTTAAAAATTGCGCTTATCATACCATTATTTAAAAAAGATGATCCAACAGATCCAACAAATTATAGGCCAATTGCATTACTCAGTGTTTTTGCTAAAATCTTTGAAAAAATAATAGCGAATCGAATCTTGGATTTTTTTAATAACAATAATTTGTTCAATAAAGCACAACACGGATTTTTGAAACTGAAGTCCACTAAAATGGCAATATTTGACTATTTAGAATCTGTAGTTGATGCCTTGGAGAGAGCTGAAATTCCTGAAGGAATATTCCGTCATCAACGAACATGTATAAATAATAAATACTCATCAACCGGGATTACAAACATAGGGGTACCGCAGGGAAGTATCCTGAGTCCTTTGTTATTTCTCATATATATCAATGACTTTCCTAATTTAATTAGTGAGAATAATGGCAAAATTCAAATGTACGCAGATGATGCAAATATTTTAACTGTTGGTACCAATATTGAGGAATTAATAACTAAAGCAAATAACATTTACTCAGTCACACAAACATGGATGTTAGAAAATAGGCTAATACTAAATAATGACAAAACTAAAGCATTACAGTTTAAAACCAATTTATCGAAAACATTGCTTACGAAAATAAATTTAGGAAATGCTGATATAGAACTAGAGTCACAATGTAGAGTCTTAGGAATAACGATAGACAGCAAGTTAAATTGGAAATGTCAATGTGAAGAGTTGAACCTAAAATTGAACTCGGTCTGTTTCGCTTTGCGAGTTTTAAAACCATTTATTAATAATAAGACATTGATTATGGCATATAAAGCCAACTTCGAATCGCTCATGCGATATGGAATAATATTCTATGGGAACAGTTCATTTTCTAATAAACTTTTTATTGCGCAGAAGAGAGCTTTACGAGTTATCCTAAATTTAAACTACGACGAATCATGCAGAGGCCATTTTAAGAACTCGGGTATATTAATGTTTTATAGCCTTTATGTTTTCGAGATTCTAATTTTTAACTTTCAACATAAATCTAAATTCAAGTTATATACACACAATCACATGTACAGCACACGAAACAATAGGCAATATGCTTATGCGATACATCGATTGGCAGTATCAGAAAAGACAGCCATATACAATGGTCTAAAACTTTTTAATAAGTTGCCACGTTATTTGCAAGATATAACTACCTTAAAACTATTTAAAAACAAGTTACATGCATACTTAGTAGAAAAAGAACTCTACAATATCTCCGAATTTTTACCATAAAATATTTAAACATAAACATAAAAAATGAGACAGTATGTTCGATGCTATCAGCAATAGAATTTTAATTGGTACTAAGTTTAGTTTAGTTTAATTGCAATGTACAGTAGTCATTCTTTCTGTTTTTTATTTGACGTTATTCTTTATAATGTGTTAATACTTATATTATTATATTGTCGGTGATTTAAATATTTACTTATTAGATACAAATTATTCTCCAACGGTGCAATTTGGTAACCTTTTAGAATGCTATGGGCTGACTCAATTAATTTCAACTCCAACTAGAATTGGTATCACTAGTGCGACACTCTTAGATGTAATCATAACAAATAATAAAGATATCAAATCCGATGGTACTATAAATCTAAATTTTTCAGATCATAATCTAGTATTCTGTTCAGTTGGAGTGAATAAGGGATTTGCAGTTTCGAATACCAAACGTTTTCGATCCTTCAAATATTTTAATGAACATAATTTCTACGCAGACCTGCAACAAATCGCGTTTCATAGAATGTTTGACATTCATGATATTGATGCAAAAATCGGACTCTTCAACGAATGTATTTTGTGTATTTTTGATTTTTGCGCCCCATATGTTACTTCTAAATTCACTAAACCACACTTTCCATGGATCACAGATAATGTTAAATTTATAATGTCCTTATGCGATAAAGCCCTCAAACTATTCAAGAAAACCAAAAGTGTTTCGCATTTCAATAAATATAAACAACTCAGGAATTATATAACACAATCAATAAAACACGAAAAAGCAGCGTTCTTAGAACATGAATTTAAGAACACTAGTTCAAAGTTGCTTTCGAAAAAACTTAAAAGATATGATATTCATAATAATAACAAAAAAGAAATTCCAAACTCCTTAAAAGATGCTAACGCCATACAGGATTATTTTACAAATTCTATACCAATCTCTGATATGAATATTTCTGAAATCAACCACTATTATGATAATAACGACTTTCAAGGTTTAAGTGAGAAATTTAGCTTCAAAACTATTGATGAGATCACTATTTATAATGCCCTTCAAGGAATTAAAACTAATGCTGTAGGTTACGATGATATCTCTGGTAGAATGATTAAATTATGTTGTCCGTTGATATTACCATATCTTGGGCATATAATAAATTCCTGCTTGTTAATGGGATATTTCTGGAAAAAGGCAATCGTGATTCCGTTGCCAAAAGTAGATCAACCATCTGGTTTCCATGATTTACGTCTTATCGAAAATACTTGAGAAAGTAATGTCGATTCAAATTAAAGATTTTTTAACCGTCAACGGCATCCTCCCGGAAAAATAATCCGGTTTTCGCCAAGGCCACAGCTGTGAAACAGCTCTCTTGGATCTTGTAGATGATATTTTTTGTGAAACGGATAATAATAATATTACCGCTGTGGTTCTTTTGGACTACAGTAAGGCCTTCGATACATTAAATGACACTACACTTCTTAGCATCTTGAAGTTTATTGGATGCAGCGGAATGGCTCTTGAAATGTTAAATTCTTATCTGACAAATCGCACACAACAAATAAAAGTGGACGATACATTTTCTACACCAATATTATCCAAAACTGGTGTACCGCAAGGGTCAATCTTGGGTCCATTACTTTATGCAATCTACACGTGCAATATTTTCAAAGGGATGCGCTATAGTAAGGTGCATCAATACGCAGACGATACTCAGATATTTCTCTCATTTCCGGCAAATAAAATTGATGAGGAGTGTGTATGTATTTATTGATATATTTTTTCTCTTGAACGATATATCTTTTTTTTTCTTGGTTTATCATTTAATATTATTAATATTACTAATAGAAATAGAAATATGTAACCTTTTAGGTTAGGTGGAAGAACAGTGAGTGCCCCTGTTAGGCACTCAAAACTGAACCTCGCCTTTTTCTTGAAAATTGAAAATATGATGTAACTAGGTATAAGCTAATGTAAAACAAATTCAAGAAATAAAGTCATTTATTATTGTTATTATTATTATTAATTTAAAAGCAATTGGCCATTTCTCCCGAAATATAAGTAATCATGGTGGATCCATGATACTTGTTAATAGTAATCTGGAGGCAGCAGATTATAATAATATTACTGATGCTGTTAGCATTGAAAAGGATTGCGAATTATGCTGTGTTTTTATTCCGCATTTCAATATATATGTTATTAGTGTATATTGTTCTCCTTCGGGAAATTTTAATGTGTTCTTAAATGTATTATCGTTATTTTTAGACAGAATCAGGCATCTACAAAACCACGTGGTGCTAGGAGGAGATTTCAATATAAATTTTAACAATTCTGATGTGAACAAAATGGCTCTGATAAACTGTATGTATAGCTTTAACTTAAGACATTTAGTTAGATTTAATACTCGCCAACAAAGCTGTATTGATAATATATTCCCCAATCTAGATAATCAATTGATGTTAGTTGTTTTAGTACAGCTTTGTCTGTTCACTTAGGGCTGACATTACGTATTGATTGCCCTCTGAAACAAGTCCACTCGGTGGAAACATATAGCTGTAGGCCATTCACTCAATCAGGAAAATTTATTTTTTACCATAGAGTGGACGGTATAAATTTCAGTTTTATACATTCTCAGATTCTTCAGGAGAAATGGTCACGATTCATATTCCTACACTGTAATGTCGTTTCCCATTCGAACTTATACGTCTAATCATAATACGTCTGTTTCTACGTGGTTTGATGAGGAACTTCGGAAAATGCGGGACGTTATGAGGCTCTTACAAGACCATCACGATAACAACCCTTCACAGAGGTAAAAAAAAAGAACGCGATTCATATAGGAGATGTTACAGGCAATTAAAACAAAAAAAATTTGGTCGACAAATAGCTTTATTAAGTATGCAAAAAATAAATCAAAAGCTGCATGGTCGATCATAAATAATGAACGTGGTCTAAGCAGCTCCTCTAAATGTGAGTGCGATGTGTCAAGTGAAGAATTTAATGAGTTTTTTACAAGTGTAGCTGAGAAATTGTACAGTTCATTACCTTTAGTTACGGATGGTTGTGATATTCATATTGAGACCAACGTGCATATTCAATTTGCATTTTCAATAATCTCACAGATTGAAGTAAGGGTAGCCATTGGTAAACTTAAAAATAGTTCTGCCATTGATATATATATATATATATGGTTTTAACACGGACATAATTAAAAGTATCAAAGATGTTCTGGTAGAGCCTCTAACCAGACTTATAAATATTTCAATATCTACCTCTGTATTTCCAGACGTGTTAAAGTTGGCGAAGGTAATACCCATTTTTAAGGAAGGTGATCGCAATGATGCTGCCAAATATAGACCTATATCTTTGCTGCCTATCATATCAAAGGTCATTGAGTATATTTTGAAGACAAAAATTGTTGATTATTTCGAGACAAATAACTTATTTTATGCAAGGCAATTTGGATTTAGAGCAGAACAAAATACTGTAAATGCCCTTCTGGATTTGTGCGAGATAATAGTTAAATGCTTTGAAAATAGGTCCAATTATATAGGCTCATTTTTGGATTTAACCAAAGCATTTGACTGTGTCTCGCATGATCTGTTGCTTAAAAACTGGCCAAATATAATTTTAACTCAAAGAGCCTGGATCTGATATAATCTTATCTGTCTAACAGAGCACAAGCAGTGGAAGTGAGTGGTGACAGATCGTCAACGCTATAGATACTACATGGGGTTCCTCAAGGGTCAATTTTGGGACCAGTATTATTTCTTATATTTATTAATGACCTCCCAATGTCTCTTGACGAGCCTTGTGTATTATTATTCGCAGATGACACGATTGTGGTAAGTATGGGGGGTACAGAGGACGAGGTTCAACAAATTAATACCCAACGTCTGGACGCCGTTTCCTCTTGGTGCTCCACGAACAAATTAGTCCTGGTGTGAAATTTTCGGTCACTCCTTTAATTGAACTGAATAATTCTGTAAAGTTTTTGGGACTTCATCTCGATTCGGCTCTGACTTGGAAGAACCATGGCGATGCACTTGCTAGAACCTCATCCAAGAACATTTTTTGTTTGAGGAATTTGGCAAGAAGAGCATCGTTGGATGTACTTCGCACTGCTTACTTCCGTCTTATTGAATCACACATGCGATATGGTGTTCTGGTTTGGGGACAATCTACTTTTGGAAATCGTACTTTTGCTCTCCAAAGGCGTGCTTTGCGCATAGTTGCTGGGTGTAGCTATACAGAAGATTGTAGACAATATTTTACGACATTAGGTATATTGACTTTTCCCTGTCTGTATATTTTAGAGTGTCTCTGCTACATTAAAAATAATCAAAGTGACTTCCCCCTTCACAACCATCACAATCATGATACAAGGTACAAAACTGATCTGTACCAGGAACGACTGCGGCTTTCAAGGTCACAAATGGGGGGTAAACCACTTTGGTCTAAAATTATTTAATAAACTGAAACCACAAAGTAGAGAGCTTCCATTTAATAAATTTAAGAAGACCGTTAAGAAATTTCTAATTCTCCAGGCATTTTATAATATTGATGAATTTCTGCAGAGTATTCCCATTTAAATATTACATTACCATATTGTTTTTATTGATATTTTATATATACATACACTTATTTTATTTATACATCGATTTTAATTATTTTATTTTATTTTTAAACCAGTTTTTATTTATACATCGATTTTACTAATTTTATTTTTTTAAACCAATTTTTATTTATACATAGATTTTATTAATTTTATCTTTTGAACCAGTTTTTATTGATTTTATATTCATAACTTATTTTATTTATTCATTGATTTTATATCTATAACTTATTTTATTTATTGATTGATTTTATATTTATAAATTATTTTATTTATCAATTATTTTAGATTTATAACGTAGTTTATCTTTTGATTAACAGTAGTTTGATCATTATTATGTTAACCCTAAGATGTTGACTTAAATTGATGCCTAATTCTGTCAAAGCAACTTTGTTATGTCTTTTAAACTGTATCAATGTTCTTTTATTTTATACTTACCAATATTACTGACGAATGTAAAACTATGTTATGTCTTGAATAAATTATTATTATTATGTTAACATCCTCCAATGTTATTTTTTAAATATTTTTTTAATGATTATATTTAACACTTGTAGTGACAAGTGCGAGCTTCGTCTGCATGTGCCAATCCAATTTTCTGAAAAAACTCGGAACTGAATAGTGGATTTTGGTATTAAACCTGTAACATGCAATAAAAACCCAGAATTGATTGTCCAATTCGTTGGGTAAATCATTTTCCTCTCCAGTCATGCTTCGAGCACTATCAGTCGTTACAGAAACAATGTTGGAAACATTTATTTCTCGTTCTCTGTGTGCTATTATAACTGTGTTGCAAATAACCGTTTATTTTGTGGTTGTTGTTAATTCTTAAGCTAAAACAATAATAAATTAAAGTTGCTAAACGAGCTGAGCCAGTTATGTCAGTACTCTTATTAAGACAAAGAGTAAATAGACCAGAACATTTTATATCAATTTTTTGTTGGTGAGTTATAATTTTAACCATTTCCTAGATTCTATCTTTCACCATGTTTCTGGACAAAGGTTTGTCTTTCATTATTTCATTCTTTGAATCACTTTTTCAAAACCTTCAAACAGCACTTTTTAACCATGTTTTTTTTCATTGCTTGAGGCAAAGGAAATAACAACAGATATATTTGAACGACTATCAATAAATTTTATGGGAGATGTTGACCGAGTTTTTCTATTTTTAATTGCTCGATTGGTAAGGCAAGAGTACGATGTAACAAGACGCGACTCGTTTGCCAATGGATGACTTGAATAACGGAATAATTTATGTGTATAAAATGATATGAATTGTCAATCGTTCACTTGCCAGAAATAGTAATTTACGTAACAAGTTCCGAAAGTGATATTTTACGGGATGAGTAGGAAGTTTGCAGGACCAGCCGTAGGCGAGTCCTGGAATCCTGCGAGTCCCGTAAATACACTTTTGGAACGAGTTACGTACAATATTTTTTCTGCAGCCGTTTTTTTTATGTTAAAAAAACAGAAACACACACTATGTAATATGACAAGCGCTGTCATAATTAAATACGAACTTCATGTTTTGTCAAGGCCGCCTACATATATACGCAAAATCGTACCGAAAGTAACAAAAAGCGTCCCGAAAGTAAAGAAATCGTTCCGAAAGTGAAACAAAATTATGTAAAGTGGTACTTTAGATTTAATAAATCATACCGAAAGTTTTATTTTCGGGACGGCTGCAGAAAAAATGTTTTTACCTTTGGCACGCGTTCGCCAGCACTGCTCTAGAATTGTCTAAATGATCTAAACTTTGACCTAGTTTCACACTAATTATTACTTTTGTCATATTCCTTTGCTTCTCACTTTTTTTTATATGTGGTTCCAGCATGATGGGGCTCCAGCTAAATTCACTCGTTACATTCGGCAACACTTAAATTTAACAGTGGATTTAGAGTGGTGGTCTCATTCATCGGCCTGTACTATAGACGAACCTGTTCTGCTTAAATTGTTTTCTCTGGGGTCAGTTGAAAAGCCCGGCGTACGAAACACTAATGGACACCACGGAGGATCTTGTCGCATGCATTAACTTACTTGCCCAAACTAACCGAAGGACACTCGGTCCCCTACATTTCTATGATTCGTTGAGTAACCCAACCCCCCAAGTTTGTACATGTTGAAGCGAATCACCCTGAATTTTAAAATTAATAAATTAATAATAATAATAATAAAAATAGTCTTCATTTGCATGCCAATATAACAAAATACAATAAAATATAATATAACTGCAATTCACGACATCAAATCATATGGCGAGATTCAGTTTTAAGCACAGGGTTCAACTATTCTTCCATCCAAACCTTAAATGTATTAAAGAACGTATTTATTCATATTTGCATAAGAACAAATTTACTGTTTGTATACGCTTATGTCAATCGTCCTGTATATTCAATTACTTTCATATTTGCATTGGAACGTCCATAATTCTCTGATTGTAACGTAAAACTACGATAAAATGAGACAAACTAAAGAACGGTATAAATTTTT
The DNA here is from genome assembly GCA_910593695.2 of Ocypus olens. Classification (NCBI taxonomy): domain Eukaryota; kingdom Metazoa; phylum Arthropoda; class Insecta; order Coleoptera; family Staphylinidae; genus Ocypus; species Ocypus olens. The sequence goes on from OU343056.1 coordinate 22,424,024, forward strand.
ATTATGAGTTATGCGTTTGTGTAGTTGTACACTGGCTTTGGTGAAATATGTAAGTGTATTTTATATCCAGTTTTCTCTTGTGCCAGGCAATTTGTTTTTTTCATAATTTCCGGAATGAAAGCAAATACTCGGCTGATTGCGTCTGGTGTCGGAAAATTGTTTACACTATGAAATTTAAATTGGCCAGAAATGAACCCTCCTCGGTTATCGATCGCCCCTATGCTGCTCACTCAATCAGCAGAAGAGTTAGATAGATATGATTGATGCAGGCAATCAACACTCATGTGTATTCCCAAAATAAATTACATGACATCACATGTGACTGTCAAATTCGATTATTTAAGATTCATAGATTTCAGACGGTGAATATATATCATTTAAAGTAGACCGCTGCAACGAAAGTCGCAATAGACTGGCGACTCTCTTTGTTATTATGGTATTCAAAAGCATTCTGTAATATTTCATTAATTTGTCCGATAAAATCGCTGTGACTAAAATCGTTGTAGTTTTCAACATTAATCCTTAAATGCGCAAATTTAACTTCCAAGTTTTCCTTTAGATTATGAAAAAAAAATAGTTATGAAAGTGCTTGATAGTTCAAGGAGAGACATTTTAAAAATATTTTCTCGAGATTAATTGTGGCACATTAATAACAAGTTGCGTACATTATTTTTTTAACGTCACGGTACGCGTATTTGAAATATTCAATTAATTTTAAAGAATTTAATATTACGTTGCGGTGCCGATCTGTGTTGCGGTGGATACGACAAACAACAAAACGTTTTACTCAATATTCTTGTCAAGTATTTAAGAACGTTTCTTCAACTTCTAATTGATAAGAAGTATTGAATTCACAACTGTGATTGAAGAAGGCGCCTACAGGTATGGACAAAGACCACTTTATCTCCTACCTCCTCGAAGAAAACAAACTCTTATGTCAGTTGGTGGCTGAAGTAAGGGATAAAAACCTCATTATGAAGGACTATATTAATGTTCTGAAAAATAATCCAACCGCTAATGCAAAAGCAACTGACGTATGCATCACGTCGGATGTCGGCTCTAAGACTGATGGAATATCATGTGTGCAAATAGGCAACACAATAGACGGCAACAGCGTCGCACGCAGTGATGGTTCTACTGCGACTCTCAAACAAAAACCAAAAACAAACATTAACTTGATAACTGGGACCATTCGAACACTCAGAAAGATGCCACCTCGGACGATGGTTTCATAAAAGTCACTCACAGGAAAGTGATCACCGGGTCGAATAACACGGCGCCCTCCAATTTATTAGCGGAACCGAAACGAATTTGGATCTATATTAATCGCCTTCAGAAGCGCGTGTCGGTACAAGATTTAAGAAAACACGTGAGTACATTTCTATGCCACGAGGATTTCATCTGCGAAATGGAAGACAATAGTCGCTACTACAATGGATTCAAAATCGGGTGGCGTTTAGAGGATCGCGATTTACTCATGGATCCTTCTAACTGGCCGGATATTTTTCGGAAAAACAAATCCACTAACCGACGTGAATGATGGTTCCCCTCCAACTAATACGGAGTCACATAATTTTTGTAAGAGTAGCAGTAATCTTAATTGTTTATTTAACAACACACAATCAATCAGAAACAAATACAATGAACTAGATTTATTAATACAATTACATTCCTTTGATATTGTCTGTGCTTCAGAGCATTGGCTCACAAATATCGAGAGTTCCAATTTAATAATAAACAATTTAGCTACTGTCACTCATTTCGCTCGCACTACAGGCTATGGCGGTGCATTAATTTTACTTAAAAAAGGGATTTTTTTCAAACCTCTTACTGTGTTAAATAACCACTCTATTGAAAACCATTGTGAGCTCACGGCTGTGCAGCTACCTGATTTTAACTGTATTGTAGTAGTAATATATCGCCCACCCAATGGCGATTATAAATTATTTTGTGATATTCTAGTTACAGTTTTAAGTTATCTATATACACTTACTTGTAATATTATAGTTGAGGGTGATTTTAATGTAAATTTTAACGTACCTGGGCACAAAGTCGATAATATATGTGATAGGTGCTCTGGTTTTTGCATCAACAGGTGCAAATATTTTAGACAATGTTTTTACCAATTTGACATCTCAAATTAGATATGTCAGTTGAGATGATCTTTGATCACTCAGCCATCTGCCTTAAAGTTGAATTAAAATGCCCAATCAATACTCACGAATATAAAACAGTAAGGTCTATTACCAGCGCTTGCAAATTTAATATACAGGGTGCGGCAGTTAAGACACCTCGGACCATAGCTCCTTTACGATAAAAGCTATCGAAAAAAATCTAAGAACAAAGTGGTGCATAGTTACCGTCGCTATGTTTCAAAAATATTTCTAATCATCAGTGGCGTGCCGTACTCCAGTGGCGTACCAAACTTATGTTTTTTTAAATGGAATGCCCTATTTTTTATTGCAGATTTAGAAAGTGCTAGACGAGTACTTATTTTTTTATCTAACATGTTATACCCTTCACTTTAGCGGTTTCGCTGTTATAACCCCTTCTTTCAAAATTGCGCCCCATTTTTGAGATTTTTTTGTAGAGAAACTAATTGACGCCGGCGCCTAAATTTTGAATTGAGGTACAGGTTAAGACCTCGTATACCTTCTCATAATTTTTTTTTCGCGTAATTTATGGAAAAAAAATAATTTTTGATTGATCTTCGCATGTTGTCATTTTTTCCGAAAATTTCAAATGGCACCCGCTTAAAAAAATTACGGTGTTGACAGCCAAAACTCTAAATTTTTCATTGGTGTAAAAAAAATTACACATTGCATAACAAAATTTCGGAGAAAAAAGGAATTTCATCGCAAATGTTGGGAAACGTTTTCCGTTCCCAAGTGTGCCATGAGAAAACAAAAGATTGGTTGTCAAAGTAAATTATTAGACGTCAGTAGCAGCCATAAGTCATTTTTGATAAATGTTCCGAACTGAAGAGGAAATGGTTGACATGATATTTACTCTTGGAGATGGTAACAAGAATTGTTTCTTGGCATCACGAGTGTACGCTGCGAGATATCCGCACAGGGCACATCCAAATGAACGTGCGTTTCAAAAAGTGTTGGAGAAATTTACTACTACGGGAAGTGTGAAACGACCAAGGAGAGTTAGAAAGAAGGCAGTCATTACCGAAAATAATGAACTGCAGGTTCCGGAGGCAGTTATTGAAGATCCTCATACCAGTATCCGTGATATTAGTAGGAATCACGATATTTCAAGGCGATCCGTACATCATGTTCTTAAAAAGTACAAATTCCGTCCATTTAAGATTCAACTGCACCAAGAATTGCAACCTCAAGATTTTCATGCGAGGCAAGATTTCTGCATGTGGGCTATCAACAAAATTGAGCAGGAGGAATCATTTCTTATGCGCGTATTATTTTCTGATGAAGCAACGTTCCATAGAAATGGGCATGTCAATCGCCACAACTACCATTATTACGCCGATGAAAACCCACAAGCCATGCGAATGATAAACTACCACCAAAGATGGTCGCTGAATGTTTGGGGAGGCATACTTGGAGAACACCTTTTGGGTCATTATTTCATCGAGGGGCACCTGAACGGCAACAGTTATTTGAGGTTCCTTCGCGACGACTTGGATGATCTCTTAGAAAATGTCTCTCTAGCCGCTCTTCGACAGATAGTTTTCCAGCACGATGGAGCGCCTGCACATAATAGCTGTGTCGTTCGGGAATTTCTCGATGAAACGTTTCCGGACTCCTGGATTGGTCGTGGGGGTCCTGTGAGGTGGCCGCCAAGATCACCAGACCTCACTCCCCTTGACTTCTTCCTTTGGGGCCATATCAAAGACGAGGTTTACAGGACGGTACCAACTACTGTCGAGGATATGAGGGAGAGAATCCGCGCGGCTTTCCGCGGTATATCACCAGAAGTCCTTAGGGCAGTGTCTAGAGCCAGTGAGTCGAAGTTGCGGTTATGCCTCCAGCAGGAAGGTCGTCATTTCGAACATTTAGTTTAAGTTGTTAAATTTTCTTTATCTGCATTTTTCATATCATGTTGAATAAATAGGTACATACTATTATGTTGACCGTATTTGTGTATTTGTTTTCTCATGGCACACTTGGGAACGGAAAACGTTTCCCGACATTTGCGATGAAATTGCAATGTGTATTTTTTTTACACCAATGAAAAATTTAGAGTTTTGGCTGTACAACGCCGTAATTTTTTTAGGGGGGTGCCATTTGAAATTTTCGGAAAAATGACAACATGCGAAGATCAATAAAAAAATTATTTTTTTTCCATAAATTACCCGAAAAAAAATTATGTGAAGGTATACAAGGTCTTAACCTGTACCTCAATTCAAAATTTAGGCGCCGGCGTCAATTAGTTTCTCTACAAAATTTTGAAAGAAGGGGTTATAACAGCGAAACCGCTAAAGTGAAGGGTATAACTTGTTAGATAAAAAAATAAGTACTCGTCGAGCACTTTCCAAATCTGCAATAAAAAATAGGGCATTCCATTTAAAAAAAAAACATAAGTTAGGTACGCCACTCGAGTACGGCACGCCACTGATGATTAGAAATATTTTTGAAACATAGCGACGGTAACTATGCTCCACTTTGTTCTTAGATTTTTTACTTTCTCCGTTACGAAGTACGAGAAAGTATTGTGATCGTGATTTTTTTTTCAAAAAATTTTTTTACGGAAATATCCGTTTTGGGGTCCCTAGATGCCATTTCAACAATTTCTGGAAAAAAATTTTTTGTGTCTGTGTGTGTGTGTGTGTGTGTGTCTGTGTGTGTGTGTGTGTGTGTGTGTCTGTGCGCGCTGTATCTCAAAAACTAATAAACCAATTGATATGAAACTTTGAACATAAGTTTTATTTGATAATCCGAAGAACTGAAAAGCTTTTGGTAAAATTTCGTACACCGGAAGTGGGTGTTTACCTTAACTGTTTTTTGTTTTTTGCCAATATTTTCTTAAATATGACAAATATCACAAAAACATTTAAACAAATATTGAAGACAATAAAGAAATGCGATTATTTTGTTTGAAAACATTTTTCATAAAATCATTGTTATTCGAGAAAAAAATTTAATAATTTTTTTTTCATTTTTGGTATACAATCATCAAACGCTAATAGTTACAGTAAATTTATGTTAATAATAATTGTAGAGAATGCCAAAATGAACAATTTATGAAGAATAAGTTTTTTTCGAAATCTCTTTAGTTTTTGAGTAAACTGAGTTTTTGAATTTGAAGTACATTTTTCGATCTTTCATAATTTTGACGTTTTAAACGTCAGTTTTTCCGAGTCTACGAAACGTTCGATGCACACTTAAAATGTGATTTAAATTGAAAATAAACCATGGAAGCGTAAATATAAATGATACCATCAAGTCGGAGAAAGAAACATGATGGCCACATCACCATTTTTTCGATAGCTTTTATCGTAAAGGAGCTATGGTCCGAGGCGTCTTAAGTGCCACACCCGGTATATCAAACCTTATTGTCGTGCAATTGGGATTGTTTGAATGATATATCGGACTGTAACAGCATTTTAATACCTTTCAAGGCATATTTTTGCAACACTACAATAATGCATTTCCAACTAAACAGTTTTTAATTTGCGATAACAAACAGAGAGCCAACGTTAAGTGGTATAATAGGAACTTGTATTTGATCCGCGAACACCTATTTTTCTTACGCGAACTTTATCGTAATTCAAATAATCCTGAACATAAAAAACATACACTCTTTTTAAAAGAGAGTATAAGAAGTCAGTACGGGAGGCCAAAGTAAAAGCCAATAACGATTTTATTAACTCATCAAATAATAAATCGAACGCAAGATGGCAAGTTATAAACAATAACAGAAAACCTAGCTGTGATAACAATACCAATATTTCTCCTGACTGTTTTAACAAATATTTTATTCAGTTAATTAATAATTTAGTGGACTCCATACCTGACGTTGATGCTAGTCAATTTTCACTTTTTGGTACATGTGATACTAAATTTAAATTTAGGCAAGTATCCACAAATGAAGTCAGACAAGCTATTAATAGTATAAACAACAGCAATTGCACTGATTATTATGTGTCTGTAAATGTGATAAAAAGCTGTAAAGAAACAATAATACCTGCCCTTACAGATCTTATTAATAAATGTATAGCGACTTCCACCGTTCTGGAGGCTATGAAAATAGCTGTGCTCGTACCTATACATAAAAAAGGGGATAAGACACTAGTGGATAACTATCGGCCTATATCTATTCTTTCTGTATTTTCAAAAATTTTGGAGAAAATATTATTAATTATTATCAAATTGTCCAATATATGATCTCAAATAAATTATTCAGCTCCCATCAATTTGGTTTCCGGAAAAACCTGTCTACCAGTGATGCTGTATTGCATCTAACCAATCTTATCATGAAAACATTCGAGGATAGTGCCTATTCACATATGTCATTCCTAGACCTCAGCAAGGCCTTCGACTGTGTGTCGCATAGAATATTAATACAAAAACTATACTACTATGGCTTTGACCCAACAAGCTCCTACCAAATAAAATCTTACCTCTCAAATCGTAACCAAGTCGTTAGGATTAAGAATCATATATCTGAACCAATTGGAATTGAACATGATGTGCCTCAAGGGTCCATACTTGGCCCCTTGTTGCTCCTTATCTATATAAATGACTTTGCTAAACATTTCACTGATACATCTGTCATCCTTTATGCTGATGATACTACTGTAGTGAGTACTGATACTGAGCTTGATGTAACTCTAGAAAAAAGTCAAGATGCGATCGCACTGGCCCAAAACTGGTACAGCGCTAATCGTCTGCACTTAGATGAGAGCAAGACGGTCAACTTTCTGTTTACCCTGAAACATAGTCTATGCGGCACCGAATAGTTTGACATCTTCCTGGGTATTGATTCAGCTTTAACATGGAATAACCATATGGACCACCTTGCTACCAGATTGTGCAGCTGTATTTTCCTACTTCGCAATCTGGCTTACTCAGTGTCAGTAAGTGTCCTAACAACCACTTATTATGCCATGTTTCAGTCCTTACTCTCTTATTGCCTGACTTCATGGGGGCACTCTGCGGGTAAACACAGAATTTTTAGTCTACAACGAAAAGCTTTGAGGATCATAGCTAGAACCAGTTTTAGATCTGAAACGAAACCTTTATTCTTACAGCTCCGAATGATGACCTTGCCTTGTTTGTTTATATACCAATGCCTATTATATGTAAAACGTAATCAACATCTCTACGTAACGAACAACTCAATTATTCACAGCCACAGTACTCGTCAGCTTAATGATATCCACATTGAAAGAACACGATTAAACAAGTGCCAAGCGGGCTCGAATTACTGGGGGTCAAAATTCTTTAACGTTCTGCCACCAATTGCGAGGTGCCTACCCGAAAAGCCTTTTAAAATTCATAATAAGTTATTTTTACTCAGCAAAGCTTACTTTGACTGGAAAGATTTTCTAAAAGACTTTAATTAATTTTTTAACACTTATTTGTCTTCTCTCGTTGCGGCACTGATTCTTATGAATCGAACATGTATGTTATTCTTTCTTTTTTTCTAACAATAATATTCTGATATCTCATGTATGTTAATACTTTATTGTCCTGACTTGTGTAACATCTTTTTGTATGAATACCACCAATAACATTGATTGATTCATTGATTGATTGATTGAAGAGGATAATTCAGAGTTGCTAAGTACTCCGCCACGAATTCTTGAGGCAGCAGATTTGGCCACTTTCGATTTATTGTCATTGAGAAGGCAGCGTTAAATGTTTTGTTACTTCCCTCACTAGTGAAGAAAATAATTTTTCCCCATCATTTTAAAGCATTTGTACATTTCTGATACGTTTTTAATTGAGATTTTACTTTTATCCAGGCGTAGTATTTATCGTTACTGTGGCACTTATACGAGCGTTAATAGTTGTCTCAAAAATTTATTGATACTGAAAATGATCATCGAATCTGTATTTGTTCCACTTTTATAAAATATCACAATTATTATTTTAATTTTTAGTAAAAGTATGGTATAGAAATTCTATTTGTTAAATAGGCTACAATATGTTTAATACTGGAACTATGCTACAACAATTTTAATGAACGATTAATACTTTTTAAATTACTAAATTAAACCGACAAGAAAAATAAGGTGAGATCCACAGTACGTTGGCATAAATAACTGAACCAGGCTAACTTTTGCCAGTGAGTTTGGTCGTGAGTTTAAAGAAATTTTCAAAACTTTAAAACTATAAATCTTAATTTTCTCCAGATTGCCCTGGTTCGCTAAAAGAATAAAACATTCGGTTACTAAATACTTATTAATGCACATGGACCACGACATATGAACAAGTTACTAATCAAATTGTCAAAAATTCAAAATATTTATTTTAATATGGAACAAAATTGCAATTCTCTTAAGGTTATAGATAATTAAAAAAAAAATGTATATACAAGATAAAAAGAAAACCCACTAAATTATTTATAAATCTGATACTTTCTGCTCTTCAAGCGGGGTTCATCAGGGTTCTAGCCGTGAGCTTCTGCTATTTCTTCTATTCATAAACGATCTAGTTACTAGATACTATATTGGTTCTAAACTAGTAATTTATGCAAATGATTTAAATTGTTAATTGCATTAAAAATGTGGACGAATATTTCAAAATGATCTGAATATGATTAATATATAGAGAGCTCGTATTGCCCTTTCTCCGGAATCTGGCGGCTGTGGTCGCAAAAGAGGGTCGGAGGTCGGTAAGTAGGGGACGTAATATTTTTTATCTTAATCCAATCTCTGTTGTGAGAAGTACTGATGTAAGGGATGCTATGAAAATGTTGGGATTTATTAGGCGCATAAGTGATATTCCGTGATATTTTTCATAAGAATTGCATGTCTTGCGTACGTCCAAAATTGGAATTCTATGCTATAGTTTGGTCTAATAATTATATATTTTTTTGACAATGTCTGGGAAACGGCAACCCCTTTCCGAATTATATGGTTCATAAAAAAAACTGTTAGAGCGTGTATAGAAAATAAAATGTCAAACATTTATATAATAATAATTCTTTATTGGTACTGATTACGTTTGTTTTACACAAGTAAGGTAATATGCATACACTAAATAAGATTCGATACATTGATGTATATAAATAAAATTTAAAAACTAAATGAATTAAATCAGCTAAATTCTTTTGTGGGCATAAAATTTAAATAACTAAGATAATATAATATTAACTGTATAAATTAAATCAGTTAATGAGACAATTAACTAAACTATGAAATTAGGTAGAGTCACAAAACAAGACAGAGACAACTAACACTAACGTAAATGATTATTTTAAAAATAAAAGATTAAATAATTTAAGTTAGGTTCTTATTGTGTCGATAGAGTTAATGAATTAAAGCTTTATAATAATTGGCTTCCAATTTGCGGAATAGCCAAAATGTGAGGACGCAAAGTAAACTGCTCTTGCAAAATAAAGTAATAAACAGTTTAAAATCAACTCGAAAGACATTTTAAATTAACGGTGGTTAAGTTCAAAATGTGCAACTCCTACTAGCACAGAATAGTGTACTTGGAAAGCACCCCGGAAGGGTGTTTTCGACAAGTAAATATGTCCTCAGCCGAACTAACATCTGGTTCGGGTATGGAGGTCGAATCCAAGGAGAGCGATGGCTGCTCCGACGAAGAATTCACCACTACGAAAAAACGCCGCGAGCGAATCCAGCGCGAAAAAGAAGACGTCCAGCAAAACTGCACAGAAAAGTAAGGTAAATCTGCCAAAACTTACCAGTGTACAACCCAGCACTTCACAACCAACTTCCACTCAAATTAAAACACGCTCACAACATCAACTAACAACAATGGAATATGCACTGCAACCACCACAACCATCAAAAAACGCCACACTGGAATAAAAAAATCCAACCGTAAACAATCACAGCTGTGTATACAAATTTAATACTGCGGACGAATATTCACGCATCCAATTTGCAACACTATGGAATCGTGAAAAATACTACCCAAACGCAATTATAATCAAAACTAAAACGTGCTTCATTTTAAAATCAATGAAACCGAAAACATTAATTGCGAGCCACTTCAAAAACTTACAAAATAAAAACATTGTTGCTAATTTTACTGAAAGTTCACTGCAATCATCTATTCCTAAAAACACCCCAACAGCATTGCATGCGGCAGTTATTAAATCAGTCCAACTGGAAATAGAGAATGAAGTGATCAGATCTCACCTTAAGGCAAATGGCATTACTCATAGATACGTATCATTTCTAAGGCAACAGGAAACCCATCAACATGTATCCTAGTTATTGCCTCATCGCATGAAGATTATCTCAAACTCTTACATGACAAATTCAAGTTTCTATGCAAAATGCACCCGGTCGTCGAAAGCAACCCCCTAGAACCCCTTCCGCTACCTTGTAGACGATGCAATAAATTCGAATACAAAACGGAAGACTGTACAGCCAGTAATAAATGTGGAAAATGCTCCGAACCACACCACACATCCGCTTGTACAACAACCCGACCAGAAGTTCGATGGAATACCCAACGTGCGAATCCAAGCAGTAAACAAGAAATCTGACGAGATCGACAAACAGCTAACAAAAACATCACGCGTGAATGCTTCTATAATACTTCATGATCATATCATCGATACCTTCATCACCAAAATTAATTCTCTGAAAGTCATTGATAGACAAGCCCTCATAAAAAAACTTCGTAGAAGATTCATCGACTCATACCAAATAGATACCCATATATCATTTTCTGGTAATCGAACGTTTGTTGTGATGTTCGACTTGAAATTCCCCAACATAATACCACCTGCAGCACCCAACGAAGGTGTGCACGTCGCTCACTTGCAGGTAAATACCGATGGATAGTATACGTTTTTTATATGGCAACATTAATTCCTTAAAACAAAAATCCGATTTATTATACCACTACCTCGCCCATAACCAAGTGGCAGTAAACCTTTTGGTAGAAACCAAATTTAATTATTAAAATTGGAATAGCATCCAAATTCACTTATCCATCCATAACCAGAACCACCGTGGTGGTTCATTGGTAGCAGCTCACCCTTCTATATCGATTGGAAAATGTAATCCCCCCCAAATCAACAATCCATTAAATGAATGTCTCCATTTCACAATAGTCCTGCCTTTGTTCACTTTACACATATTTTTGGTATATATTCATCCTCATAATCGTATTGATGACACTATATTTACAAAAGCATCTTTGTATGATCATGCTATCATAATTGGAGATTTGAATATGAATAAAACAAAAATGAAACAAGTAGCATCATTCATCTCATTATCAAATTTTATCCGCATCCCAACACCCCCTACATTCATCATAAGCGAATACTAATCTACCACTCCCTAAACTCGTTAAACAACCCTATAAATATGCTTTACCCAAATTTATTATTTGCCTTCTTAAATATAAACGACAACTTTACCGAGACATAAGACTAAACGATGACCCAGAACTTAGACGGACTTCCAATGACATTCAAAAAATGATATGTGAATATAAAAAAAACATATATGGCTAAATATCTGACAAAAAATTATTAATATGAAAAGCAAAACATTCTGGAAAGAAGTAAAGAAGCGTTCAAAATATAAAAAAAAATCAATTGCAAACAACATTACTGACCCTTTCAATACCACATTAATAATAATAATAATAATAATAAATTGTCTTTATTGCGAGAAAAAAAAAAGGACAAGAAATATCATGGCAGAGTAGGCGAAGTTCAGTGAGGTAATAACCTCTTACTGCTCTTCCACTTAACCTACTAATTTACTAAACTAAAACTAAAACTAAATTAAATTACATTAAATGTACATTTAGGTTAGGAGTAGTATTATTTTATTGCAACTTCTTTTGTAATCATTACAACTTTGCAACTATTACAGATTATTTCTAAATATAAGTGCACGCAAATGTTTCTTAAATTTCTGTAAAGTGAGTGATTTCAGGTTCAAAGGTATTCTATTATATAATTTATAAATATTATACGAGAACGATCTTTCAAAAAATACTGACCTATGAATGAGAGGTGAAATTAAACCCCGAAACCTCACATTAATATTGTGGATATCAGTGCGAAACACAATTTTATTATATAGGTAAGGAGGAGATCGGAAATGAATAACCTTATAATACAGAATGCCACAATGTAAAGTTCTCCTACCAGCCATATTCAACCAATTCAGTTCAGCAAATTTTTCAGATATATGGTCATACTTCCTAATAACAAATATAAGGCGGACACATGAATTTTGTACTTTTTGTATACGCTCACTAGTTTTTTATCTAAACATGAAGTGTAGACAGTGTCAGAGAAGTTGAAGTGACTCAACACTAAGGTGTCGCAAAGTAAACGTTTGGTTTTTATACTTAAAAGATGTCTGCTGGCATAAATCATTTTTAGTTTGTAATAAGCACTTGAGATACATTTGTTAATATGTAACTTATAGCGCAAATCTGAATCAATAACCAGACCTAAATTGCGCACAGAGTCCACAAAAGGGACTGTGACATTATTCAATGTTATGTTAAGATGTCTCTTGGCATTATCAATGATATTTCTGGGACCAAACAATACAGCCGTTGTTTTTTTAGGATTAATAAGTAAGGAATGTTTATAAGAGATATCCAATAGACTGGAGAGATCCGTATTTATATTGTTATTTGCAGTTTGCAAATCTTCAATTTTAAAATGATAAAGTAGCTGGGTGTCGTCCGCATATAAATTAGCTGTACAAAATTTTAAGACATCCGTTAAGGAAGACGTATATATGGAGAATAAAATTGGACCTACAATAGAGCCTTGCGGAACACCAGCGCCAAGGCTAACATAGTCGGATATCATATTATCGATCTTCACTTGTTGGTACCGATTATTGAGGAAACTAGAAAATAAAGCAAGGGCGCTTTGGCTAAGTCCGATGTAGTTTAACTTAGCCAGCAAGATGTCGTGATTAATGGTGTCAAAAGCTTTACTATAATCAACTAGTACTAAGCAAGATAGTAAACCTTTATCTGTAGCTAAGATAATGTCATCAGTCACATTTGCTAAAGTAGTGGCGCAGCTGTAGTTGGATCTAAATCCAGATTGAATATCTGGAAGAATTTTGTTTGTTTCTATGAAATTTGATAGTTGATCCTTAACTACGCGTTCTAGGATTTTGGAGAGAACAGGTAGGATACTAATTGGTCTAAGATCTTTGAACTGTTCTGGCGTTTCGATTTTAGGCACGAGAGTTATAGTGGCTAGCTTCCAAGCATTCGGAAATACAGACTCCTCCAAACAACAATTTATAATGTGTGTGATATATGGTATAATATACGGACAACACATTTGAATCATAATTGCACTGAGACCATCGGACCCAGCCGCCTTCGTTGTAATATTAAGTAGCAAACCTTCAATTACATTAGTGCTCACCAGTGAGAAATGTAGCCGATTAGTAACATTCGGATGAACACTGTCACTATATAACTTAATAAGATCATCATCAGTGGTACTGTTAACTGAATTAATAAGATATGCGTTAGCTGCGTTGACGTCTTTTAATTTATCTGGTATAATTCGGACCTTACGTTTGAGTATATTGTTCGCTTTCAGACAGTTCCAAATATTTTTAGAACTACTGTTAATCATATAATTAAGATCGTTTTTCTCGCGTAATTGTCGAGGTAACCAAGTTCCGCCACTGTTTGTAGTTGTTAAAATCAATTATTGATTTTGTAGCTTTAAATTTATTATATGCGTTGTCACGGGCTGACATCATATACTTAATTGTATTTGTTAACCAGGGTGCTGGTTTCTTAGTTATACGTGAAGTTACTAGAGGTGCATGGTAATTAAAAAGCATTAATAAACATTCGTTCAGAAAAGAAACTTTATCGTCAATATTGGATAAGTAAAGTAAATTGTCAATCCGCAAAGATTCAAGATCATTTTGAAAATGTATAATATCAATATCTCGAAGTTTTCGATAAGTTATGAAGCTATTGGGTTTACTATTATTAAATATAAGTTTGCAATAAATCAGATCATGATCTGCAACATCATGTATTTTGATGACTCCAGCTTCATTGCAATCACTTTTGTTGGATAAAATAATTAAATCGATTATTGACTCAGAATAGGCATTAACACGTGTTGGTTCTTCAATTATTTGATAAAACGAATAAGTATCTAAAAATTCATAAAACCGTTTGGTATTGCAAGAATCTATATTTAACATATTTATGTTAAGATCTCCCAAAAAAATAATATCATCACACTGTGGTAAAATATGGCTGACAGTATTATCAAGTGATTCAATAAATGTATTAACATTAAGCGTGGGGGTCTATACACAACGCCTACACAGTAGTTAGTATTGCTAAATCTGCATTTTATCCAGAGTTGTTCCAAATTGTTGTTAGGAATATGTACTATTTCAAATTTAATGTTATTCATGATATACAAACCAATGCCGCCACCACGACCAGTTTCCCTGTCTTTATGTACAAACGAATACCCATCAATCTGAACCAGAGAATCGTCGATTGTACAATTTAGCCATGTTTCGGTAACAGCAATTAAGTCAAACTTTTTAGAGGTTACATGAGCTGCAAAGTTGCTTAGATTACAAATTAGAGATCGAACATTTAGGTGACATACTGTGATCGGTTGCATAAAAGTAATATATACTCATAGATGAATGCCGCCTATGTAAAATCAAAATAAGTATGTAAAATAAAATAAACATGCATGAATAAAAATGAATTACTTAAATGACATGTATACAGCTATAAAAGAAAAAATAGAATTATGAATTATGATTGACCAAAAAAACATGCATGAGGGCAAAGGTCTGAAGGGTCTATTTCTTCATCAATTCTTCGATATCTGATGGATCAAAAATTTTCCACTTGCGGTCTTGCCCGTTCACTGAAGTTTTTCCAAAAATGCAGCCATTATAGGACCAAGCGTTGTGCCCAAGTTTTTCGCGGGAAAGTTTCAACAGCCGATATCTAGACGGCGACAAATCGTCGGTTACGACTGCACCAGATTGTTTTAGACGGAAGCGATTTTTCAATATTAGATTGACCGATTTGCGTTGATCAATGTAGGCAATTACTGTACGATTTTTAGACCCAGTTTTTCCAATTCGGTGACAGTTGGTGATGTTTATTTTTTCGTTTATAGATAATTTATTTTTGAATAGATCATTCAACTTCATTTCCAAATTTTCATTCGGCTCTTCAGGGAGACCCATTACACGAATATTATTATTGCGGGTCGTTTGCTCCAGCTGGTCGATTCGTTTTTGCAGTAAGGTGTTTTCTTTGTTTAAGGTAGATATCTTGGAGTTAAATATTTGGAATTGTGTTTGGAATTCCTTTCCGACCTCGGTGATTATTTTTTGGAAAATATTCGTTAAAAATCCATCCTCTTTAAAAATTTCGTCCACGGCCTCCTTAATAATTACTTTAATATCTAATATCTGATCTCTCGTAAATGGCATAGTGATATTGTTTAGCTGAACTTAATAGGGTACTTACGGAGTCGTGATGGACTTGTTTGCAGTTTTTAATTTCACTTAAATACTTGAAAACGTTAACGTTAAAGGCGGAGCGAATTCGAAACAACTACTCACACTCACACAGCATTTCGTTGACTGACGAAAGCAGTATTGACGACACATTTGCGACATATTTTGACAGTACTTACAAGCAGACGAACGAAAATAATTTCGACAATAAGTTTTACAATCAGGTCAATGACTGGTATATCAGTCGCGATAATTCCCCAACCACCCCCTCCTAATGACACAATAGAGGAAGAAGAGTACTTTACGTTGCTTCATCTAGGAAAGAACACGGCCCGGGGTTATGACAATATTTCCAGACAAGTATTAAAGAATCTTCCATATGATATCTATCAGCACATTTTAAAAATCTTTAACTATTGTTATACAAAACAATATTTCCCATTTGAATGGAGACAGGGTATTATAATTTGTATTCCTAAACCCGATAACGACCCCTCATCTTCTGCTGGCTATCATCCTATTACCCTTCTTTCCATGATTTGTAAATTATTTGAATCAGTAATAAAACATAAACTCCTAAATATTACCACGCAGCTCATTCCCAATTATCAATTTGGCTTTTTACCCAAAAGATCTACCCTTATCCCACTGACAATACTGATCTCCAACTGTCAAACAACTCATCTCGAAGGCAACAAGTCCGCCATAGCGTTTTTAGACATTGAGAAGGCGTTTGACTCGGTGTATCATCGAATCATCGAGGTTTGTTATATAAATTCTACCTGCTGAAAACCCCTACACACCTAATCAATCTTATTGACCAATTCCTATCTAATAGATCCCTAAAAGTTCGAGTACGTCAATCATATTCATATTCCTTCATTCCAGAGCAACGTATCCCCCAAGGCTCTCCCCTTTCTCCTCTCTTGTATAACCTATACTGCACCGATATATACCATACCAATCCCACTGTATTTAATCCCTCAGCTTACATTTTACAATTTGCGGATGACACTACCGTTATTTCCCACGCTCCCACATTAGATAAAGCAATGCAAAAGCTACAACTGCTGATGGACACTTTACAACATTGGTTTGTAAAGTGGCGTATTAAAATTAATCCAAATTAATCCCAATTTCTGATTCCTTACTATAAACCCAAACCTGCATCTCCTACAATATTCATAAATTATGCACACATTTTTCCATCCCTAAGCTGCAAAAATCTAGGTATTTTGTTCGATAATAAACTTTCATTCCGGCAACACTCAAAAAACATTTAGTTAAAAATTGTTACAAGAGCTAAATACTTCAGTATTAACATTTCAAAATAAGGGAATATCAGTTGAAACTGCCACAAAGATTTATAAATCAATTTGTCGCCCATTACTTGATTATGGATGCATCCTATTTGCCAAATCTAGTCCTATAACTTCTAAAAATATAAATGTAGCCGAGCGCTCAGCGCTTCGGTCCCTCACTAAACTCCGACATCACAATAATCCACTCCTTAATCCCTCCAATACCCTCTTTTACGAGAAAACAAAAGTCATCCCTATTGAAAAGCGTGCATTATCCATCATTAGCAAATTTTCATGCAACGCATTTAATAGAATGCTAATAAACAAATTTTGTCTGATTCGTAATCCTAACATCACCTCAAAATTCAAAGTCCCCAGATCACACTCCATCAATTCATAAATTCATTTCATCTAACAGATAATACATAAGATCCATTTCATCAATTTTAATAAACATGGGCTGAAAGACCACTGGTCGATAACCTTTCCACAGACAACGGAAAGCGGATTTCAAGTTTGTAACATAATGTATTTAGTTATTTCTGTGAATAATAGTAAACTAAATATTTTAGGTTCAATTTTGGATTTGCTCAGACCCTTACTGCTCATCTCTGCAGCTCAAAAAGACGTTTCATAATAACAGAATGTCCCCACTCTAATTTCCATATACAGTAATAATAATAATAATAATAATAATAATAATAATAATAATAATAATAATAATAATAATAATAATAATAATAGTAATAATAATAATAATAATAATAATAATAGTAATAATAATAATAATAATAATAATAATAATTTTTATTTCATTTAAAAAGTATTTGTGAAAGTGGCATCATCTGGGAATTGTAAAAAGTGGGAGATGCTGACGCAGATGATAGATCATTAATATATAATGAAATAAGTAGATCCCTGTTGTATCCCATATTTTAAAAAGATTTCAAATCTGAAATCAGTTTTCTTCTGCAAGCTACGGTTATCATGCAATTTGACATTTTGATTTATTTATGTAGTTGGGTGTTAAATTCATTTAATTTTCGCCAATTAATAACGTCAGAGTGATGAGATTGCCTACTTTTTGAGCCAAAAATTTCACAAATCACCTCCTGTTTTTGTTTATTTTTTAATATATATTTTGCACAGGTGCCGAGGAATAGCTGCCCAATCACGCGCGTCTGTCCAATTTCGGCAACTAAAATATTTGCCTTATGTTGCTGTTTTCTTTAAATTAAGTTCACCATACTTTTGTAGTGAAAAACCTTAGGAATAACTAGCCGTTTTCTGTTTGCTGATATTTTAAATAGGTGTCGAGCTAGCGTATTCGAGCACATCATTAGTTGCCGCGTAAATATCCCGAAATTAGCCACCCTCGCACCGAGAGCACACATTTCTTCTCGAACGCGTCGAAAGAAACACAATCATTAAACATTGAGAGTAAACTACGAGCTTCTAGTTACTAAAACGTTGTTGTCTTTCCGCGAACTGGGGAGATGAGTATCAAGGTCCATTTCTTGAACAGTCACATTGATCAAGTGCAAACTTTTGCCGGAATAAAATATAGCTAAACTGCAAGGTATTAACCTTCATTGTGGGCTCATAATGAGACTATATTTTTACACTCATATGTGATTAATGACTTGTTATGCATGTAAAATATATAATAAATATGAAAATTTTGCAAAATGTTCATTGTTGAATTGCATAAAAACGGTAGCTTAGGGAGAAAATGTAACGTTATATTGTTATATTCAGCACACCCAAGTTGGGTTAGAACAAGTTTTTTTTTTATCAATGCAGCAAAAAAAAATTGTATATAAGTACCATTTGTTGACTTTGATTTAAGTAGGATCTGATTAGACGAAAGATACTCGGATGGAAATTGTAAAATAAGAAGTATTTGGTGTCTCATGATAATACTGTTAGTTATAATGATATGTTAATAATGTTTGATTTAAGATCATTGGTAATAAGACGACATGTTATGTAGGTGAAATGTTTAGATCAAATTATTCATGACGGTATAGATGATGAGATAATGCATTGATGCAAATGTACTCTTATTTTTCAATTCTGCAATCAAAGCAACTTTTCAACAGTAATCTAACGAGTGCTTGTGATTTTTCCGGCAATTATTAGCGTCAGGATCACGATTGCTTGTTGCAGCGAAAATGGGCACTACTGCGAAGCAGGAGTGCCGATTTTCTAGAAGCAACAAGCAAGAGTGATCCAGATACTAATAACTGTCTAGGAAAAATCAGCCATGAGTTAGATTCGAGATAACAATTGGCCGAACAGAAAGTTCACACTTCATAATTTAAAAAGTTCATTTTAGTGACACTAATTGTCAGATGTGTATTACTACGCCTCAGTAATTGTAGTAAAAATGAGCTTATTAAGATTTTGAGAAATGCCTATGAATACTATTACCAATGAAAGTACTACAATCAGATATAATTCAGGAGCAAACTGTTTAAAAGTCCGGCAATATCTGAAGTTTTATCCGTTATAGAAAATGTAGTAACGCGTTGCTAGGCAATGCCAACATGATGGATTATCTGATTAGATATCACCCAGGGTCAATTGCCATGCATAAAATTCACCGTGGTCTGTTACGCGTTGTAATTAGTATTTCACTGGATCGTGCCACCAACAATATTCGTTTTCATTGATAAAAAAGTAAATGAGGGCAATTGTCTTCTTTATTAAATGTATCGCGTATGTATTTAAATTTCACCCGTATCACTAAAATTGCGATTATTTGATACAATAATTCATTCAATTAATGACTCAGAAATTGTGTTAACTGTAGTTCTTTAACTACCTGATAAAATTCACACTAGAAAAATTTATTGGTAATATGTGAATCAAGGTTTAACAAGCTAATATTAAAATCCCCTAAAAATGCAGAGATTCAATTAGTGTGTCTTTAAGTATATTTAACGTATAGTTTCAAAATTAAAATATTTTTTATGTACAAAACAATTCCGTCACCACGTCCAGCAACTCTTTATTTATGAATTATATCAAATGAATTAGTTATCACATGAGCTTTAAAGTTGAGAAAATGACAACCTACGGATTGGACATTCAAGTGACAAAGAGTAATAAGATGCAAGAGAACATGTTTTAATTGATTTATATTATTATTACATATGCTTACTGACTAAATATAAATAGTACATTATTATACAAGTTTAATAAGAGGGTATACTGTGGAACGAGTGCCCCACAATGCCTCTTATTAAACAAGTATAATATACTATTTTTTCTACTTTGGTTTTAGTTAAGGATTTATTTCTAAAATAAAACATATGTATACTTAAACATAGTATCTGCAACATGTGGCAGCACTGAAAAACAGTTTTTCGTATCGAACGAATTAATTATTTGACCTATGTATTTCTACGGCGATTTCAATAGTTAATTTTAAATTCAATAAAACGAAATATTCAACCTGTTCGTAACTGCAAGCAAAATTAAGTCCTACTAAGACTATAAATAAATAACTTATTGAAACAACACTAGTTCCCTGGCTAGTGCCACGACGGATATTGAATGATACAAAAGAAATTTGCATGTTATTACTAGTACTACTAGCGAAATAATCGCAGACGCGATTCGAGATTCTCATCAGTGCAACTTCGCATTTAAGTTGAATGTTAAAGAATAAAATACACTTACGTGAAGGTGATCGTGAACGTGAAGAACTCGTAAACGACTGAGGAGATTATGGAAGGTTTGAACGAGTTTTATACCTGAGTTGGAGGTGATTAATGAAAGTACAGGTGTGAAGAAATAAATGATCTTGTTTTCAGTTGGAAAACCGAATACACGATTAAATAATAATAATACATCTGTACTTTCACTAATCACCTCCAACTCAGGTATAGTTTAAATTTTTTAATTGTTCAATATTCAATCTGCATATTGATAAACTCAGTTAGGCCTTGACTATCTCAATTCCCGAGTAATAAGTTCATATTACGCTAACAATCATGGGCCTATATGAGGACTCAAACAAAGTTTAACCGATCTGACAAGTGTTGCAAAGAAACCTCAGACATATTTGTAAATGATGATATAATTATAAATTTGTAGGAAGCGTTGGTTTTTTTCTAATACGTAGTACGTCTTAAAGTTGCGCAATTATTTGGGTAGTTTATAAGTTTTAACGGGGTATACATTATGAATCCTGCTAGATCCTGCTAAGCTCCTGTGCTCATAGAATATTTCAAATACTTTAACAGTTCACGAAGAAATCTAGTGCGCATACTTGTGCATTCACGAGTAATCGAGCATTGAAAGTTGGAGAACTATAAAAACCTCAAATTTAATGTAATACAGGGCTTTTATTTTAACACTGAACATACTAGTGGAACCGCCTATGTTCAAAAGTAAAATAATCACATCGTAGCATTTAATTTAAATTTTATGTAACCAAGTACACAAAGGTGACAGTTACACAGCTTAACGTATTACAAAGTTAGGTTAATGAAACATGTTTGTGAACAATGATAAATCATAAGTAATTATAATAAATATTCAAAATGACCACCTTCACGACAATTTAATGAAATTGAGTAAGTATGGTTGTCTACCTATTAATGCGTTGATGTGATTATTTTACGATTGAACATGGGTGTTAACAGTTATATGTTCGGAGTTAAAATAAAAGCCCTGTATTTGGAAACAATTAATAATTTGTTAATATATGAAGACTTTTCCAGTTATTTCTTATCTGATATGGCAGCCTTTACAAGATCGGCAATTTCTGTTTATTTTTTTTTATAAATTCATAAAATTCTCGACAACTCATGTGTAAATTTAGTTTTGTGCATAATTATGCCTTTACCAGCTCAATCAACTCCGTATACGAGATACACACCCCAGACTTCTTTATAATTTTACTTGCTTTGCATGGAAGTTCTGAATTTCCAATATACTGTATTAATTATTTTTATAATTACGTAGCTTTACTACACAATCTGAAGAAAACATACTTAAACCCGATCCCTGGATACAGTTTCCTGTGACGCGAAGTCTCTCAAACCCGGAGAGAAATCAACCCGATTTATACAAAAATTCGCCGTTTTCCTTGATTTTATCCACTTCTAACGTTATATATTTAAAGAATTTTTTATTTTCTGTTTTAACTAGAAAACTAGAATAATTTATCGGGATTGGTGGGTAAAGAAGATCGAATACAAGGTCTGCTGTCTCCTGGGAAATTAAAAGGGAATGACGGCGAGTTTCCAAATTCGCTTGTACTACAGAGCACATGTCACAATTGGACATTTTTAGGCCCTCCTGAATTCAAACTCTGCAAGACATAAATTAGAAACTTTGCCTCCGCCACCAATCCCACAGCGATCGTTTGATATTCAATTCGGATAACTTTATTCAATACATGATTATACAGGTTAAAACAGCATTCCCATAAACTAAGAATTAAAAAGTTTTTATCTGGAGAATTCCGTTTCAGCGCTGGGCCAGCGATTGCTAGAAAGCAACGTTGTTCCGGGTCTGAAAGTGAATGAGTGACCGGTTGGGATGCAAATTATAGTGATTCAATGAAGTAGGCGACCCTCTGAAGTAACAAGGACAGTTACACACATACATACAGGGCTCTACAGGGCTGAAATATTTTGTAATAATGGCCAATTAGATAAACTGCTTGCTTGTTGTCAGAGTACAGTTTATTTCACTAATGTTGGCGTACACGTCATGAATTTCAAATTTTCGAATCAATCCGTTCAAGGTCACACTAGCGCGCATTGGCGTAACGTTAACAGCAATATTATAAGAGTTTTTGTTCACGAAAATGTTATAATGTGCGCATTATTAAATTCTATGGGCAGTATTATTGGGGTCCATTAAACACTCAATTTTATTAAACACGAGTTTGCGTGTTTAATATGCTTATTAAACACGGACATGCATTCGCGTGTTTAATATCGTTATTAAACACACTAATACCCTGTTTAATAGTGATTTTTTTTTCAATGTAATTACAACTTTAATTTCGATTTTAATTTTGATTTTGTTTTTGTTATTTTTTAATTGTAATTTTTATTTTTATTTTTATTTTTATTTTGTGAACAAAGTATATTTTACAACTCGCATATAATAGCTATTGATCAGTCAAACGATTTGCTCCACTCGCCTACGGCTTGTTCCGCAAACATCGTTCTCGTGATTAATAGCCATCATTATATGCTCGTTGTATAATATACAATTTTTTTATTGTATCATGCATTAAAGCACACCCAAGATTTTTTGTCTGGCATTCCAACACCTAAACAAATTCTTGTAAATGACTCATGCCGATGAATACCTTATTAGAATATACTACAAGAAAATGGTGATGTGGCTATCACGTTACTTTCTCCGATTTTGATGATATATGAGTTATTTATATTGATTATTTCATCGTTGACAATTTAAATCACATTTCAATGTACATCGACCGTGTTGTTGGATCGAATGATACTGACGTTTAAAATGTCAAAATTATGAAAGATACAATTATAATCCCAAAAGAGATAAAATAAAACTTAAAAAAATCCTATGTAAGTTGTTTATTTTGGCATTTTCTGCAATTATTATTAATTTAATTTTATGTAACTATTATCGTTTTCTAATTATAAACAAAAAATGACAAACAAATTTACCTTAAACTACATCCAAAGATAAAACGGGACCTCAATTATGTTTTTCCTTAGTGAAGTGGTTTATTTAGTACCATGTCTAGGGCTGTTGTATTAAGCTTGTTTTTAGGCATTTTGTTATATTTAAAACTAGAACTAATCCACTCAACAACTATTTCTATACTTATGTACTCTAAACGAAACTAATACACAAACACAATACGAAAAACACTACGAACTAATACACAATAATGGAAAACTAAAACAGAAATACAAATACAAATCAAACAACTTGCAAATTAAAGACGGTTAGTGCACGCTACTAACGGATGACTGGCGGTTCTGGTGAGTGTTGTGGCAAGGTAGACGTGAGCTATAACTGCTTCTTTGTCTAACCATTGCCACATGTTTTCGAGCGGTATGCACTGCTGTCGGTACTTTTTTCAACGCTCAAAAGACATACGTGAGCGCTCGTCTTTGATATGTTGATTGATGGTGTGAACGCCAACATTTATGAAATAAACTGTAGATGGTACCGTAACTGCATATTACGATATTCGCTGGGTCTGCAGTCTCGTTTGGCAACTTTCGTATCGTAATATAAGTCGTTACACACGGTGTAAGCTTTCAAAGTGTTTATATTGTTCTACAACAATTTTTTACTCAGTTTTTAGTGCACATTACAAATTGTAGTACTATTTTTTCATCTACCTGATGAAAGCACTGTGTTGTAGAACAATAAAACATTATTATTGTTATCGAGTAAGAGCCTGAGCGATCTAAAACAATTGATACACCAAAATTAATAGAGGATGTATTGAAAACTAATGTCTCCAGGGTTATAACTTTATTAGTAGCAGATATATTGTTTACATATAAATGTGAAATAATAGTATAAACTGTCCGCTAGGCACTGATGTATTCACTTTTCCACATAATCCCCATTGGCACCATCAAATTTATGCCAACGTGATACGAGTTTTGCAAGTCCGTCATGGAAAAAGACTTTCCACGGCACCATTTCCTCACCTCTGTTAGCACCTTTGCACTCGAAGGGAAACGCTTGCCCTTGACATGTTCCTTAAGCTTCGGAAAGAAGAAAAATACACAAGGCGCAAGATCAGGGCTATATTGTGGATGAGGGAAAAACATCATGAAACTCAAGCTTCTCCAGTGCTCCGCGCGTTCTCTGACTTGTGTGAGGCCAAGCGTTGTCATAATGCAGAATTGGCACTTTTTAGATTTGCCAGGGTGTTAACTTATCGTTCGGAGTTGCCAGGACATCCGCGTTCCTAAAATGCAATGTAAATGATGCCGTCGCAATCCCAGAAAACGGTAATCATGACTTTCCGGACTGCGTGACCGATCATGGGCATCCGTTTCTGCAGGATTTGCGTCTTTCACAATCCTTCGCGATCTTGCGTCTTGTGATTTTTTCCTCTGTCCGTAGCTTAAGGACCATCTCAGGAGCAAGCGTTTCTCTTCGGATGCAGAGGTGATAACGGAGGCCAGGAAATGGTGCCGTGGGGAGTCTTCAGACTTTTTCCATGGCGGACTTGAAAAACTCGTAGCACGATGACGTAAATTTAATGCAGTCACTGGCGCTTATGTGGAAAAGTGAATACATCGGTGTATAGAGGAGAGTTTATACTATTATTTCACATTTATATGTAAACCATATTTCTATTACTAATAAAGTTATAGCCATGGAGGCATTCGTTTTCAATACGCCCTCGTACAATGTAAAGTGATTACGAAAATTGTATTTAGCCCAAGGTTCCGACGATATATCGGGTGTGTATAAATTGGCGGATAATCTACACGTGGCGATATTCTTCCTAAAATTCTAAGCAGCTCATATTAATTCTAAAATGTTGTACCATGCTTCCTGGGTCTTCACGAGGTCCTTAAAGTTTAAACATCCAGTCGGTAAATATACGTTATTATTTGATATTAATTTACAGAAAACCCTGCAATTTCGGTAGCATGACTAGTTTGAAAATTATTTGTCAGTGTGTGCTATCTTTCTATGTCAAACTTGTATTTTTAACACTTCTTGATTAGCTTATTTTCATAAAAAATACGTTCGGCAACGTGACACTCGCTTACGTCACTTTGACACAAATCATTCATTCAAACTTGCTAGTTCCAAGTTTGTACCAATTCTGCTTTTCTCGTTATTATCAGTTTGTAGTAGTACCCGCGTTTCAGTATATTTATGTTTCTGTGTTATTTTCGTTTTGTTTTGTTCAATCACAATGGATTTTACTATTTAGTCATAATCTGTTTTACCTTGCATCTGTAAATAAACTCCACTCTATCTATTACCTTCTACTCTGAACAGGACAGCTCGTGAATTTTATGTTGCCAAATGTACATTTCTTTTAAATGCCTCCTGATGGCTTATGAGGCATGATACAACATTTTTTCATCGACATTTTCTATTCAGAATTATGGGAAGAACATCGCCACGTGTAAATTATCCGCCAATTTATACCTCTGAAAACATAGTAAATTGCAAAAAATGTCCTCACTTCGAAAAAAACAATTTGATGCCAAGCATCATGGATTCTTGTGATGATAAGCCATTAATTAACCTGCTAGGTTAGCTATGCTAAGATTGTTAACTATTTTAACAATTTAAATGTTATTTTTACCATCTTGTGTATTATGTAATTAAGTTATATAAATATTAATATTAATGACCAAGAATAAATATCGGATATTTTCCGAACCTAGATTTTGAGTATGTGTAGAGTAAGATTCAAGTTTCTGCCCGCTTTAGTTCTTACAAAAATTGTGTTTTAAAATTTTTCTGCTACAAATTCAGAAGATGCTTCAGTTAAACTCAAATTTCCAGTAAAAACAAGCTGGTCATTGAAGATTAAGAAGTCATAAACAATTTACAAAAGGTAAATATTAAACTATTAACAGAGAAAATCAAAACAATAAATTCACATCTACATCCATAACAACTGGAACAATAAGCGACATCTCTAAAAGCA
The DNA here is from genome assembly GCA_910593695.2 of Ocypus olens. Lineage (NCBI taxonomy): Eukaryota > Metazoa > Arthropoda > Insecta > Coleoptera > Staphylinidae > Ocypus > Ocypus olens. The sequence goes on from OU343056.1 coordinate 22,450,626, forward strand.
AAAGATAGCTGTAAATACAAACTCAGATCAGATAAGTGAATGATGTCGAGAACCAAACCACAATTGAGAAAAAACAAAGAAGTAAACAAATTGCCAACCTTGCAAAAGATTCCATCATCCCAACAGTGACCATCTGTGATCAAAATACTCATCCAAATCGAGACTCAAAAACTATTACAGCCAGGAAAAACGTCAATCAAAACAAACACAAATGTAAAAAACACAAACACACGATTTTCGAAAATGCCGATAGGAGTGAATTGGAGTTAATTCGGCGAGCTAAATCCGAATGCTACTGCAGACTTAAGGGTTTTTTTGGAGGAGAATGGAATTGACGGCATAATATGCACAAAGGTTAAATAAAAGGTTCCTAATTATTCCAGCTTTAGGGTCTCTGCACCTATTGTGTTTCTGGAATCCGAGATCCGAAGATATGACTAAAAGTAGCAAAAGTCAACAGATTTTTTCACCGATTTCTGAAGGAAAACACATCGACGTAACCAGCAAAATGGCTAAAACAAGTAAATTTACCTCACTAATTCACTTAAACATAAGATTCATTTACAACAAGCATCTTAAATTGGAGGAAATGGTCTTCTGTAATACATCCTGTACAATAATAGCCATTGCGGAGCATTGGCAAAATGAAAGCAATCTAACAAACATTAGTCTTAAAAATTACCTTGCTCATTGGTTTCTGTACAGTATTTACCGAGATATTTGCAAAAAAACTTTACAATTATTTTCAAATAAAAACAAAGGTTTGCCATTAAATCATAATGGCGGATATTTCATTTTGTTCTAAAAAGTGACGTTTGCTGTCGTATTAAGATTTACAACTGGCCGGGTATTCTACACAAGAAATAGTATATTACATAACTAGAGTTGTAAGTAGCAAATTAAGCGCAAGTGAAAGATATTGCGTACGTGCGCGTAATTGCGTTATGTACTATACCTTCGACCTTACATTTATTCGCTTAAACTAAAGACATATTGAAACAGAATTTTGTCAGGGTGACGTTTAAATTTGTATTAAATTAGCCGGTAATGGCAATGTAGGATGACTGCGACTAATATATTGTCCATTCATTGATTGAACAAATTTAAGGATACGGATCGTTGTACTCACTCTGAAGTGTTAATCTACTAAGATATCATTGCGATGAAAGTACCAATAAGGCATGGCTTGAAGTTTATTGTGTCGGTTTTGTTTTAACCAATAAGTTGTAATCTGACGTTCAAATGTCACTGTCACTTTTAGTATTTAAAGACGAACAGACGAATGTAAAGGGACTTGGCGGACGTTAATTATAATTGGCTAATAAGTATATAATATAGCGAGGTACATAAGTAGTAACAGTACATGTTACACATTTATATACAACATTTAACATTTATATATGCTCTATATATTCGTAATGGGTCGCTTACGATTGGTGAAAATAGTTCGGTAATTCATCATTACAAAGAGGGAGTAGGTAAAAGTATTTATAAATGGTTTTTCGCTGGTACTATTTAAGAACTTTACGTGAATTTCCGGAGTAGGCAATATCTAGGAAAATTACTTTTTAGAGAATAATAACTGCTTTACTTTCTAAATTTGAAATTGGCTCCCTTAATTATCGGTTTACTTACATTATTTTTAAAACTCGTTGAACACGTTAACATTACGGATGAAGTGTGAGATTGCAATGATATAAACGATAGTTGGAATAAATCCATGAGCATAATTTCTAATGCTCTGGATAAAAGTTGTCCTAAACTAAAATGTATTTATAAACTAAAACAGAATGCAAGCTATCACAGATCTGTGGTGACTGCCTGGACCGGAATAGGTAAACAAAAATGAGGATCAGGGGTAGCCGTGACGTTCGGTTACTATAGAGAGGAATAAACAACTAGACGAGAAAAATATTACTTGTGAACACACGCTAATTCTTCTTGTACAAAAACCTTTAATAAATTGGAGACAAATAAAGTAGTAACTGTATCTACATACAATTACACTACATTGGTGACCCCGAATCAAGAAGACGCCTGCATTGAGAAGACGCCTGAGAGCCACCAGAGCATCACTCCCACAGGAAAACGCTGCACGTCTAGCGCGGAGCCCCCGCCCCCAATAAATTTTAACAACCTCCTCAGCAACCAATCCATTTTTCCTGTTCCGTGCTCCAGGTGGTTACTACCCATTTTCCCTTTTCTTTCACTTTTCTCCTCTCCTATATTCTCTCGCACATACACTTGTTCACACTAATCCATGGAGAAACAGGTGGAAACAACCATCAGCACGTTTGGTTACAAACTTCCTATTTATTCCAAATTTGACCCCACCATTTGGTTCCTTCAAGTAGAGTCCACCTTTTGGAATAACCGCGTCAAAAATTCTGTGCGCAAATTTTATGATGTGGTCGCGGCACTCCCGACCGAAGTAGCCATGGAGGTCCGCGAGTTTTTGATCAATCCCCCGGAAATTCTTCCGCATGAGACTCTGAAGGCAGAGGTGATTAAACGTACCTCTGTCTCGAAAAAAAAGATGCAGCACTTCTTTCAAAGGAGACATTGGGCAACCAGACGCCATCTTAGTTGCTCAGGAAGTTGCAGCAACTTTTAGGGGATACTGCCATAGATGAGAGATTACGAGAGATTTTTCTCAGCCGTCTCCCAGCAGATGTCCAGCGCATATTGATTTCGGCAAATACAACTTACCTCGCTACGCTCGCCGATATGGCAGACCAAATTATAGAAATTTCAGACGCTCATACCATCTGTGCAGTATCCTACACCCTGATGGCGGTACCTGCAATTCCGGTCGACCGTCAGATGCTGCTGTTGTAACAACAAGTTGCCACTTTGGCTACAAAAGTAGCGCAACTAGAGAAAACAATTTCTCGCCAAACACTTAACAGAAGTCGATCGAAGACAACCGGAAAGCAAGCATTGCTGATATCACTGTAAATACGAGGGTAACGCCACCAAATGTACACCTCCGTGCGAGTGGGGAAACTGGCAGCTGCAGGGCTAATGTCGGCCTATTGCCCTGCTAGCGTTCCAGATGGGTTATATTTTGTTCGCGACGCTCATTCAGGTACTAAATTCTTGATTGACACAGGTGCTCAAATCAGTATTTTAGCCGTAGACAAAGCTTACGCCAATACTAGGCCGGAGCGAAAAAGGGGTCATCTCCCCGATTTCGACGGCCCTTAAAAATTAAGTAATTCTGGTCCTACTGAACCGCGCTGTAGCATTAGGAAAGCATTCTAAGTGTGTTTTGACCTCCCGCAAGAGCGATGAAAATGGCCTTTTTTAGCAATTAAACAACTTCTATACTCATGCCGAAGAGGTTTTGCATACGGAAACAGTCGTAAACGTAGAAAAAATTTCATCATCAACATCTATTTTTGGCACTTTTTACACCATTTTACGTTTTGATTTTGATTCAGAGTTTCAATGGCTCTACTCTATCAGAAATCATTGAAAAGTTTTATTTTGTATCTATTGAAGCTAAAACATCACGTTGTGTACGATAATGTTATGAAATTCAAAAATTCTCGGAAACGTTCAAATCAGAATTTTCTTCTGACAGCAATTTTTCGCATTCTTGACACAACATAACGTTTTAATGCTTTTGTGGAGTCAAGATGACCTCATTCTATTAGGCATTGTTCTGAAACTTCGTTCTGTATTTATCGAAGCATCAAAGTCACTTTACATATTGGTTTTAAATCCAAAAACGCACAGAAGTGTCAATGTCAGTTCTCCTTACAGCAGTTAAAGATATTTTTCACAATTCTACATTAGAACGTATTCACAAGAACGTTTCTTTGTTGAATTGGACTGTCTCTGTAAAACTAGAAATTTGTAATCGAAAGAATAGTACCTTTTTTGATACTTACAACATTTTCGCGATAAATGAAATAAAAATGATATATTTCAAATTTATTTATTTGAAAACTGTAAAAAAGTAATTAACTACATGCGTTTTATCGTGATCACAATATTTATTTACAATACTAAAAACAGATGTGCCAAAAATTGATGTTAAAAAAATTCTACAAATTTTTTTCTACGTTTACGACTAATGTTTCCGTATGCAAAACCTATTCGTTATGAGTATAGAAGTTGTTTAAGCCCGTTAGTCGAGTATTTGTACAGAAAATTTCATACTTATATAGTGAAACGTAAAAAAGTGCTAAAAAAGGCCATTTTCATCGCTCTTGCGGGAGGTCAAAACACACTTAGAATGTTTTCCCAATGCTACAGCGCGGTTCAGTAGGACCAGAATTACTTGATTTTTAAGGGCCGTCGAAATCGGAGAGATGACCCCTTTTTCGCTCCGGCCTAGCCAATACCCATCGTCGCGCTAAATTTTCCTAACGACGCACACAGGGGTATTTATATGAAAAAAGCGGTCAAAAGTCGAAAACACAAAGTTTGGTTAAACTCACTCTAACCGTCTCTTTCCGACAGCAAGATGACTGGTACATCACATAGTGGCATCACAAAGTTCCCCCCAACTGTCACATTGACACGTAGTCAGTCGGAACCCAGCCAGTTTTCCGTTCGCACGGTATTGTTCTCTGCGCTCTCATTTGTGAAACAAATATTTATAGTGTTTTGAGCTGTTTTTCAGTGGAATTAAAAGATAAGTACTATGGAGGTGGAAGAAGAAGGTATGTACTTTAATATAAAGTATGTTTAATTTGAATTGTACTTTATAAAATATATTTTATTATATAATTATCGAACGGTAAAAAAAAAATTAATTTATAGGTTATTTTGTTGGATTAAAGGTGTTTTTCGGGTCCTTCCGGGCTGGCATTTTTTACTCTACGTAAAATTTAGTCTTTCCTTACGAGATTGCTGACCAAATGTTCAGATAATGAATTAAGTAAGTTGAGACAGGTCTTAAGTCATTTCAAGTCTGAATTTAAGCAGAAATGGACAGCTGCCAGTTATAAGCAAGAACGTTTTTTGAAAAAAAATGAGCAATGGCTGAATAATGCAGTTAAATTACCCACTTCGAAATTCAAGAAACCGGGACGACCTACAAAAAGATTTGAAGAATCGAGTGAACGAAGCAAGAGACGTAAAACAAAACATTTGAGAGAAAATGTAACTGCCGAAGAATTGACATATGCGGCTCGCATGAGGCAACGGGCTGCTGGAAACAAAGACGCTTCTAGAATCATGAAAGATATAACATTGTCACCAACAAGAGCTACAAAGATGCGGAAAGCTATCACTTCTGCACAAAAACCCATAATCAAAAAGCATTCACCTTCTGAAGCCTTGGCTATCTTTGTGGAGGGAAATTTCACCAGGACGCAATGGGAAATATTACGCAGGGCAAATAAAAGTATTTTTCCTTGCTATTCACTTCTGAAGAAGGCAAAAAAAGAATGCTATCCGAAGGAAGAATCAATGCGAGTAACTGAAACATGTGCTGAAATTATGTTGCAAGATTTAGTCGACCATACATCTTTACGATTATGTAAATATTTGGAGGAAGTTATAGAAAACTGTACAGAGGAAGAAAAGAAGAACTTAGAACTTGTCACAAAGTGGGGTTGTGATGGTTCCCAGCAATCGCAATTCAAGCAGAAGTTTGAAAATAACAATTACAGTGATGCTCACATATTTCAGAGCTCGCTTGTTCCATTACTATTGCAAATAAACGTTAATGGACAAAAAAAAACGATATGGCAGAATCCAGTGCCTTCATCTCCAAGATACTGCCGACCGATAAGGATACGTTTCATCCACGAAACAGAAGATGACATAAACAGCGAAATACAAAACGTAGAAAATCAAGCAAGACATTTAAAAAGAACAGAAATACCGACTGAAAGTGGGATGCTTCATATTTCACATGCCCTATTGCCAACAATGGTAGATGGAAAAATTTGCAATGCGGCGACAAATACCGCTTCAACAATGAAGTGCTATATTTGTGGGCTGACCTCCAAAGACTTTAACGATCTAAACAAAAGAAAAGAGGAAGATTCTGAATCTCTAAGGTTCGGACTCTCGATTCTGCATGCAAGGATTCGATTTTTTGAATCATTACTGCATATGTCGTATAAATTGCCCATCAAAAAGTGGCAAGCAAGATCAACAGAAGATAAAAAAATGGTTAAAGAGAGGAAAGAACAAATTCAAAAAGTGTTCAGGGAAGAAATGGGACTTTTGGTGGACATCCCAAAGGCGGGTTCGGGAACACCAACGATGGCAACACATCGAGAAGATTTTTTGAGGATCCGGAAATAGCTTCCCGAATTACCGGAATAGACCAAAACTTAATCCAAAGATTCAAAGTGATCCTAGAAGCAATCTCAAGTGGCCACAACATTGACGTGGAGAAGTTTGCAGCCTATACAGGTGAAACCGCTAAATTATATGTGCAGCTGTACGGATGGCATCCAATGTCACCCACAATACATAAAATCTTGGTGCATGGTTCCACTGTCATTGCTCACTGTATTCTACCAATTGGGCAGCTATCAGAAGAAGCTGCCGAAGCTAGGAATAAGCACTTCAGGATATACAGACAAAACTTCTCCCGTAAATTTTCAAGAGTTATGTGTAATAAGGACATATTGAATAGACTTCTATTAACTTCTGACCCACTATTAAGCAGTACAAGATCCCGGCCATGCAAGAAAAGTAAGCCATTTTCTTCTGAGACTATAAGTCTTCTGCTTCCTGAAACACAGGGCGTGTTTTCAGAAGAGCAAACCGCCGAGAATGAGGAAGATGAAGATGACGAATCAGACTTTGATGATTATTAATTGGTTTCTTCCATGTTTCATTAAATATATACTTTATAGATACCTTACAGAATCCATTATTATATTTCCACATAAAAAATCCTTTGAAATAATTTTGGCCAGTTTTTTCATATAAATACTCCTATGTGCGACGGTGAATGTTAATTCAATACCCACGTTCGGTCAATCTAAATTGAACATTGATATCGGCCTGGATGTAAATTTGTGTGAACCATTCCATTCTGGGCGCCGACTTTCTCAGACATTTCAACATCATTGTTGACATTGCCCATAATAAATTATTGAGAAATACATTCGGCCCAACAGAACTAAATTCATAGCTGACTCAAAATTCACCTTATTCAAAATTACTTCAGCAATTTCCTGGTTTAACATCACCATTTAATCTTTCAGAACCCGTGAGGCATGATGTCGTGCATCACATCACGACCAGGGTTCCCCCTTTTTTTGCTAAGCCCCGCAGGTTGCCACCACAAAAGTACCAAGCGGCTAGGAACGAGTTTGACAAACTCATCCAACTCGGTTTCCTACTGCCTTCAGCAAGTTCCTGGGCTACGCCATTGCACATGGTTACGAAACCAGACGGTACTTGGCGCCCCTACGGAGACTACCGTGGCTTAAACAGGGTAACAACCCCAGACCCGTATCCCTTGCCTCTTCTTCACGATTTTGCAAATAACTGTTGTGGTTGTACGTTATTTTCTAAAATCGATTTGGTCAAGGCATACTACCAAATTTCAATTCATCCTACTGATATACCGAAAACGGCAATCACAACACCTTTCGGACTATTCGAGTTCACCAAGATGAGTTTTGGCCTAAGAAACGCCGCTCAAACCTTTCAAAAATTTATGGATTCGGTTTTACGCTGACTACCATTGATGATATACATAGGTATACAAATTAACCCTGATAAATGCGTTTTCGGCCAACCTAAATTAAGTTTATTAGGTTACAGAATTAGTGGCGAAGGGATAAAACCTCTGCAGTACAAAGTGGATGCCATCTTGTCTTTCCCTCAACTCGCTGACCTAAAAGCACTCCAACGTTTCCTCGGCATGATCAATTTCTATCACCGTTTCGTAAAATCATACTCGAGCATACCCCAGTAGCACAACAATATTGGCCAAATATATGTTTACAATATATTATCCGCATAGAAATGTTCAGATGTCGCCAAAGTTGGGCCAATGTTGGTCGCCCAAGATTTACCCAACATATAACTAGCTTTAGCCAATATTAGACCAATATATATTACTTGCTTCGAAAAACATTGGCTATATATTATATTCATATATAGGCCCCATCAAGCAGTACATATATTGGACCATTATATATTTTAGTAGCACAGCAATATGGGTAAAATATTCAGTTACAATATTTTACCAATAAATAACACTCGCCAATATTGAGCCAATATTAGCTGCCATTTTCAACAAGATTTAGCCAGCACTGGCCCTAAATTAGTCAAAACCACAATTATCATCATTTCTCTTTGTTCAGGTTACTACAAATCATTATACAGCTGGCATCCAAAATAATATATTCATTTATTATATTATTTTTTGTTGTTAATTGTATAATAATTTGTAGAACCCTGAAAAAAGAGAAAAGGTGATTTTGTATTTTTGAGTGATTTAAGGCCAATGCTGGCTAAATCTTGTTACATAGGACAGCTAAAATTGGCTCAATAACAATGACGGGTAAACGTTGACCGAACTTCACCTACTCACATTAGGGCAAAAGAAATTATCAAATTAACCTTTAGAAATATATTCAAATATGCATATTAAAATAATATAAAACACACTAAGACTAGACTATTCATCATCTCTAGACTTTCTGCCGCCCAGGCGATCTTTGGCTCCCGATAGGTAAAGAGATACAGATTTTTTTATTTGCTCATCGGTCGCATCTGTAAATCTCTTTCTTGTGGCACCTGAAACATATACACTTTTAATTTCAATCACTAGCAAATCACTTTCAAATGACAATTAAGGAGTCAACATCGAATTATAAAAAACAATCTTTTAAAAGTTAGCACTACACTTCATTTTGCACTGGATGCAGTTCTCATATCACGTAGTAACATTACTGCACACACCACACACCATTTGATGGTTTAAAAGTTAATATATAATAGCATTGTATTCATAAATTGTATAAATACTTACACTTCAGTGCTTCAAATATTTTTAGTGGTATGAATGGCTTTTTGCCCTTTTTCCCCATTCCTGAAAACTTCAACGTGCAGTCTTTTGTCATGAGTCGGCCCATTTGAATAAAAATAGCTTTATGATAGGTTTGTCCTCCACACAAAAACATAATATTAATCTGCAAAATAAACTTCATACAGAATTGTTTGTTGCCATAAGATTGGTTAATTAATTAATCTATTCAACGGTGCTATTCAATTCCTTGCGGGTTAAATAGGGGGGGAACAGTAATATAACAAAAACTGTTATGAAAATACTATGTTCTGTGGTAAAACAATCATAAGGTATGACTTACAAGCTCGTCCAACGAGTTACTATCTGTTAATACAGTCTCTATATTTTCCACCTCTTCCAAGTTCTTTAGCGGCAAAAGTTTGTATACAGCATTTTCCTTTTCTGGATTTACATCCGTAATTGTATTAAATTTAATGCTTAAAATATTTGATATTTGGTCCACTTTTTTTGCTAGTAATGAAACGTCATATTTTAATGATCGAATATGTTTTAATATCTCTTCTGTATCTAAAACCAAATATAGGAATTAGAAGATTGTCACATTTTTTTTTATGGATTTGTTGTACCTGCAATATTTCTGTTTTCTGTTGTCAGTGACATAACTGGTGGTTCTAAAGGCAGTTCCTCTTCCAAATTTATCGTGTCTTCTAAGGGGTAAAAAATGCCACATGTATATGTTAAAATAATAATAATAATAACAAAAACTTACCACAATCAGAACTACTCCTATTGGAATTGCAGTCTGTAGACTCCAGCCCGGATGAATATAAAGCTTTATTGCATAATCGTTTTGCATCATCCAATCTACAGATGTTCTTCATTCTTGCTTCCCCTTTGCAAAACCTATAGGGTATATTTTCCAGTGGATGACAGGAATCTATATATTCTTGAAGAACTTTTTGTGATAGTCCTTTTGGCCACTTATAAGAATTATTTTTCCCAACCCAAATTGATGGAACATAATCAACAGATTCTTTTGTATTCCAAAATACAATATCCCATGACTGGGCCATACCAATAATTCAAAATATTCTACAGTGGAAAGGAATTGGATTAATATTACTTTATAAATACAAATGATATTATTTACAATAAATTGTGAATCATAAAATAAAAAAGAAAGAGAAAACTTTGAATAAACTTTAATGACTATGTAATAATTTCATAGCCAACCATCGTTCACTGTTAATTTTTATTACAAGTAATTTAGACTCTATTTGGTGATAATGAACTGTTTTCTCTTCACGTGTTACATTAGAAAATATATATATACCCAAGGATGATGATGAAATAGGAATATTGTAAAGATTGTTTGTGTTTTTACAAATGTAACCAGTCAATAATTCATTTTTAGAATTTAATTTTGTGATTATTAGAGTCAAACCACACTTTAAAAATACAAATGAATCTTTTCTTAAATTTGTCGATATAGTGCAATCATTTAAAATTACTTTTTTGTCTTTAAAAAGAGGTCGAATGGCGGGAACTTGAAAAACACTTATTTCATTATTCATTTCAGCTAATCATTTACAGGCCTGTATCAATGGACGGCCTGGAGATCTAATAAGTCGTTTCAGTTGACCTAAATAATTTTCAAATGAAAAACAACTAATTTCATTTAATGTACAATTCATATTGATTGCATCATCTGCAATATGTAGTAAATTATGTACATTATATGTAACAGATTCTTTCCCATAATATTTTGTAAAATCAAAAACAAACTTTTGTAGCAATCCTTTAGCATACAAAATCTGGGTGTTGACATTCTGATGTGATAATAATATTCTCATTGAACAATGAAATAATAAAAAGTGTTCGTATATATCTTTTGGTAGTATGTTTTTCAAAATATAAGGTCCCAAATATACCAAGAATAATCGAGTCTCTGTAGCTTTCCATTGTTCCAATTCTTTTAAAGATCTTGGCTTCCTATTAAATTCTGAGGGTATATGTTTAACAGTACTTAATAATCTTTTGGACATTTTAATTTTATCATTTACGCCAACCTTTGTATTTTTACCAGTAATCCAGTACCGTAATAATTTTTTCATAACGCCAATGCAACATAGGTGCATGTAATCTAATACAAATGAATTAACAATATCCATTTTTAATTCAATTAATGGACTTAGACCTGTATGATGATTTATATGAGTTTGATCACGAAAAGATTTGTCAGTGCGGATTTCAGATTCTTTATTAGAAAATATAATTTTTTTTTATAAAATCCTTTCTGTGTGCATCTTTCACAGGCATAATATCCACTATGGTTTTTAATACATTTTAACGTCGCTCTTGTCGGAGCATCACATGAGAAGCATTTAATAACTATTTGATACTTATTTCCTTCATACCAAAATCCGTCAGAAATTAACAATTTCAATTCTTTTATAAACTCATATAAATATTCATCAATGTTTGGCTTTGTATTACCACTAAAAATTGCTATTGGAAATGGCTTTATATTGGACACTTTTTGAATAAAAATTTTTCCTAAGATGGGCCAAAACTGTGCACAGCTACTTTTGAATATAGGAATTCCATCAATATTAAATATTAATTGTATTATGCAGTCTTCTAACAGAATTCTAGTTTTGATGTAATCAATATTTAAATATGTTTTCAAATGTTTAACAATTCCAAAATAAACGAAGGTGCCATTGGAAAATTGCGAAACTTTAACCTTTCTAGGAGTATGCAAGAGTGTTCGATAATCTAATGGTATATTTTCATTTGGCATATATATTTTTAAACCTTTTAATAATGAATTTAATTGAACACCATTCACTGAATATTTTAAAGCCCAATTTGCCAAAAAATCCAAAAAATTAATATCACTTTGATTTAAAACTACATCGGGCATTACAATTAAATCACTACCATCCTCATTTTTAGAGTTAGTTTCTATGGAATTATTATTTCCTAATTGCATATCATTTGTACTAGCCAAATCTTTTATTTTATTCAATTGGGCACTACGTTCTGAATTTGATGTAGAAGTTTTTAAATTACTATCATTGGCATTATTGTCAGGGATATCATTTTTATAGCATTTCATGAATCTGTATTTCTTCGTATACTTGCTGGACATTGTAACTAGAATACAAAAAATTACCATGAGCATGAATCATGAACCATCTTGAAAATCAATCCAAAACTAATAATATATGAAGCAAAACCAGGCAGTTAACCTAACCAAAAAGGCGGTTTATCAATGTATTTACTTCAATCGCCTTATAATGACACTCATTTTCTCCAAATATATGGATAATATGAAATCAGAGTAGTGCTTTCCATGAAAAAATGCAGTTATGAAGGTGTTATGCTATACGAGTCGTACGAAAAATAGTCTACTTGTTTAACATAACCCTTAATAAACACGTGTTATTTATTCGTAATAAATTTCACTAGTAAAAGCATAATATAAGTACATTGTAAACTAAAAACTAGGTACTTACCGCCTCGATATTTAGCACAAACTCAAGCAAAACGTACGCATAAGTATAAACGGTTACAATGGTGACCAGCTGACCAGTATATCAGTAACGTTTCTACGCGTTTCATTTTATGTCGCCCAAAACTGCGCATGTGCGGCGATGCTTCACTCTTAATAATTACGCCGCGCTGTTGTCGGATGTGTTTATAAAATGAGTTGTTAATTACTATTTCGTATATATGTATAATATATTACAGCATTGACTGCACGTCGTTTTGTCAAAAATGGTTTACATGAGCGTAAGTAACTTAAAACAGTTTTAGTTACTGTTATTTTACTACATACTTCTTTATATTTGGCAGCACTGTAATGCAGTACCCTGGCTACCGTACGTGGGCGGCCAAAAAATACAATCACCACTTGACGTAACTTATAATTCCATAAAAAATTGATATTTTTAATTTTTTTCGAAAATCAGATATTTTACAGAATTATATCTTTAAGAGTGATTTTACTAAAAATATAAGTTTTTTAGATCTTTGTATTTCGAAAAAGCTTAATTAAATTAGTTAATTAGGTAAAAACAATTTAAAATATATTTGATAAAAGTATTGGGTAAATCTTGCGATAACAATATTGGACCAATTTTGGATTTTAATGTCTATTTCTATATTTATTTTTATACATTGGTAGATCATTGGGTATTTATTTGGTAATAATATTGGGCAAATCTTGCAATATCAATATTGGCTGAATGTTGGATATTAATGTAAATTTCTATATTTATTTATATAGATTGGTTCGATAATGGGTATATATATAATTACTATATAGGGGAAATGATGCAATTATAATATTGGCCCAATCCAGGTTAAACACATGTAATATTGGGCCAAGATATAATATTGGTACGATATTGGCTTAATGTTGGCTACATATTTTGTGCTACTGGGGTATTGTCACCGCTGAATCAACTTGCTGCAACAACTCCTCGTAACAAACCATTGATCTGGAATCAATCTTTTAATATTCCCTTTCTAAATCTTTCACTCCGACAGAATGCAAATATAGTACGTTCGGCCGTGAATTTTTAGCCGTATATTTGGCAATTAAAAAGTTCAAATATTATCTCGAAGGTAGAGAATTTACCGTTTATACAGACCATACACCTTTGATATCTGCTATCTGTTCTCACTCAGATCGTTCTTCAGGAAGAGAGCACAAACACTTGAACTACATCGGACAACTCACCACTGACATCAGGCACATCCTTGGAAAGGACAACAATGTGGCTGACACACTGTCACGAGTCAAAATTAATGCTTTAGACCTCAACCAACTGGAAAAAATGTAATCTGAAGATGTGGAACTTAAATTTCTTCTGGTTAGTGGCACTACTGCACTTAAACTGAAACAGTTCATTCCGGCCGGCTCTAACACGTGCATCTCGTAGACACGTCTCTAGCATCACCACGACCCTATGTTCCTCCTGCAATGCGGCAGGAAGTTCTTCGTTCACTTCATGAACTAACACATCCGGATACTCGTGCATTGGGACGTCTCGTAGTAGCACGTGACGTGTGGCCGCGGATGAACCACGACATTCCACTATTCGTCAAGTCCTGTTTGAAGTGACAGAAGAACAAAATTCATCGCCATACTGTGTCACCCATTGCGAAATTTCCAGACCCGGATGACCGATTCACTGACATCAACATCGACATAATCGGCCTTTTCCCTTTTTGTGATAATTTCAGATACCTTCTGATCTGCATTGATTGCTTTACGCGTGGGCAGAAGTAATTCCTCTTACTGAAATTACCGCAGATTCCGTTGAGTGGTTGGATTGCACGTTTTGGAACACCATCTACGGTCATTACTGACCGGGGTCAGCAGTTCTAGTCCAACAGTTGGAAGGAATCTGCTGGCCTGGTAGAGCGGCTCAACCGCCAAATCAAAGACTCAATCCGAATGAGCAACGATCCTAAGAACTAGGTAACCCAACTCCCTCTAATTCTCCTAGGACTCCGGACAGTTTTCAAATCATCTCTTTTGGCGACAAATGCAGAGTTCGTCTACGGCAAGACATTAAAATTTAGGCAATGTTGAAGTTTAACTTAAATTTTAGGAAAACTGGATGGTCAAGAGCTTTTATTTTCTGCAGATAATGGGATTTTTGACTATTTCTAATATGTAAGTTTCATTTCTTTGCCTACTTCAATTCTTGTAAAAAATCGGGTTTTGAAATTTTGTTGCAACCAATTTAGAAGATGCTTAAGTTGAACTCAAACTTCCAGAAAAACTAGCTAGTAAATGTTTTTATTTACTACAGATTATAAAATTTTGAGCCATTTTAAGGACGTCCAGAAAAGTCTCTGCCTGCCTTAATTCTGGTAAAAATCGTGTTTTGAAATTTGTCTGCAACTAATTTTTCAAATGTTTAGGTTGAACTCAAATTTTTATAAAAAACTAGGTCTTTAAGGCTTTTGTTTTCTATCTAGATTATAAAATTTTTCCGTATGTCGGAAGAGTTCAAATGCTATGCCTCTGAAAACAGTAAAGATCAAAAAAGTCCTCATTTCGAAAAAAAAAATTCAATTTGATGTTACACATCATGGATTCTTCCGATAATGAGCCATTAGTTAACCCAATAGGCTAAGTTTATTAAATATTTTAACAATTTAAATGTTACTTTTTTAGTAATTGGTAAACAACTAATGAATATAATATAAATAAAGTATATGTATTATATATTTAATAAGTTATATAAATTAATATTTATATTATTAATTAATATATTAATAACCAAGAATAATTATCAAGTTGATATATCGGGTGTGTATAAATTGGCGCATAATCTACACGTGACGATATTCTTTTAAAAATTCTAAGCTGCTTATCTTTATTCTAAAATGTTGTACCGTCCTTCCTGAGCTTTAACGAGGTCCTTAAACTTTGAAAAACCAGTCGTTAAATATGCGTTATTATTCGATATTAATTTACAGACAACTCTGCACTTTCGGTAGTATGGCTGGTTTGAAAATGATTTGTCAGTGTGTGCTATCTTTCTATCTCAAACAAGTATTATTAACACTTCTCAATTAGCTTATTTTCATCAAAAATACGTTCGGCAACGTCACACCCGTTTATGTCACTTTTGACACAACGAATTCATTCAAACTTGCTGGTTCCAGTTTTGTGCCAATTCCTCGCATATACATCTGTAAATAAACCCCGCTCTATCTATCTATTACCTTCCACTCTGATCCAACCCACATAATTAATCATAAGGTTTTTAAAAACAGCAGGGGGATTCTAAACCTCTCAAACGATACGTAACGTATCGAGTCGGCCATTTTGTCCCTAGATTGCGATTCTAAAAGCATTCGACTCGAAATTTTCGACTCGAATTCGTCGATTTCTAGATGGTACATAACGAGGTGTCGAGTAGCATGGCTCTTTGCCAATCTATATGACTATCTTTCTCTCCGACTGCTCTCGCAAGAAGAAATCTACTATTATTGGTAGCGTGATTATCTAGATGAAGTAAATAAATTAATAAATATACAAATAACAGTTTTATGCTCTTTGGTAATAATAAATACAAGACAATCATTTTAGAAAGCTCAATTTTTCATGTTCGAATCTAATTATAATGATTCAATGGTTTACGGCCAGTTATATAATTTTCAATTAGCACTATTCCTGGGCCAAAACAATTATTTGTTCCCATACCTTTTAACTCTGGAATAGTGCTCTCCAGTGATTATAGATTTGGGCGTTAATCAGGCGAATCATTTAAGAATTTCTTGCATATTTTAATCCTAGGATTTACTGCCAAATATTAATATTAAGAATTTCAAATGTATTATAATTGTTTATAAAGACGGCTTCTTATTATATACTCCTAGGAATCCCGTATGTCACGTTGTGTCGAGTCGAAAGATGTTCAGAATCCCGATGTATGCCTCTTTCGAATGAACATTCAACCACGAGTCGTCAGTCGATACGTATCGAATGGACTTTTCAGAATCCCAGTGCAGGGCAGCCCATGAACGCTATGTTGCCTAATGTACATTTCTTTTAAATGGCTCCTGATGGCCTATGCGGCATGATAGACCATTTTTGCACCAACATTTTCTACTCAGAATTTAATGAAGAATATCGCCACGTGTAATTATCCGCCAATTTATACACACCCGATATACCGGGTGACCCAGGGATCTGTAAAAGCCCCATAACTTATTTGCTATTTGAGATATCGACTTCTAGTTTTCCTGAACTGGTACCGACACTTATTCTACATATTTTAAAAATATGTATGTTTTTGTACAGGGTGTCCCAATATACATAACAGACCAAAGTTATGTTTTTTTTAAATGGATCACCCTGTATTTTATACTTTATTTTCAACCCTCTTGACAAGCTGATAAAAATAGTATAAGATAGTATGGGCCTATTATGGACGATTGGTTAGTTATGGGCAAATTTGTGGCAAAAACAAGAACACATTGTAAAAGTTGCAGAAGCGCTCCTAGCAATGCTGGCGTCTTTTTTTATACACTAAAGAATTTTCCACATCATGAAGAATAATACAAATCGGCTTTGGTTCTTTTTTGTTCGTACTGCTATACAGGGTGTCAACATACGCAAAATAATGGATAACAGTTTTTTTTCAATTGGAACTCCCTATATATCTTGCCACCAATGGATGGAATTTTTAATAAGCTTTCCAATGATGTACAATTTGTATAATGAAATATTAAGGATTCTTAAGATTTATCCATATAAACATTTTTCTTTTGTCACCTCCTGCTCATTTTTGGATTTTCAGTCAAAACGATGGATTTTCTGAAAAAATATTAAGAGACCAAAGTTGTAGAGCGGAAAATTTTCGATCGACATAGGTCTTTAGACTTTTCAAATTATGCGTGCATTGCCCGCCAGAGTGCGCAAAATCGTGACCGTTAGCGTTTTTCTTAATTTTTTTGTTAATTAATTGCACTATACTTTATTTTCCACGTCCTCTAGCGGAAAAACGGGTAATTATAGAACTATTAAAATGACTTACATCGATTGAAAATATTGTGCTCTGCAACTCTTAAAAGAAGCAATTTTTGCCCAAAATGCAGAGTTTTCGCTTGAAATGCAAAAAACCATAAAAAAAAACGCAAAAATTGATACTTTTTCAATTTGCATTTTTAGGGAAAACTATGCATTTTTGGCAAAAATTGCTTCTATTAAGAGTTGTAGAGCGGAATATTTTAATTTCCCTATAATTTCCCGTTTTTCCGCTAGAGGGTGCGGAAAATAAAGTATAGTGCAATTTATTAATAAAAAATTTGAAAAGAAAACACTAAGATGCATATACGGTCATGATTTTGTGCGCTCTGGCGGGCAATGCACCCATTATCTTCGATCGGAATTTTTTTACTCTACAACTTTGGTCTCTTATAATTTTTCCTGTAAATGCATAGTTTCGGCTGAAAATCCAAAAATCAGCAGAAGGTGGCAAAAGAAATATGTTTTTATTGATAAATCTCAAGAATCCTTAATATTTTGTTATACGAACTGTATATCATTGGAAAGCTTATTAAAAATGCCATGCATTGGTGACAACATATATAGGGTATTCCATTTAAAAAAAAATAGTTATCTATTGTTTTGCACATGTTGACACCCTGATAGTACTATGAATAAAAAAGAACCAAAGCCGATGTGTATTATTGTTTATGATGTGGGAAATTTTTTAGTGTATAAATAATGATTCCATCTTTGCTAGAAACTCTTCTGCAATGTTTTCAATGTGTACATGTTTTTGCCACAAATTTGCCCATAACTAACCAACCGTCCATAATAGACCCATACTATTTAGTACTGTTTTTATCAGCTTCTCAAGAGGGTTGAAAATAAAGTATAAAATATAGGGTGTTCCATTTAAAAAAACATAACTTTGTTCTGTTATGTATATTAGGACACCCTGTACAAAAACATACATATTTTTAAAATATGTAGAATAAGTGTGGGTACCAGCTCAAGAAAACCAAAAGTCGATATCTCAAATAGCAAATAAGTTATGGGGCTTTTACAGATCCCTGGGTCACCCGGTACAGTGCGCGCCTAAAGTATGAAATATATTCAGTAAAACCGAAATAAAATATTTTTGGAAAAAATCCTGGGACAGGTCGATTTTCTTTTATAAAAATACACATTTTTGCATGATGCCATTTTTGCCATTTTGTTTTTAAATGGTAACCCCCTATTTTTGTTCTTGATTTTGAGAGATCTTCTCATTGTCGAACTGGCAGTATAAAAATATTGCCATCTTACATAAGACATTTTTCAAGTAAATGACAATTGAAGGTGAAAACTAGATATTTAGAGTTTTTGTAAAATGATCTTGTTCCAGCGCTTTTTTCCAGACAAAAATGATCTTGACTTTCCATATAATCATATAATACAATATGGTTTCAGCAAGACGGCCCACCCCCGCACTAGGCGCGTTTATTGACAATTGCTTTACGAATAGGTGGATTGGCAGATGAGGACCGGTAGAATAGCCCGCGAGAGAGAATAATGCGCAGAATTAGCCTGGAAAATATTTAAAATGTTCAAGAATAATTTTTCTAGTTCGAGAAAAAAAAAAATAAAAAAAAATTCAGAAAAGAAACGCCTATTGCGGGGATGCGCCTTCTTACTGAAACCGTATTGTATTATATGATTATATGGAAGGTAAACATAATTTTTGTTTGGAAAAAAGCGCTGGGACAAGGTCATTTTGCAAAAACTCTAAATATCAAGTTCTCACCTTCAATTGACATTTACTCGAAAAATGTCTTATGTAAGATAGCAATATGTTTATACTGCCAGTTCGACAATGAAAAGATATCTCAAAATCAAGAATAAAAATAGGGGGTTGCCATTTAAAATCAAAATGGCGGACGTCATAACTCAAAAACAAATGACGGCTGAAAATCGACTTTCAAGCAAAAATGTGTATTTTTATAAAAGAAAATCGACCTGTTCGAGGATTTTTTCCAAAAATATTTTATTTCGGTTTTACTGAATATATTCCATACTTTAGGCGCGCACTGTATATCCGATATTTTGATATTTATATAAATATCGGATATATTCCGAACCCTGATTTAGCGTTAATGTAGATGACAAGGTTGGCCTCTCCCTTCCTCAGGCAGGCTAAGTACACCTCCGTCAATACCTCCGGTTGATCCCTGGCCGCCAGGATTATTACCTCCGGGAGTCGCCGTCTGTTAATACATTTGAATGCACTTTTAATATCCCTGCAGAGTCCTAGGGTCCACATTTTGACAACAATTTGAGGCCGCAAAGTAGAACTTTACGCCCATGAGCGAAAATGACATTGTTGTAAGATTTGTTGACAAGCTGGGAGGTTATAAAATACCAATAGTTTTCTACTTACGTGCATAATTAATAATATTGTGACTTTTTGTGCAACACTCGTCTAATAGTCGGGGGTAATACCACAAGAGGTTAAATTTGGAGGGATAAATTTTATTTGTTTGCACGAGCCATTGAATCGATACAAATTTCGAGAATGAATTGAGATGGAAAAATCTAGGAGCGCTTTAGCGAGAGTGGATTTTGCCTAATCTTAATTCATTCAAGAAATTTGCGATGAAATGACGAGTGCTTAAAATAAAATGTATCCTGCTGAAATTATAACCACGACTGGTATTTGTTGAGATAATTTAACGAATAAGAACTATATATATTAGCAATCTATATTAATTAAAAGTACAATGGGTGAAAGAGTACTGTTTATTTGTAATGGAATTGGATGAAGCACCAATCGTCACAATCGTGTGTGGGTAAAATGAAAATGGTTGAGTGCCACGGGAATCGCGAAATTCAAGCCTGTGCGTTTGCGAGTTGTCAAACACTGGGATCTAGCCGGTAAGATGATATGTATAATTATTGTTTTGTATAAATATATGTTATTACTTACATTTCGTATAAATTCCACACATTTCTGGCGTTTCTTATATTATATTATAGGTTATAATCACACACTACAAACGACATGATGTTAGACCAACGACGGCTGATCGTTTAATCGCAGGTACACTTATTTCCGACACACATAAAAGAAAAGACGCCAAATACGCTAATATATAAATGTTTATTTCATACTATCAGAAACATACATGATAGAACAATATGGATATTAAATGCAATCCAATTCTATAATTCACGAATCGGTAGTAGCGCTACCGTACGCTTGCGACATCTCGCGACCGAAGTACGAAATGCAGTTCTGTCAGTGTCACCGGCATTAATATCAAATGTACAAAACTAAATCTATAATTGGTAAAAAGACAATATCTACCTCCCTGGCACATGGACCGGAATGACAATCGTGAACAATTTTTCACGCAGAAGCGTGTCCGAAACGGATTTCAATTATATTTCACCCCAAAGGTATTCAGAACTGATACGAACTGCCAGAGTACAACTGAAGTCAGCTGTTTACTAAAATTGGTAATACAGAGATCGTTGTCATGGTGAACGTAAATAATTTTTTAACCATTTGCAAATTTTTTTGTCCGCCGTTTTAAATGCATCTTTTTATACATGAGTTGAATTATCGGGATCAAATTAAATGTAGCGCTATTTGCTGCTGAAAGCAAATTTTATAGAAATTTTACAAATGGCTGTTTTTATTGAACCAATTACCATGGTTAGGTACACAATTGATTGCACCAAAGAAATTAAGATTATTTCTATTGCCTTGTATAAATTTAAATGAATATTTTTCTATGAATTAAAGCTTAATGATAATAGAAAAGAATATGTAAAATGTGTATTGGCCCTCGACGGTTGCTGACCGTAGCTAAGCCAAAACCTTCAAACATACGTAAATGTTATGTTTCATTGTGATTTAATAATAGTTCGATTTTATATGCACCCAAATGTAAACACAAATTATTGCTGGTAATTCAACTATTATAACCAAATTACCTTATTCTGTATAAGTGACGTGGCAAAATGCACAATTTTAAAAATATGCAAACCTCATCACGATAAAAAACGAGCGACACAAACGCCCACTAATTGACGCGAAACATGCACAATAACATAATCCCGGAAATCGGAAAGTCCTTTTCAGGGCGAGGGTTACGTAGTTTCCGGTCAATCCGTTGGCCCTTTTGTGTGCGCCACCGCGACCGTTACTTGGCAGGTATCAGAATCCTTTTATGGAAGCACAAATAATGGTCCCCACGGGAGATTAATGTGCACCGATAATTTGTATTGTTGTTTAAAGTTTAATCGTACATTAGTTACTCGCCAGAGCGTGAGACGCTCGTGCCAAACAATTGTTTGTTAAAAGCGTAACAATGCCTTGGGTTTCTTGAGCTCGAGTGTGGTACTAATCGTTTCTGGATCTAACGTTACGTATGGGGGTATTTCCATGGCAATTATTTACATGTGTTATTACCATATTTCAACACGCCCGTTCATGTCGGCCTTACACAACTGTTATGTAGGTTATAAATAATCGTTTATTACAGTTTGAAATATGAAACTTTTCGAAAAAATTTTATAAATTATATTAATAAATCTTTCAAATATTTTGGTTAGTTAATACGTATTGAATATACTTTGAAAATATGACAAACATTTGACTAATTTCCGTACACCTTTCTTCAAATGCTTTTAACCCGAATAAATTGGACATTCTTTAAAACTTAACGTCGATTTTTCAAAAATTCAATTTCGGAAAGAAATGGCTCTTAAGTTATTTTTTTAAGTTAATCACATCAATATTCGCACACTTTTGCATCAATTTCAATTTGTTTCAGTCAAGTCGGTTATCAAAATATCTTGAAAACCGTTGAACTGCTTCAAAACTTGAACTGCTTTATCTCAACATAATTTACTAATACTTAATCGTTCGATTCTTTTGTCCACTCAATATTGTACATTTTATAGGCGAATAAATTTGATTTCTTTTTCGTCAATTTTGTGAATCCTATAACCAATGTATAAATCAGAAATTTTGCATAAAAAATGGTGATGTGGCAATGATGTTACTTTCTCCGACTTGATGGTATCATTTATATTTACGCTATCATGGTTTATTTTCAATTTAAATCATATTTTAAATGTACATCGAACGTTTCGTAGACTCGGATGAAAAATGGCAAATTTAAAAACTCAAAAATTAAAGCGATTTCGAATAAAACCTATTCTTTACATGTTGTTCAATTTTGGCATTCTCTAAAATTATTATTGGCATAAATTTGCTGTGACTGAAACGATAATTCATAATTATAAACCAAGAATGGAAAAAAAATAATACATTTTTTTCTCGAATAACTATGATTTTATAAAAAATGTTTTAAAACAAAAGATGTTCATTTATTTGTTTTCTTCAATATTTGTTCAAATATTTTTGTGATACTTTTAATTTTTAAAAAAATATTGGAAAAAAACAAAAAACAGTCAAGGTAAACCAAGAGCTTTTCAGTTGTTCGGATTATCAAAGTTTCATGTTAATTGCTCTATTAGTTTTTTCCGAAAAAAACATGTTTGGTCATTTCATGATTTTCGGCGTTTTTTCCACAGGGAAGAAAAATGCATTCAAAAAACATTGCGCCTCAGAAAAATTTTAGATTTGCGTCAGGAATTATTAATTTCGAAAATGTTTCACAATTTGTATCGGGAGACAGTCGGGAGTCACTTTCTATGGATTTATTTTCCGGTTCAGAATGTCAACCCAAAATCTATTTTGAGAAGACATTCTAAACAGTTTTGTTGATTTACGAGAAATTTTACGATTTTCATCAGGAATTAATAATTTCGAAAATTTTTCACAATTTATATTCAGAATGTCTACCCAGAATGGATTTTGGGAAGACATTCTGAACGCTTTAGTTGATTTACGACAAATTTTATTGCATTACAGTAGGTTAATTTATTATCGATAAAATACAGTTACCTAAATTATCAATACACTAGCATTTACCCGTAAAAAATCACGGAAAAATGTCCAACCAATATGACTTTTGTTCTTATGTTCTTTTGGCGAGTTTTTTTTTAAATAGAATGTGTGCTTCAGTGTCAACAAATAGTCTTCCATTTCAATATGTACTCTACCTTCTTCTTGATTTTATTCTTGAAGTATATGTTTATATTAATATTATAAATCGACCCCTGCCAAAAAATTGCATGCGCCAGTGGAAAACTCATAACCTCACTTTGCTAAAGTTTATAGATATGAACAGGTTTAAAAATTAAAATTCACTTGGCTTGTTTTTTCACGATTTAATCGTGAAACAAACCAAGTGAATTTTATGTCTTTTAATTTTTAAACCTATATTAACATAATCACCAAGTGATCAATGAGAAACAAGTATATTACATATAGATATGAAATTTGTATTTCCATCAAACAGTCAACATTTATATTTAAATTTAACAACCGTTAAATGATCGTGTACTTAATCATACACTGGCCGAATAACTTTATAACTTTACTAATGTCTTTGACACCTCTTATTTACGAAGTAACTGCTACTATGATTCCCTTTTCTGTTCAACGTCTATAGTGCTATTAGTCTGTTTAAGGTGAAAGAATGTGCCAAAGAATACTGCTGTAACCATGCCTACGCACTCCATACGAAATAAATTGTTCGCATTGGAGCTTCGCACTGGAAACATGGGATGGCGTAAGTATCGCCAAACAGGCTAGAATTTGTTACAGAAAATGACGCTAGATGGCCCAACCTGCGAATACAATTTGAAATCTCGTCCGTAAATCATTCAAGACCAAGCGATAATCAGCGAGGCTGAGTATATGTAAACAAACAAAACCGTAGGTATGTGAATATTCGATTCCTTTCAGTTTTTCGTCTGTTAAAACGAAGAGAAAGTCGTCCATACCCTTCGCGTTATAAAAATATTATAAATAATGAGTCGTTATTGTGCCATTAAATCCTGCAAAAATTGCAACAGAAACACTTATATGAATTCCTTCACTAGAAAGGAATCGGTAAGTGATATTTATTACAAGTACATTTCTATATTGTCTGTATGAAATTTTGAATGTCATATTGTTAATTTTTGGGACAAAATATTGTTATCGTTTATTTCTCATAGGTGACGAAGAAATAATTCCATCGTTTGATTCTCCTCATTTTCTAGTGTGAAGGGAACAAAATTTTCTTCTTGCTGGTTGGATATTGAAATATAATATTATTATTATTCTACTGTAAGTAACCATTTGTGCAATTTGCAATAAATATATTATTTTAATCAATGACTTCATATTACTCCTACATTTGATTTTAATCAAGTACTGTGAAATTTGGAAACCCACTAGCTCTGCAACCCGTTCTACCCGCACCCGCTTTTGCTTCTCCAGCGCCATCCCACGACTAGAGTGACGAATTAAAAATGCAATAAATATTTTATACAGAGAGTCGCCGATCTATTTTACTTTATCTATGGCTGCAACTTTAGCCATATCTTGAAACCATTCATGCAGTGTGAAGGAGTTAGCTATTTTATCAATATATTACAGATTATTACATTACCCACACGCTGCAGATAACTATATTATCGCCAAATTACAGTGGCCTATATTATCAATAAATTACAGAACATTGAATTACCCACGCAATGCAGGTAATTATCTCATCAACAACGTACAGTTATCTATGGTTAAAGGTAGAAACGCCCAAGTGGCGGAATCTATTGCCTGAATGCTGTACTGAACCAAATCCGGGTGGCTTTAACACCGACAAGATATGGACATTGCCAGCGGCGGGAAATATAACAATATTAATGTGAACATTATTGTTCCCCCATCAGATGGGGGAACAATATTTAATGTTTATCTATGGTTATTTATTTATTTATTGATTACACTGGGCAACAAAATTTTTGTTGCATTTTTAAAACAACTTGTTCTAACCTAATTTGGGTGTGCTAAATCCAAATACATTTTGCGAAATTTACAAATTTATTATTCATATTACAAGTTATACATCACACATGAGCGTAATAATATAGTCATATTATGAGCCCGAAATGAAAAAAAATGCGCTTGTAGCTTTTGCGTTTGCGCACAGGGTAGGGAAATCTTGTTTTATATTCAAGCAGTAATCCGCCATTATATTCCTGTCCCATCGCACCTGATAGAGCTCTTCCATGATCATCAGGTCCTAGGTTTTCTGGGAATTTATCAATCTTGACTGTTCAAGAAATTGATCTTGGTGATGTTGCACCCTAGTTCGCGGAAAAATAACAATGTTCCAGTAACCGGAAGCTCGTATTTACACACAAGTCACAAATCTAATGATTGTTTTTCTTGGTACGTCCGAGAAGAAATATGTGTTTTCTGGGCGAAGAAGGTGACTAATTTCCGGATATTTACGCGGCAACTAACGATCCGCCAGAACACGCTAGCTCGACACCTATTCAAAATCTTAACAAAAGGAAAACAGCAGGTTATTCGAGAAGTTTCTTGCTACAAAAGTAAGATGAACTAAATTTAAAAAGAACAGAAAAATGAGGCGAAAATTTTAGATATCCAAATTAGCCAAACTCGCGTGTTTGGACAGCTATTCCTCGGCACCTGTGCAAAATATAAAAAATGGTGATGTGGCCATCATGTTACTTTCTCCGACTTGATGGTATCATAGCCTTTATTGAAATCATATTTTAAATGTACATCGAGCATTGCGTAGACTCGGATGAAACTGACGTTTAAAAAAAAATTATGAAAGATGGAAAAATTATACTTCAAATTCAAAAACTAGGTTTACTCGAAAACTAATGAGATTTCGAAAAAAACTTATTCTTTAGAAGTTGTTCATTTTGGTATTTTCTACAATTATTATTCACATAAAATTGCTGTAACTATTATCGTTTCATAATTATAAACCAAAAATTAAAAAAAAATTATAATTTTCTTTCTCGAATAGCAATGATTTTATGAAAAATATTTTCAAGCAAAAGCTATTCATTTTTTGTTGCCTTCGATGTTTGTTTAAATGTTTTTCTGATATTTTTTATATTTAAGAATATATTGGCAAAAAACAAAAAACTGTTAAGGTAAACACCCACTTCCGGTGTACGAAATTTTACCAAAAGCTTTTCAGTTCTTCGGATTATCAAATAAGACGTATGTTCAAAGTTTCATATAAATTGTTTATTGGTTTTTGAGATACAGCGCACACAGCCAGACACACACAACACACACACACACACACACACACACACACACACATTTTTTTTCCAGAAACTGTTGAAATGGCATCTAGGGACCCCAAAACGGATATTTCCGTTAAAAAAAATTTTGAAAAAAAAATCACGTTCACAATACTTTCTCGTACTTCGTAACGGAGAAAGTAAAAACGAAAAACGGGAGGTTATTTGTGACATATTTGGCTCAAAAAGTAGGCCAACCCCATCACACTGACGTTATTCATTGGCGAATAACAAAAACATCAGTGAAATTGAAAATGTAATTACTCAAAACGAGGGTTTTAAGGTTACGTCTAAGGGAAGAGTAAGGGTGCTGTCCTACCCTCCAAATAATAGAACCCCTACGAGAATTTAACAGGTGAAGAACCATGAAATTTTCGAAATATTAATTTACAGTTTTGTTTCTCTTTTATAAATTAATTCTTTTATAGAAACCCTAGGTTAGGTTTTACTGGTTGGATTGTAGGATAGGGCCCAGCCACCACCATTAGTATCTGTTTAAACATAACCTACAAGTATAAGTTTTATTTGGTATAATTTCTAAGTTAATTCATCAGTGAAATTGAAAATTTAATAATTATCCAAAACAATGGCTTTAGGTTTTGCTAAAGGGGAGACTAAGGATGGTACGTGGGTCCTACCCCCCAAATAGCAGAACGTACACAAAAATTTCACAGGTTGAGAACCATGAATTAATTGTGAAATGTTGTCTTGCAGTTTTGTTTTTCTTTCATAAATTAATTATTTTCTCTGAAAAAAAATGTTTTTTTCGAAATTTTCAAACTGACATGCCAACTTTATTGTTGCTTAAATTTTTGAATAAATATAAAGATGGATGAAACAAACAAAAACTATTAATATCAGTTATTGTATTTGCAGTTTTTTTAATTCCGTATATAGGATTATTAAATCAAGAATATTTTATAATAATTTTAAGCCTGAACAAATGATTTGTAGGGGTGTTACAACCCTTAGGTTAAACATCAAAATATAGCTCTGTTAAAAGAATTATTAATAAATTACAGATCATTGCATTACCCACACACTGCAGGTAATTGCATTATCGGCAATTTACAGTTACCTACATTATCAATGAATTACAGATCATTATATTACCCACACACTGCAGGTATTTATATTATCGACCAAGTACAGTTACCTATGTTATTAGTAAATTACAGAAAATTGTATTACCCACACACTGCAGGTAATTGTATTACCCACACACTGCAGGTAATTATATTATCGGCAAATTCTAGTTACTTATATCATCAATAAATTACAGATAATTGTATTATTCACACCGCGATTAATTCTGGGGTGCTATTTTTAAATCGTTTATCTTTCAAGATAGCACCCCTGAGGAGCAATGTAGCCGAAATACTTTTAACTGCTATTTTTTCTTCATTTATACAATTTTTACATTTTAAGCAAAGAAATATATTTTAGGCGAAATACAATCCTTTCATTATGAATATATCCATAAATTATGAACAGAAATTCGTCAAAACTGTTATTAATTTATTCTTTAGAGATACGATTCTTTGAAACCACATTTCGTTTCGTCCCTTATTTTTTTAATATTCCTTTTCTCTTAGCAGAGAAATATATCTTAGTAGAGAAACGAACCTTTGGTTGAAATTTTAGCCGAGGCGTTTTGATTCGTTCCTTAAAAAAAAATATTTTTCGTTTTCTTTTAGCACAGAAAAATAATTTAACAGAGATATGAACCTTTCGTTGAAATTGACATTTTAGCTTAGACAAGAATCAACGGGCTTTTTGTTTCGCTCAACGTTTTGTTTTCTTCTAGCAAAAAAAAATAATTTAGTGAAGATACGAACCTTTCATTGAAATTTTATCTGAGGTAAGAACCAAATGGCGTTTTGTTTCGTTGTTTATTATTTTTCCTACGACCGCTCCCGAAAACAGATATATCGTTGCAATACCTTTGCATTTAAAGTTGTCAATTGTATATTTGTCACTTTTGAAAAGTAATGTCGTGCTTGAAAATTGTATTTTCAAAACAAGTTTTGAAAGTCAAATCCTCAAACTTAAAAAAAAATTGTCAAAATCATTAAAATAAAATGGGGAGTGACGAAGAACAATGAATTATTTATTAATCAATTTTAAAATAGTAATAAGCAAATTTAGATTAGAAGTTAAGAATGTTTTGACACTAATTATACGCACATGTATAATTGAGATAGACGCTGGTAAATTCGAGAAAAATTATGATTGAAATATACTTAAGAAAATGTTTGGTTGGAGGAAAAGCAAAGTGTTCAACACGTTTTGAAAGCTATATTGCATGCTCGTACCTTACTCTCCCTACGGACTCGTAAATGCAAATTGGTACTCGCATGCAAAACGAAGTTTTCAAAACTTGTCAAACAATCTACTATTTTACGTTCCTAATTTTTCAAAGCATTTTTAGGCGAGAAAAATGTTTCCAGCCAAAATACCTTCTTACGTTCCTATGGTCCAGTTACAAGTTGTACAATTTTTCAAAGCGTTTTCAGCCGAAAAATACATTTTCCCGAAAAATACCTCCTTACGTTCCTATGATCCTGTTAAGAGTTGTACAAATTTTCAAAGCCTTCTTAGATGAGAAACATTTTTCCAGCCTAAATACCTTTTTTATGTTCCTATGGTCCTGTTATAAGTTGTACAATTTTTCAAAGCGTTTTTAGCCGAAAAATACATTTTCCCGCCAAAATAACTCTTTACTTTCCTATGATCCTGTTACAAGTAGTACAATTTTTCAAAGAATTTTTAGGCGAAAAAATTGTTTTCCCGCCAAAATACCTATTCACGTTCCTATGATCTCGTTACAAGTTGTACAATGATTCAAAGCATTTGTAGCCCAAAAATTTTTTCCAGCCAAAATAACATTTTATGTTCCTATGATCTTGTTACAAATTGTAGAATTTTTCAAAGCATTTTTAGGCCAGAAGAAATTTTGCAGATGAAATACCTCTTTACGTTCCTATGATCCTGTTACAAGTTGTACCATTTTTCAAAGCATTTTTAGGCAACAAAATCCCGCAAAATAACTCTTTACGTTCCTATGATCAGCAGCAGTGGCGTAGTTACCGCTGTATCAGCTGTATCAAAGATACAGAGCCCCCAAGCTCTAGCCCCTCCCCCCCCCCGAGCGATTTGGGATTTAGGAGCCACATGCCGCAACATGCGTAAGCAAAACACGGTAAAATTTTATTTACCTACTAAATATAAACGAATAAAATTAAGGTAAAATTTAAATAAACAAGAAACTGTTCATATTTTTAACTCATATTGATGAAATTCCAGCCCAATGAATGAATAAAACACTCTAAATAAACGCGGTGACATTCCTATTCACTCACTATAACCTTTAATTATTTCGATTATTAGAAACCTGAAAAAATCACATTTGGGGTTTTAAAATATTAGGAATATTTTATTTTAATTATCAAGCATATGTTCAGCTTCCCCCACGATCGCTGAACCCTTGCGGTGAGAAATAATATAGTGTGTGGCGTCAACATCCTACTACCCACAACACTCATATATTCCGAATTTCCTTCGAATCTTCATCATTTGTTAATATAAACTCCCACACCTACTCACCCCGATTACAATCCCCTCTTAAAACTATCTATACCCCTACCTTTCATCTAAATTCGCCGACGTGTAATATCTATCAGGATTTCCACCTTATACCCGTCTACATTCCAACTGTTGTGATCGATCACAACTGAAGCTAACACGGCCGCGTCGTGGGATTGGGGTAAATTGTGTATTTATCGAAATGTGATGAAAGATTTTTTTTGTTAAATCGGCGATAAACAATGACCTTATCATAAAAGGGGTTTTCGCTAAAATGTGCGCTCCTGTTATCACCTCCGTCCAGTCTTATTGGCCTTTAAATGAGTAATAGATGTTTCCCTGCTTTGTTCATTATGGAGAAGACGCATAAATCAGATGCTTTCAAGTCTGTAATCGTTATTTCTATTCCGACAGGACTTAAATGTAATACTTATTACATTTTTAAAGATTTTTTTTTATTGATAGTGTACTCAGGGAAAATGTATGCCTTTCATCATTACTTCTAAGAATTGTTTTAATAACAAAGTTGAATGAGAGATACATTTTAAAATGCGTCTACAGATGGTTAAATTAAATTGAATATTCGGATTTTAGTTTCAAACTTTAGCTAAAACTTAATTGTGTTAAAAGAGGATTTCTTTCAGCGTGTGTTCATTTCCTCGTGCGTTTTATTTCGTGAGTACTCATTTCATGTGCTCTCGTTTCCGATGAAAATTTTACTCTTCCGTGTGGGCTATTTCCTGTTCGCTTGTTTACGATGGCTTTTTTCATCGTGTGATTTTTTCCTGTGCGCTTTTTCCTACTAGATGTCTTCCTGTGAGTTTTTTCTTTGCGCTTCTTTATTTAATATCTATTTCCAATCATAAATGCATTCATCTTACATCTTTGCTATTTTTACCATGTCAATTATTTGTTGTATAATTCAAAAGTATTGTGGAAATTAGAACACTGTTCAAACCTTAAACTATATTAATTAATTTTCAACTCCGGAATAATGGATAAATATACTGCATAATTTTCTTTTTTTAATTTTATTTATTTATTTATTTCCCAACAGGAAGAGAAAATATCACACATAAAACATAATACAGAGCATAACTAAAATTACAAAATAAAATATCTAGATTCCGTCTATACAACATATACATACATATATGCATACATACACACACATATACATAATTTCATACCTTATTTATACCATATGTATAAAAATTATTTAGATAAGGCATGGCCATGATAAACAAAATCGCGGTCTTAGATTAGTTCAGCACGTTGTTGACTTTATGTCAATTAAAAGTCAGTTTTAATTGAATCATGGTATTCTCACAACTTCACAAGCGTTTCATCATTGAATCTTATTTCCGTAATGGACATCTTGAAAATGGGCAATGGATTTATAATCTCGTCCATGCCGTCGCCGCAGTTGCCTTCGCCACCGCTGTCGTTGGCAACGAGCCGCCGGTCACTCCTCCGCGAACTCGTCGGGCATCCCGGTGCGAACTATAGGTGAAGTGTTGTGACAATTACTTTCGTGACTTTTATTTTATTAACTTTCCGTGTGTATATATTTTCTTGAACATTTTTTCTGCAACACATCCGTGTGTAAATAATAGCGATCGTTATCGCGCCTATCAGAATTTTTCTACCTCTGCCCCCATCCTTGCGTGTTTCTTGTGCTGTTTCATAGTGACCCGACTCCAAGAGCTAGCTGGAGGTCATCGAGGGCGGTTTTTCACACCCCGCGCTGCGACCCCCCGTTGACACAAGTTTTATTTGACAATTAGATTAGCTTAACCTTACTTTAACAACTGTTGGCGAAGACATGATGCGACGTATCAAACCTCAACGTACGTTCCGAAATACAAAGCCACCCTTTATCTAAATATTTTTTATACATATGGTACTATATACAGTATGTTTTTTTTATCGTGGGCCATAGGGTTTTACATGCTAAAAATTATACCTTGTTTTAATGTATATTTTATCATAAAATTTTGAAGGAAATTTTAGTAATAAAGTAATAAATCAATCATTTTTCTACATGATGCGCTTAATTAGAATAATTTAAACATGTTTAATTCCATTAAAAAATGATATTATTTAATATAAATAACTGAGCAAAAATAATCAAAGTACCTTGAATTTACGAAATGTCAGATTGATTAGTGAGCCAAGTAATCAAACTAATTTATACTAGAAAATGTCTGTTTATTCTGTTGAAGAACGGGTGGAATTTGTAATGCCAATTAAAAGAGGTTTGTCCAGCAGGAAAATAGTTGTATTTTTCCACAAGAAGTCAGGAAATTTTTATTTTAGGGAAATAGTTGACAACTTTTCTACAGCGTATCCCGATCGTCCGGTTCCGAGCAAAAGCACTTTTTAATGGAATAAAACATGTTTAATTTATTCGAATTAAGCGCATCATGTAGAAAAATAATTGATTTATATCACTAACTAAAATTTGCTTCAAAATTATATGATAAAATATACATTAACACAAGGTATAATTTTTAGCACGTAAAATCCTATGGCCCACGATAAAAAAAACATACTGTATACACATGATTTGAAAGATTTTATAAATGTACTATAGTTAGATATAAATATGTCAATATCATATTGCACATGATGATAGGCTGATATTTAGAAGTGGCGAATAGGCAAAATGAGAGGTGCGTGTGCGTTTGTGACAAAATGTACGAGGATTGCGGTAGTATACGATGGAACATGAAATTCGAGGAGATCTTGAATAAATTTGTTATCTAAGTGATGGTGAACATGTTTATATAAAGTACTTACCAGTATGTACTTATGCCTCTGAAGCATAGATGGCATGTTTAATTCTGATAATAACTGTATATATGAAATGGTAACTGAGGGAGATACACCATGGTTAAAGAAATATAGATATCTAACAATTTTTTTCTGTACCTCTTCCAGCAGATTAACATATTTTAAATAATTAGGACTTCACACAGATACGCAATAGTTCCTTTTACTCAAAATAATTTCATGATACTGTTAATTGATGAAAATGTCTTGCAATCTAATTATAAACCCAAGCAATTTAAAACTTGATTTAACCATTGATGAGATATGAGGCAAAAACGTTAATTTATGATCAAATAAAATTCCTAAATCTCTAAATTCATTCACTCTAGAGATACTAATATTATTAATTTTAAAATTAAATATTATCGGAGATAACTTCCGATGGTATGTGATAACATTACATTTACTAATATGAATATCAAGACCTTGATCTGAACACCATCTCGTAAGATTATGTATATTGTTTTGTAAATAAACGCAATCATTTTCACAATGGATTATCTTGAGTAGTTTATTATCGTCAGCGTACATTAGAAAATTGCAATTTAGAATCGAGGAAACACGATTTATGAAAACTAGAAACAAAACTGGTCCCAAATTAGATTCTTGAGGGACCCCTCGTGGCTATGTAAGGCGATGATTTACAGCCTTCAACTTCAACCATTTGTTGCCGATTCGCTAGGTATAAAGCAAGGATGTTTACAATATTGTCATTAATTTCTAGTTTCCTTAAAGTATTTAATAATATATGATGAGGCATTCTGTAAAAGACCTTTGAGATGTCATAATATATAACATCGACCTGTGATTGATTATTAAGAGCCTGAGATATGAAATGTGTAGCATTCATTAAATTTGTCATAGTATTGCGCTTTTTTACAAAGCCATGCTATTCCTTCAGAATACTAGATGACACCTGACTATATATATATATATATATATATATATAGATATATCCACCTATCGTTGTGAAATCCCTTCATGAAATTTTTAATATCTCTTTGACATCCGCAAACTTTGTGACATCCAAAATCGGATGTCACAACGTTTTACGTGTTAAATCATCTACAAAAGGTGATAAGAAAGCGTATGTAAATTTTCGGGAGGATGTCAAAAAACTGAACTTTATGATTTAGTGTATATTTTTAGTTCCGTATCTTACTGCGTAGACGGCGCGCAGGAGACCTGGTTTTGTATATTTTGTATAAAAACATCCGAATATGCCCAGCGGTTGATGTAACATCCGAATGATGTCCGTGTATGTTCATTTTTATGTGGCATACTTTATAACCTCCAAAACGCGGCAACTATGTAACTGTGGCAATTGTATGATTTTCGACAGTAATATAACGAATGCCCATGATTTGAGCGTCAGGATCACGAATGCTTGTTTCGGCAAAGATCGGAACGACTGCGAAGCAGGAGTGCCGATTTTATAGACGCATCAAGCAAGAGTGATCCAGACGCTAATAATTGCCTGGGAAAAATCAGTCACGGGTTAGATTCGTGAAGACAATTTGCCGTACAGAAAGTTTGCACATCATAATTTGAGAAATTAAATTTGACACGAAGTGTCAGATGTGTATTAATCTGCGGTACAATAATTATAGACAAAATGAGCTTGCCAAGATTTTGAGAAATGCCTATTAATAATATTACTGATAAACGCACTAACACATTACCCGAAAATACGAACAGATCGAATTCAGTGAGGAAACAATTTTAAAAGTCCGACGATGACTGAAGTTTTATACGTAAATTTAAAGAAATGAATGCACACTTAAAAGTACTCTTTTCGATGTTTACTGCACTGAGACCGAAGTAATGCATATTAGCTGGGTCAAGTGATGTAACAACATCAAAGCGGTAATCACACAGATGATTTTGATGTTGCATGGAAATGGATCATGCGACGGCTTAGGAGGTATGATCAAAAGATTAGCTGCAAAATCCAGTTTGCAGAATATGAATGACCCTGTAAATAACCCTGTTAAATTTTTCAAGTGGGTTAACAACAATATCAGAATGTTAGTACCGATTTTTTTCTCTTCAAGATTATAGAACGGAAGCTCTAAGAGAAAACTCTAAGATAAACCGAAAAATCGAAGTAAAAATCTAACTACAACGTCAACGATTACAAATGTGCGAAAAAAATTAAAATAAACATAGTTGTTTCATGAATTTATGTGTAAAGAGCCCGTTGGAGTTCCGTCTTCAAATTTTCACTGTTTCTTTGAAATTGGAGTTTTTTCAAAATTTTAAGTTGGTGAGTTGACGATAAAAAATGCTAATGGATTTTATAAAAAAATTAAAAATAGTATATTAATATTAAACGCAAATTTGAAATTCTCGTACACCACTACATAGAATAACTCAAGATCTCCAAACTCCACCTGATGATTTTTTTATACGGCTAATGGGTTCGACGATACTATGAATGTTCGTACGACCGACGTTTTCAGTGATTTCTTGCAGCACAATCGTGCATATTTTCTTTAAAAAAAAAATGCGAAACATGACTTCCATTATTTCATGTGTGGAATGCGTCTCAAAAAAAAAAAAAAAATGGAATCATCATTATCAAAACTAAAGTCTTTAGTTTTGATAATGGCAAGCTGAATTGCCTAAACTGCATTCAAACAAATAAATCAGTTATACAAACAATGTAAAAAGTGTTTTATTCTAGATAAGTACAAGTGTATCATTTTTGAGATAATTGCAGTTATGGGCGTAAAACTCACTATACCAAGTAATGACGAAACCATATATGTATGTCATAAACAGAAAACTCGAATCCGCATGTGTACAGAATAGATTAGAAGATTTTTGATGTAATATTAAACTTTACAACTTCGATATCTTAAAATGTGGAATTGTAACTTATCTGGTTTTGGTTGTAAGCCGACGATATGTGAAATAAATAGATTGGGTACGATTCCGACCGCAGAAATTGATGAAAATATTGATGCAGTAAAATCTAAACATACTTCAAAATGCAATGAATCCGTTCGGAAACAATTTTATTTATTAGTTATGTTCTATAGATACCTTGCTATCAACCCATTAGCTTTCATATACCGAGTGTCTGGGATAAGGGGCGAACATAGGGATTTAACATGTAAAATTAAATATGTGTAATTATTAGCTCCCCTATTCATTTTAGAGAAAAATCGTAAAAATAATTTTTTTTTTAGAGAATTAAAAATTGTAAATGTATCATCCATCTAATTTACGTTTATACCAGAATACACCTCAGAAATAATAAAAATAAGTTTAACCATTTACCATTTAATAAAATCCCTTGCCATGACTTTGACAAATGTCATGTTATGGTGAGAATAATTTTGCTAGTCAAATATCAATTCACGAATTGAAATTACTATTAACAATAATCTGAGTTATTCCAATGAAGAGAACGTATTCATTATCAAAATATTTTGCAGTGGCGTCAGTTTACTCAGAGTTCGTGACATTACATCCAAACGGAACTGAAGAACCAACGATGGATTGGAAGAAACAGTTTTGGGTTTGATAAATGCTAAACCAACAACTAGCATACGATGCATTGCTCGTGAATGCAACGTGTCTAAATTCTCTGTACAGAAAATTCCGAAGAAGCATGGTTATCATTCCTACAAGCATCAATGCCATGAGGAGAAACTGACAGTGGATGATGAAATTGCGTGTAGTCTGTGAAATAATGCAGGATCGATCAAATACAGATTGAATTTTTTTGCAGATGAATGTTCACATTTAATATGAACAACGAGCCCAACGTTATTGTTCATAGTAAGTACAATGCGTGGATTGATATCTGACTAGCAAAATTATTTTCACTATGACATGACATTTGTCAAACACATGGCATGGGTTTTTATTAAATAGTACATTGTTCAACTTATTTTTATTATTTTTGAGGTGTATTCTGGTACGAACGTAAATTAAATGGATGATACATTTACAATTTTTAATTCTCTAAAAAATATTTTTTTTACGATTTTTCTCTAAAATGAATAGGGGAGCTAATAATTACACATATTTAATTTTACATGTTAAATCCCTATGTTCGCCCCTTATCCCAAACACTCGCTATAAATATATTGTGGTCAAAAAATAATCAAATCAAATACATCTTAAGGGTTCGATAAATTAGAAAATACTTTGATAGTTTTTTCGAAAGCTTGTTCTCAGGCAATAGACGCGAGAGCACAAGATGCTCGAGATTGCCATAAGACAACAAGACTGAGATAAGCGAACAAAGAAATTTGACCAAATATAGTTTCGACATCAATTGGCATCTAATAAACCTCCTAGAAAACATAATTGTATGCTTAAATAACTAGAAAACATAATTTTATGCTTAAATAAAACACTTTTACTCATGTAAGTTAATATCACACTGTTAATTTATTAGTGACTGCAGTTTCGATCAAACAATAATCATTATCAAATCATAAGTAACCATATTTATTACTTATTGATAAAGATCATTGTTTAATCTAAACTGCAGTCACTAATAAATAAACAGTGTGATATTAACTAACAATAAGTAAAAGTGTTTTATATAAGTAATAAGTATGGTTACTTGATAATGATCATTGTTTGATCTAAACTGCAGTCACTAAAAAATTAACAGTGTGATATTAACTGACAATAAGTAAAAGTGTGTTTTATTTGATTAAAAATGTATCGCGAAGTGCCGCCAACCCCAATCAGTTAATAAATGTCTAGATTTGATGAAAACCAACATTTTATAATAAACTTGGCCTTAAATTAAAATCTCCATTATTATCTAATACACCAAGCAGCAACAAAGCGCAATCGCTGTTTCATAACAAATGAGCCAGTATTTTGTAGAAAATTACATTTTACTATACCTAGTTGTGTGGATTTTACCATAAATGTTACACAGATATTTCATTTAACTTCAAAATAGGAGCTAATACTCAATCTATATCGAAAATGTTAGTAGTATATGACTTATATAGAAACAAAGGTAGTAACTTAAATATAAAACTTTCTGTATGAATTTTATTTTATATTGTATTACCTAAATGTGTTTTATTCGAAAAAATATTAGCATTGTAAAACTGACAACGCAGCAAGGATGTCATAAGATACGGATTTATTTAATGGATGTCATAAGATCCATGAGATAAGAATGTATACCGGATGTCAAACGGATAGTAAATTTTTAATTGAAATTATGTGTATGGTTTGAATTTTTTGCTTTCAATAGCATCCTTATGTCGATTTTATAAAGTCATATTTTTGTTTTATATGTATCTGTTTTCTAAGCAGTGGATGCCAAAAGGTCAAAATTTTTGCCGGATGTCATAAAATACGTTGGTCGACTATATATATATATATATATATATATATATATAGGAGAATTTTTTAACGACGGTACATGTGAATAACTGTAGATAAAGTGCTAACGAGATTCTCGGTCAGATGATAAAAATTTGCAAATGTGTGAGGCGAAAGACAGAGACAGCTGTTTCATCTTTGTTAAGAATCATCAGTCTGCCATATTCAACCCAACACACATCTGCAAATTTTTCGGAAGTAATATTTATAGTGTAGATACATGCCGGTAACGGTAGACGAGAACCGAAATGTATCTTGATATTATTCACCACTAGGTGGAGCACAAGTCACTTTTGCTACTACATTCCGCTTCGCTTATATGGCTGTAAGCTTCCACAGAAATTGCGGCGGTGGACAGCCAACCAGTGGACAGATTTAATTATTTTTCTCATTTTAATTGAACATAGGAGAATTTTTGTACGGTCGGAAAAAAAATTTCGCGGGGGCTTCATAATGCCGGATTTTTCGTCAAAATATACATGTTTAGTTCATTGCTTTTGCTGCAGAGGGTGCTTCGGTTTTTCAGTGTATATAAGATATACACATTTGAGATATGTGATCGATTATACGAGCCAACCATATATTACAATGTATCCGAAGCCCTAAGTTTGGCAACATCGCTTGTATCAGTACTTATATTGTCTACCGGCTCGTTTGCGGTAAAAAAGACTCGATACGATTTTTGCTTTGTATAGGCGAGCGCTTGTGCCGGCTGCAGCGCGTATTTATTTATTCATCCAAAAATTTGTACATAAATAGTAGCCGCCTTGAGCGATCGATCCCGGGGCCAAAAAAAGCAATTTTTGCTTTATTCCAAACTAGAATTTGGCGGTTGAAATTCGAAATATCATTTCAGGGATGAAAATGTTAAATGGTTCAAGGAATATTTTTTATTTACTACTATTTCTATATTTTATTAATATTAGAAAAATATTTTTACAGATATTGAAGGCAACAAAAAAGTGAACATCATTTGTTTGTAAATGTTTCTCGTAAAAATTTCGATTTTTAAAGAAACATTTTGAAATCAAACTTTTTTAGTTTGTTGTTTGTAATTATGAAATTATAAACGTAGCAGAAAATTTAAATGAACAATAATTGTAGAGAATGTTAAAGTGAACGAATTATAAAGAATAATGTTTTTAGAAATATTCTAGTTTTTGAAAAAAATCAATAAATACGAGAAAAAGCACTAAAAACCCTATTATCATTAAATCGGAGAAAGAAACTTGATGGTCACATTACAACTTGTTTGTATAGTAAACGCTACTTGCTTCGCTAAAGCAGGATTATGATGGGGGCATGCAAAGTAGAGGGTGGGCAAAATTCGACGTTTACATGGGGGATCTCGATAACTATTATAGATATACTAATAGATAGAGAAAAACGCATGGCGCATCCTCGATCTCTTAAAAAAGCACACAATGGTGAAAACTAAATTTATTTATCTTCTTTTGTTTTCGAGTTATAGACAAAAAGTCAATTTTTTCCATTTTCGATATATTGCAATATCTCACTTGTTTATCATTTGACAATAATAAAAGTTATATGTTTTTTGAAAAAAATTAAATAAGCTTAACAGTATTCCGATATCTTCATTAATATGAGAGTTATAACATAAAGTTGTGTTTTTTTTTTAATATAACCTATAGTTGGCTTTGGCCTATTTTATTAGGTTATTTTTCTCTCTTTAACGATATATAGCATATGGGGGTTGTATTTGCAATTTCATTAAAATTAAGTAAAAATAAGGAGTATATATATACAATATCTTTATTATCAAACTGTTAACCTATACACAAATTTACAATATTTACAACTGATATTACAATGATTAGTCTGATAATTGGCTATCGACCAGAGGTCTTTCAGCCCGGATATGTCTGTCTTGTCGCGTTAGTCAGTCTGAGATGTTGATGGATGAAATGATGAAATGAACTCGAATGTTGTGGACGGAGGATTTTTGAATTTTGGATTGATGTTGGGATCTCTGCGTAAGCAATATAAGGAGTATTATTTTTCAATCATTAAATCTATTTTCTCAAGTTTCCCTTGTATTTTAAGAATTCTTGAAAATGGCATTAAGCCGAAACTAGTTGAAAATAAAACAATTTAATCGTGAAACAAACCAAGTGAATTTTATTTTTTTTAAAACCTATATTAACATAATGTTTCACCAAGTGATCAATGAGAAACAAGTATATGACAGGTAATAGATGTTTTATTTATTATAATACTTTATAAAAATGCAAAGGTTACAACTATTTATAACACTCTTTTTTTATCTCTTAAATTACTAATATTGCCATTTCTCATTTTATACAATTTGTCTTTTATAAGTCCCACAACAAAGAAATCTAGCGGCATCAAATCGGATGATCGTGGTGGCCACTTTACAGGTCCATTTGTTCCTATTCATTTATTCCTAAAATTAATATTTAATATCAATAATAATTATCAATAATTATACCATCTTGTTGAAAGAATATAGTTCTTCGTTGAATTAATGGCAATGTCAATGTATCCCAAAAAAATTTAATAGCGTGTTGGTCTAAAATTTTATAATAACGTCGTCTGTCAAGGTTTCCTTCATAAATTTCGTATGGTAACTTTTTGTTTCCTATGATTAAAACCAAAGCGTCACTGGCACTGGACATCAATAACATGGTGAGAGTTGGAATTAGACCAATAATGTGCATACCTGATGAGCTAATATATGTTTGGTGTGTCCAGGCGCGCACCCAGGTGGGTGGCTATCCAAGACATTTATATACCGAGTGTGACCAAACCTGGCCACAGGAAAATACCGTTTTTTAGAATTTGTATTAATTGTAATGCCATATTGCACTTTTATTTATTGTCATATTCACAGATTTTCAGTTTACACATATGTTTGTGAATGTTATTATATGCGTCAGCATCCCCCCCCTAAGCCAAATTATATGTGTATGCCCCTCCCCAAGCCAAATTTCTGGGTGCGTGCCTGCGAGTGTCCAAATTATACAACGGTTA
This sequence comes from Ocypus olens, assembly GCA_910593695.2. Taxonomy (NCBI): domain Eukaryota; kingdom Metazoa; phylum Arthropoda; class Insecta; order Coleoptera; family Staphylinidae; genus Ocypus; species Ocypus olens. The sequence continues at coordinate 22,492,145 of OU343056.1, forward strand.
AAAGGGTTGGAATTGAAGATTTTGTAAATGTTGTTTTCGAATAGTGTAAGGCCTAAATTTATGTTTTTCATAATTGAAATCCTGGATTCCTCTCAATTTTACGAGTTGAAATAGCTGGTACAGCTCTAATTACAAACATAATTCATTTTTCTGTGTTTTAACTATCATATCATGTTGGTCTTGAAAGAAAATTGGGTTGTTTAATAAAAAACAATTTATGTGTATACAAATAACACAAGCCAACTAAGCTGAAAGGGAGACAATGTATTTGATATTTCAAAAATTATAATTTTTAATAGATTTTAATGCTATATATCGTTGAAAAGAGAAAAAATACTCTAATAAAATACACGAAATCCATCTACAGGTTATATTTGAAAAAAAACACAACTTTATGTTGTTATTCAAATTAATGAAGATATCGGAATTTTGTTGAGCTTATTTTCTTCTTTTCAAGAAAGTGCAATATATAATTTTCATTATTGTCAAATAATGAGATATTTCAATATATTGAACATTGAAAAAAATGACTTTTTGGCTATAACTGGTAAACAAAAGATGATAAATAAATTTTAGTTTTCACCATTGAGTTATTCTGTAAAAAAGAGATAGTGGATGCGCCATCCGTTTTTCTCTATCTATTATAGTTATCGAGATCTCCCATTGAAACATCGAATTTTGCCCACCCAGTACTTTCATCGTAAGTGATTTACTTATTGATTATATGAAATACAGTGTAGTGTCGATAACGTGAACTAATTAATAACAAGCCTGTTCACGTTTTCGAGGAGTTCACAAAACTGGGTAGGTATATAAATACGTATACAGGGTGTAGAATTGGTTCGCACACTAAATTATTTCAACATCTGGAAAACATGGGTCCACACTCTTCAAGGAAAGCCAGAGGGTCTTTGTGAGAGTGATTGATGAACACATCAGATTTTAATCTACCATCAAACACGCATTTTAAGTCTTGCCACCTCACTCTATTCTTCGGAATTATTTTCTTGCAGTTTTTGATGGAAATATTTAGCTCTCTTTCAGTACCACTCCATCTATAATCGACACGCGCAACAGGTTTACGTTGTTTCAAAAATCATTTAGAGAGACATTACTCCATCTTACAGAATTCAGAGGTTCGAAGAGATTAGCTATTCCACATTTGTCAAATATATTGATGCCGTAATTATGAATCTACTGCTTCGAATATAAGCACTGTCCATGTTCACGTTAGGAATAGTTTGTTATTTGGTTGTTTACGTTTTCTATATGCCAAATTAAAAGGGCCCGTTCACGTTTTGGGGTGTTCACGTTATAGGATGTTTACATTATAGAGACTACACTGCAGTTTTTTCAAGATGTTCTAAAAACCAAGAGAGACCATGAAAAGTGCAAATAAAAATAGAAATATTAAAATTTAAATATATTAAAGTTTTATTTATATTTCTAACTTATATTTTAAAAGATTATTCAATATTTTCAATACCTACTTTAAAAAGCCAACATTAAATTAAATATCATGTCATTTTTTTCCGATGTAATTATACGTTATTTGTTTTTTTTTATATATTTATTAATTTTTACAAAAACTAGAGAACTTTTTTGGGAGATCCAAATATATAAAGGCGTAATTTTTTTCCAAAATTATGATTAAAAGCAATTCGAAAAAAAAAGAAACGAAATTTCACCAAAAGTTTCAGTACATGGGATTGATAAATAAAGGTTATGTTCAAAGTTTCATTTGTAAATATTAAGTAGTTTTCGAGAAAAGATGCCCACAGACATTTTTCAAAAATGGTCGGAATCTTTGACTATGGACTGACGAATTATGCTCGCATTTGCATTCTCCACGCTGCTGACGAAGACATCGAGAATTTTTTTTTTGCTTTCCCATTTTTAAATTACACTCCATTTTTGGAGATGTAAAAGGTTTTACTTAAGTAAAATTTAAGAAGTGTACGTGATTTGTTTAATCTTAAATTTCTGGAGAAGGCAAGGTACCAAATCAATCAGCTTAAAAAGCTTCTAAAATAATGTAAGAAGGCCGATACTGTCAAATAATTAGGGGAACCAATATTAACATAGTTCATTTTTTTTTCATAAAATCAATGTTCATATTTCATTATCTACAACTTGAATCTAAAATATTTTGCGAAGAGATTTAAAAAAAATATAAAGAAAAACAAAAGGAAAACGCTGGTATAAACAGCCACTTCCGACTTCCGGATTTTAACTAAATGCTTTTCAGATCGTTGGGTTAAAATATTCGGGAGTTCGCCACCCGTACCACAAAGTTTAAAAAAAAACGGGGATTAATATTATGCAATTTTTACTGATGCGGAAAGCGTAGGAAATTGTCACGATGGTAGTTAACATGGTCGAACCATTTTTGTAATATTTTCACATTTATAAAATTATCGGATAAACAAAAACACGATTAAACATCCACTTTCTGTGTTTGAAAAATTTTACCAGAAGCATTCTAGTTCTATAGATTGTTAATTAAGGCTACTGTTCAAAGTATTATTTTAAAATATTCAGTTTTTCAGTTATAGCGCACTCACAACACTCAGACATGAAAATTTTGTTTTAAAAACTATGGAAATCATCTCTAGGGACGCTTAAATGAATATTTCCGTTAAAAAAAATGTAAAAAAATTTCGTGATCACAATATTTTCGGTTGATTTACAAAACCGATTTTCTTCGGAGCTCCTCTTACAATAACAATTTAAGAAATATCATAATATCATTGAACTTTCAGTATGTTGTTGATAAATATTCCCTACTGAATTAAGCTATATAAATTAATTATTTGGCTCGACATTTTTTGTTTGTTTCCAGCGCGTTTCAAATTCAGAGACCAAAATGTTTTAAACTAATCAGGATATTAAAACAAAATAAAAAAAAAATACAGTGAAACCAGTCACGGAAATGGATAAATTTTCAAATTGCCTGTGTATTAAAATGTTAGAAATATATTCCCGAGTTATCGCACCACATGGTAACAGAAAAAGTCTTGAAGAATAATACCGGCAGAAGTACAAAAACAAGGCATGACCACATTGGCAACGCAGTATGGTTTCGTAAAATGCGCAAAACACATACATTTTACACAGATGGGCTTCGCATCTCGCGTGATATATCAATGGCTTCGTAAAACGTGTAATATATGCTTTATTGCTGTATATACTATAAATTGAATAAAGTTACCCCTCTCAGGTTGCCTTTATTTATGGATATCTCGTCAATTGATATACTTAATTTGCACTCCATTATCACTTTAAATAGACCCGGGCTTCTGAGCACCTATTGTATATGTCGGGCCTCCTATCATCCGTTCTACATGTATATATACCGGGTGACCCAGCGATCTGTAAAAGCCCCATTACTTATTTGCTATTTGAGATATCGACTTCCGGTTTTCTTGAACTGGTACCCACACTTATTCTGCATATTTTAAAAATATATATGTTTTTGTACAGGGTGTCCCAGTATACATTACAGAACAAAGTTATGTTTTTTTAAATGGAACACCCTATATTTTATACTTTATTTTCAACCCTCTTGAGAAGCTGATAAAAATAGTATAAAATACCATGGGTCTATAATGGACGGTTGGTTAGTTATGGGCAAATTTGTGACAAAAACAAGGACACATTGAAAAAATTGCAGAAGCGCTCCTAGCAAAGCTAGCGTCATTTTTTATACACTAAAGAATTTTCCACTTCATGAAGTATAATACAAATCGGCATTGGTTATTTTTTGTTCATACTGCTATACAGGGTGTCAACATACGCAAAACGATGGATAACTATTTTTTTTCAAATGGAACACCCTATATATCTTGCCACCAGTGCATGGCATTTTTGATAAGCTTTCCGATGATATACAATTTGTATAATGAAATATTAAGGATTCTTGAGAATTATCCATAAAAACAATTTTCTTTTGTCACCTCCTGCTCATTTTTGGATTTTCAGCCAAAACTATCCATTTTCTGAAAAGGTAATAGAAGACCAAAGTTGTAGAGCGGAAAATTTTCGATCGATATCGGTCTTTCGACTTTTCCAATAATTCGTACATTGCCCGCCAGAGTGCGCAAAATCGTGATCGTATATGCATTTTAACGTTTTTTCCAAATTGTTTATTAATTAATTGCACTATACTTAATTTTCCACGCCCTCTAGCGGAAAAACGGGTAATTGCAGAATAATTCAAAAGACCTACATCGATTGAAAATGTTCCGCTCTACAATTCTTAATAGAAGCAATTTTTGCGCTAAATGCATAGTTTTCACTGGGAATTCAAAAAACCATTAAAAAATGCGAAAATTGATACAAACATTTTCAATTTGCATTTTTAGTGAAAACTATGCATTTTGGGCAAAAATTGCTTCTATTAAGAGTTGTAGAGCGGAACATTTTCAGTCGATATTGGTCATTTGAATTTCTCTATAATTTCCCGTTTTCCGCTAGAGGGTGCGGAATATAAAGTATAGTGCAATTTATTAATAAAAAAATTGAAAATAAAACGTGTATGCATACACGGTCACGATTTTGCGCTCTTGCGGGCAATGTACGCATTATCTGAAAAGTTGAAAGACCTATATCGATCGGAAATTTTCCGCTCTACAACTTTGGTCTTCTATTACTTTTCCAGAAAATGAATAGTTTTATGCAAAAAATCCAGAAATGAGCAGGAGGTGACAAAAGAAAAATGTTTTTCTGAATAAATCTCAAGAATCCTTAATATTTTATTATACAAACAGAATATCATTAGAAAGCTTATTAAAAATACCATAGATTGGTGTCAACGTATGCAGGGTGTTCAATTTGAAAAAAAATAGTTAATCATTGTTTTGCGTATGTTGACACCCTGTATAGCAGTATGAAGAAAAAAAGACCAAATCGATATGTATTATTCTTCATGACGTGGAAAATTTTCTATTGTATAAAAAATGATGCTATCTTTGCTAGGAACGCTTCTGCAATGTTTTCAATGTGTACATGTTTTTGCCACAAATTTGCCCATAACTAACCAACCGTCCATAATAGACCCATAGTATCTTATACTATTTTTATCAGATTCTTAAGGGGATTAAAAATAAAGTATAAAATATGGGGTGTTCCATTTAAAAAAACATAACTTTGATCTGTTATTTATACTGGCACACCCTGTACAAAAACGTACATATTTTTAAAATATGTAGTATAGGTGTGGGTACCAGTTCATGGAAATTAGAAGTCGATATCTCAAATAGCAAATAAGTTATGGGGCTTTTACAGATCGCTGGGTCACCCGGTATATATATATATAAAACGGCAAGAAGTAACGGACGCTGCTATGTAGTGAAGTGTGAGGTGTAACGGGAGAAAGGTCCAGAATTTCGATATAGTCCGCAGGGAGCAATAAACCAGATGTAGTGTGTGCTCAGTCACTATATTTCGCTATAAGTAGCCAACGTTTCGCGTAAAACATTTACGCATCATCAGGGCCTAAAATTAAATGTTACAAGAAATAATAGGGGCCCCTATTACGTTACGCGCACATGTTATTTGCGATGTGCTGTTTTATTTTTAAATTTTAACGCCTCGTCTACACACGATCACCATGACGAACTTCTTAACCTCTTCACCACGCGGTCGCCTCACGCACCGCAGGACATCATTATTTTAATCGTTTACTAGTAAGTTTAACCTCTTTTGTTTTCTTGTTCACTGCCTTCAGCTTTTACTTTGTTAAAATTTTTCGCAATTTTGATCATTTTACTCCTCACTAAAATTTCTTGTAACATTTAATTTTAGGCCCTGATGATGCATAAATGTTTTACGCGAAACGTTGGCTACTTATAGCGAAATATAGTGACTGAGCACACACTACATCTGGTTTATTGCTTCCTGCGGACTATATCGAAATTCTGGACCTTTCTCCCGTTACACCTCACACTTCACTATATATATATATATATATATATATATATATATATATATATATATATATATATATATATATATATATATACATGTAGAGGGCCATTACGAAGCCAAAAGTTATATACTCCGCCGCTTATATCAAGCCCGACACCTACTTGCGAGGCCCAAATCCGGGCTTCGTAAAAACTCCATGTATATCGTCTTATTTTTCAATGTTATGTCGGAAACTGTCGGAAAAAAAATTTCGGGGGGGCTTCATAATTCCGGATTTTTCATCAAAATATACATGTTTAGTTCATTGCTTTTGCTGCAGAGGGCGCTTCGGGTTTTCAGTGTATATAAGATAGACACATTTGAGATAAATGATCGATTATACGAGCCAACCATATATTACAATGTATCCGAAGCCCTAAGTTTGGCAACATCGCTTGTATCAGTACTTATATTGTCTACCGGTTCGTTTGAGGTAAAAAAGACTCTATACGATTTTTGCTTTGTATAGGCGAGGGCTTGTGCCGGCGGCAGCGCGTATTCATTTATTCATCCAAAAATTTGTACATGAATAGTAGCCGCCTTGAGCGATCGATCCCGAGGCCAAAAAAACAATTTTTGCTTTATTCCAAACAAGAATTTGGCGGTTGAAATTCGAAACATAATTTCAGAGATGGTATGAAAATGTTAAATGGTTCAAGGAATATTTTTTATTTACTATTATTTCTATATTTTATTAATATTAGAAAAACATTTTTACAGATATTGAAGGCAACAAAAAAGTGAACATCATTTGTTTGTAAATGTTTCTCGTAAAAATTTAGATTTTTAAAGAAACATTTTGAAATCAAACTTTTTTAGATTGTTTGTAATTATGAAATTATAAACGTAACAGAAAATTTAAATGAACAATAATTGTAGAGAATGTTAAAGTGAACGAATTATAAAGAATAATATTTTTAGAAATATTCTAGTTTTTGAAAAAATCAATAAATACGAGAAATATCACTAAAAACCCTATTATCATTAAATCGGAGAAGAAACTTGATGGTCACATTACAACTTGTTTGTATAGTAAACGCTACTTGGTTCGCTAAAGCAGGATTATGATGGAGGCATGCAAATGATGTGTACAGGGTGGGCAAAATTCGACGTTTCTATGGGGGATCTCGATAACTATTATAGATATACTAATAGATAGAGAAAAACGCATGGCGCATCCTCGATCTCTTGAAAAAGCACACAATGGTGAAAACTAAATTTATTTATCTTTTTTTGTTTTCGAGTTATAGACAAAATGTCAATTTTTTCCATTTTCGATATTTTGCAATATCTTACTTGTTTATCATTTGACAATAATAAATGTTATATGTTTTTTGAAAAGAATAAAATAAGCTTAACAGTATTCCGATATCTTCATTAATATGAGAGTTATAACATTAAGTTGTGTTTTTTTAATATAACCTATAGTTGGCTTTGGCCTATTTTATTAGGTTATTTTTCTCTTTTCAACCATATATAGCATGTGGGGGTTGTATTTGCAATTTCATTAAAATTTAGTAAAAATAAGGAGTATTATTTTTCAATCATTAAATCTATTTTCTCAAGTTGGCTATTTTAAAGGTAATATTAGATGTTTTATTTATTATAATACTTTATAAAATGCAAGGGTTACAACTATTTATAACACTTTTGCATGCATTATTAATATGGACATTTGAAATTTGATTTATACACTCAATACAATTTTCTCTTAAATTATTAATATTGCCATTTCTCATTTTATACAATTTGTCTTTTATAAGTCCCTCATCCAAGAAATCTAGCGGCATCAAATCGGATGATCGTGGTGGCCACTTCACAGGTCCATTTGTTCCTATCCATTTATTCCCAAATTTAATATTTAATATCAATAATAATTATCAATAATTATATCATCTCGTTGAAAGAATATAGTTCTTCGTTGAATTAATGGCAATGTATCCAAAAAAATTTTAATAGCGTGTTGGTCTAAAATTTTATAATAACGTCGTCTGTCAAGGTTTCCTTCATAAATTTCGTATGGTAACTTTTTATTTCCTATGATTAAAACCAAAGCGTCCTTGGCACTGGACATCAATAACATGGTGAGAGTTGGAATTAGACCAATAATGTGCATTATGTCTGTTAAAGATACCTGATGAGCTAATATATGTTTGGTGTGTCCAGGCGCGCACCTAGGGGGGTGGCTATCCAAGACATTTATATACCGAGTGTGACCAAACCTGGCCATAGAAAAATACCGTTTTTTAGAATTTATATTAATTGTAATGCCATTGCTATATTGCACTTTTATTTATTGTCATATTCACGGATTTTCAGTTTACACATATGTTTATGAATGTTATTCTATGCGTCAGCATCCCCCCCCAAGCCAAATTATATGTGTGAGCCCCTCCCCAAGCCAAATTTCTGGGTGCGCGCCTGCGAGTGTCCAAATAATACAACGGTTAAAAGGGTTGGAATTGAAGAATTTGTAAATATTGTTTTCGAATAGTGTAAGGCCTAAATTTATGTTTTTCATAATTGAAATCCCAGATTCCTCTCAATTTTACGAGTTGAAATAGCTGGTACAGCTCTAATTGCGCATATAATTCATTTTTCTGCGTTTTCACTATCATATCATATTGGTCTTGAAAGAAAATTGGGTTGTTTAATAAAAAACAATTCATGTGTATACAAATAACACAAGCCAACTAAGCTGAAAGTGAGACAATGTATTTGATATTTCAAAAATTATGATTTTTAATAGATTTTAATGCTATATATCGTTGAAAAGAGAAAAAATACTCTAATAAATACGCGACATCCATTTACAGGTTATATTTAAAAAAAAACACAACTTTATGTTGTTATTCAAATTAATGAAGATATGGGAATTTTGTTGAGCTTATTTTGTTCTTTTCAAGAAAGTGCAATATATAATTTTCATTATTGTCAAATGGTAAACAACTGAGATATTTCAATATATCGAAAATTGAAAAAATGACTTTTTGGCTATAACTGAAAAACAAAAGATGACAAATAAATTTAGTTTTCACCATTGAGTTTTTCTGTAAAACAGAGATAGTGGATGCGCCATCCGTTTTTCTCTATCTATTATAGTTATCGAGATCTCCCATTGAAACATCGAATTTTGCCCAGCCAGTACTTTCATCGTAATTGATTTACTTATTGATTATATGAAATATAGTGTAGTGTCGAAAACGTGAACTAATTAATAACAAGCCTGTTAACGTTTTCGAGGAGTTCACAAAACTGGGTAGGTATATAAATACGTATACAGGGTGTAGAATTGGTTCGCACACTAAATTATTTCAACATCTGGAAAACATGGGCCCACACTCTTCAAGGAAAGCTAGAGGGTCCTGGTGAGAGTGATTGATGAACACATCGGGCTTTAATCTACCATAAAACACGAATTTTAAGTCCTGCCAACTCACTCTATTCTTCTCAATTATTTTCTTGCAGTTTTTAGAAATATTTAGCTCTCTTTCAGTACCACTCCACTTATAACCGACGCGCGGCAGGTTCACGTTGTTTCAAAAATCATTTAGAGAGGCATTACTCCATCTTACCGAATTCAGAGGTTCAAAGAGATTAGCTATTCCACATTTTTCAAATATATTGATGCCGTAATTATGAATGTACTGCTTCGATTATTGGCACAGTCCATGTTCACGTTAGGAATACTTTGCTATTTGGTTGTTTACGTTTTGGAGTATGCCAAATTTAAAGAGGCCGTTCACGTTTTGGGGTGTTCACGTTATAGGATGTTTACATTATAGAGACTACACTGCGATTTTTTTCAAGATGTTCTAAAAATCAAGAGAGACTATGAAAAGTGCATATAAAAATAGAAATATTAAAATTTAAATATATTAAAGTTTTATTTATATTTTAAAAGATTATTCAATATTTTCAATACCTACTTTAAAGAGCCAACATTAAATTTAATATTTTAATGTGGCTATCATGTTATTTTTTCCGATTTAATTATACGTTATATGTTTTTTTATATTTATTAATTTTTACAAAAACTAGAGATTTCAAAAAACTTTTTTGGGAGATCCGGTTTTATAAAGGCGTAATTTTTTTCCAAAATTTTGTTTAAAAGCAATTCGGAAAAAAAGAAACGAAATTTCACCAAAAGTTTCAGTACTTGGGATTGCCAAATAAAGGTTATGTTTAAAGTTTCATTTGTAAATATTAAGTTGTTTTTGAGAAAAGACGCCCACAGACATTTTTCAAAAATGGTCGGAATCTTTGACTATGGACTGACGAAATCTGCTCGCATTTTCATTGTCCACGTTGCTGACGAATACATCGAGAAATTTTTTTTTGCTTTCCCATTTTTAAATCACGCTCCATTTTTGGCTCAGGGGCGGACTTATATCAGGCTCCAGCTCGCGGACAAATTTTGGAGCAGTGATCATATGGGAAATGGCGGGGAAATAGCAGTCCGTGTTTATATAGTCAAAGGTCGGAATCGATTCATAGATGTGTGATATTTGCAAAAAACTTTACAATTATTTTGAATTAAAAACAAAGGTTTGCCATGAAATCATAATGTCGGATATTTTATTTTGTTCTGAAAAATGACAGTTGCTGTCGCATTACGAATTTAAATTAATTTGAATTTAAAACTTAATAAGTGTACGTGATTTGTTTAATGTTAAATTTCTGGAGAAGGCAAGGTACCAAATCAATCAGCTTAAAAAGCTTCTAAAATAATGTAAGAAGACCGATACTGTCAAATAATTAGGGGAACCAATATTAACATATTTCAATTTTTTGCATAAAATCAATGTTCATTTTTCATTATCTATAACTTGAATCTAAAATATTTTTTGAAGAGATTTAAAAAAAATATAAAAAAAAGAACAAAAGGAAAACGCTAGTATAAACAGCCACTTCTGATTTTCTTCGGAGCTCCTCTTACAATAACAATTTAAGAAATATCATAATATCATTGAACTTTCAGTATGTTGTTGATAAATATTCCCTACTTAATTAAGCTATATAAATTAATTATTTGGCTCGACATTTTTTGTTTGTTTCCAGCGCGTTTCAAATTCAGAGACCAAAATGTCTTAAACTAATCAGGATATCAAAACAAAATAAAAATAAAAATTACAGTGAAACCAGTCACGGAAATGGATAAATTTTCAAATTGCCTGTGTATTAAAATGTTAGAAATATATTCCCGAGTTATCGCACCACATGGTAACAGAAAAAGTCTTGAAGTCTAATACCGGCAGAAGTACAAAAACAAGGCATGACCACATTGGCAACGCAGTATGGTTTCGCAAAATGCGCAAAACACATACATTTTATACAGATGAGCTTGGTATCCCGCGTGATATATCAATGGCTTCGTAAAACGTGTAATATATGCTTTATTGCTGTATATACTATAAATTGAATAAAGTTACCCCTCTTAGGTTGCCTTTATTTATGGATATCTCGTCAATTGATATACTTAATTTGCACTCCATTATCACTATAAATAGACCCGGGCTTCTGAGCACCTATTGTATATGTCGGGCCTCCTATCATCCGTTCTACATGTATATATATATATATATATATATATATATATATATATATATATATATATAATCCGCAATAATGCTTTCAAAAACCTTTGACAGATTGCTAATCAGGGAAATTGGGCGGTAGTTTTTTACATCACGACGATCACCTGATTTGAAAACTGGTATCACTCTCACTGTTTTCCATTCCGGAAATATACCACTGCATAGTGGTTCCAGCAGCGGTCATAATTCGAAAATATTTATGTCAACATTTTTGCATATAATTTTGCATACTACTTGATAAATACTCTGACTTAATGTAGGTATAAAAATCTAACCTGTAAAATAGAACAGTCTTTTGATTTTAGACATCCGAAGTGACAGTTCGTCACTAGTGCACAATTGTGTTATTAGTACGTCATTAAATTATTTCTCTTTATTTTTCTTGATTTTTTGGATTGTTTTACAACGGAATTCCAAGAACAAGTTCCTACTCTATTTTCACTCAGTTTTAAACTACACATATCGAAATATATAAGCCGTGTGACTTGCAAAAACAATATTAAATTTTTCGATTTTATTTATTTGTTTTATAAACTTTTAACTACATTCCCCCATGAACCCTTACTGATAATATATCACAATTTGTTCCTTAGAGCCTGTAGAACGCGAACTTATTTCATTTATCTGCAGCGAGTTGCAGCTGTTCTTTTCACATAGAATTTATGTCACCTCAGCACAGTGGTTTCAAATGCCGAAATTGTTGCCAAAATATTACGGCGTTATTCGAATTGTATTTAAATTTGTATATCGTCTGAATGAGAAACTGAAAATAAAAATTTTCAAAAACAAAATGGCGGATCAAGTATGGCAGGCAAAAATTATAAAAATAGTCATTTTTTAATTAAATTTAGGATATGGGTTTTTAAGGTCGCTGAGTGAATCTTAACTATCTCCACTGTAAAAAAACGCCCTATAGCGTAAATTATACACGTAAACCAACATTTATAAAATATTTGTTATATCTCCATTTACTTTTTCCTTAAATATTTTTTACAAATGTTCCTTTACGAGGAAATATTTGTTTGAGATTTGGCTGCCTAAAACTGGGAGTGAGGCAGATAAGGCTTGCCACATGTTACTTATGATGATGAAGTCCTTTCCCGACATCGAAAATGTAAATCTTGAATATTTACAAAATCTTATCAGCTACATTTGCAAAATAACTGGTGGAATATTGGAAAAGAGCTACCGTCAGAAGTCGAGGTTTACAGAAAAATATTTAAATTGGTAGGATGTCCTAGAAAAAATGCGACTTCTTGAAAAACAGTGGCAGCACGCAACGTATGCAAGAAGTCCTACAGGCTAAGCAATTATCATTAGCAGCTGGGCGACACAGGAAAGATTTTTCAGACTGCAGTAAACAGTCCGAACATAAAAGGATATCTGCATTGTCAAAGGTGATGATTCCGCTGTTAATTAATTATTGGAAAACTATAAATCCAACAAGCAGTTTATTTGTGATGACGTTCTCAGTTAATAACCAGACAACAAATGTTATTGTCTCGTTAAATTACTGGGTAATTTATATTAAGAACAACTGATCCTTCATCAGTTTCCCTACTACTGTATGGATCCGCCATTTTGTAATGTGAATTTTTAATTTCAGATTCTCACTCAGCGACCTCAAAAACCTCCATATACGAAATTTTGTGAAAAAATGACAATTTTTATAATTCATGCCGGCCCTATTGGATCCGTCATTTTGTTATTCCTATTTGTAATTCGTTATTTTTAATCAACGACCTTGAAAAGCCCTATGTCTGAATTTTTATGAAAATATGACAATTTTTATAATTTTTGTCCGCCCTATTGGAACCGCCATTTTGTTTTTAAAATTTTTAATTTCAGATTCTTAATCAGCAAAGTTAGAAAATGTGATGTACTAATTATCATTCAATTCCGATAGGATCTTCATATTTTGGCCACATTTTCGGCATTTGGGACCACTGTGCACTGGCGAGAATAAAGTAAATCCGAGTAAGAGGCGCAGCTAAAACTTCAGCAAGATCATGAAGAATAAATGCAGGTAAAGAGTCGGGTCCCATAGTCAAATTTGGTTTCAGCGTCTTCGTGTGTTTGATCACGACCTCTTCAGAAATTTTATAGATGCCCAAGCGATCCCGATTTACCTAGTTACACGGAGGAATTAACGGGCCGGTTTTATAGCAAGTGGAAAAATGTTCTGCAAAAGCCCCTACGACAGCCGATGGATTGGAATGAGGTTCATTATTATAAATGATTTCACCAGGAATTTTTGATGTTTTCCGTTTCTTGTTAATATACGTCGAAAAATTCTTAGGGTTATGTGTTATTAATTTTTCTGATTTGGCAATATAGTCGTTGTACGCAATGGAATCTGTCTTTTGCAAATTGCGAAGACGTAATTTGTTTAAGAATTATGGGTATCTTTTCAAGCGCAATCGATATCTCCTTTTTTAATTTAATCAACTTGATTATTTTGCTGTTAAACCAAGCCGAGTAAGTATGCTTGGTAGTTTTATACTTAGGAACATTTCTATCCAGTATGCCATGAAGTGTTTTCAGAAATATTGAAGCGATTTTATTAACATTCTTACTGTGTTGAAATAGAGTTGTCCAGTCATAATTATTGATGTCCTTGTAAATTTTGTAAATGTTTGCTTTCTTAAAATTATACTGATTAGAGATGTGACCCAGAAAATTGGTTGAAGGGCGCTCCACTGTAACACTAAAAGTAAGTGCGGGATGATGTGCGTCTTCGGGCACGGGAGGATTTTAATTTAAATTTGACGATGTACACAAAGATCCAAAATCCTGTTATTTTTATTAAAAATATTAGTTCGTTGTATTAACCCTTAGTAGCCTGATTTACGAAAGTGATTTATTTTTAATATTACTGTGTTTGCTTGAGGGTCTAGATGAAGGGAAAAATAGCTAAAAAAATCACAATATTTATTTTACATATTTATTTAGAAAAAAAAACAGGTATCAATTTTGATACTTCAGGCATTAACGCCATAAAGAAATTAGATATACCTATGCATGAAAAAAACAGGTATCAATTTTGATACTTCAGGCATTAACGCCATAAAGAAATCAGATATACCTATGCATGAAATAATGCGAAACATTGATTGTTTTTATTATCGCATAACGACACTTTACACTTTTTACAGAACCAGGAGGTAAGTTTCCTACAATTATTAAATTTACACTTATTTCTAGAATCCATAAATATTTTTTCATGACCAATACAATCGCAACGCACGTCAGTAGAGGGTAGTACATGTACACCTGTCCGGGGTCTTTTAGAAGGTACTGTAGTGTCTTGTCGACTGTTGGTACTGGGTCTTCCCCTTTTATTTTTCGAGTGACTTTGATATCTACATAAAGTATCGGCAAGCTCAGTTCTAAAATCTGCTAACTTCATAATATTCTTCTAAAGTTTTCCTTTCATTGTGTTTACCTTTTTGTATAGTACCCAAGCATTGATGACAGTCATGTCTAACAAGTGGTAGAAGAGCCTCGTTGTCCACTTTCTCGACTTTATGCGGATGCGATATCGACCAATGAAGCAATCCATCAAATCAACGCCGCCCATGTGTGCATTATATTCTTTTATGACCCGAGGACATGATACTTGAACATTGGCCTTTAGTTTTTTTTCGTAGCGGGTTATAGTATCCGCTGGTTCAGTGCCAACATACGTGGAAAGTAATAGTACTTGCTTGTTGTCTTTCCAACTTGTGGCCGAAAATTCGTGGCCTTCGTGAGAGGCCACATTTTCATGATATGTACCTCTGGGTACGTTAGACTTCATAATTTCCCGTTTCTCCGGCAACTTGCACTACTTTCCAAGCCTGTTTCTCTGTACTGTTCCAAGACAATAAATACCTTCGTTGGTCAAGTAATGTAGCAGAGGAATATTCGTATAAAAATTGTCAAAATAAGTTATATGATTGACGTGCCTAGGTACTGGTCGTAACAATCGAATAACTGTATTCGATACAGCTCCGAGGTCTGGTTCGCCAGGTAAACGGTCTATGTCCTTAGCTCCTGAGTAAATCGCAAAACTGTAGGCATACCCAGACAGAGGGCATAAAACGTATAATTTGAATCCCCACTTATGGGGCTTCTTGGGTAAGTATTGTTTCATAAAATGTTTAATTTTAGTTGAACACATTTGCTCGTCTAGTGATAGACGATGCTCAAATGGTACAGTAATAAATTTCTTGTTCAAATAGTCTATCACTGGTCTTACTTTATGCAGTCGGTCGTGCTGGGGATGATCAATGGGCAAATGTTTAGAGTCGTCATTCATGTGAAAAATTTGTCGAATTTTATCAAATCTGTTGCGATTCATTGTTTGTGCTATGGGTTCAAACTTTGTAATGTTTGACCAGTATGACCTGACACTAGGATAATGATATACACTAGTAAAAATAAGAATTCCAATAAATTTACGTAATTCTAAGACAGTTACAGGTTCTGTAAAGTTGGGATTCTTTTGGAAGGCATATTTATTTGACTCGTCCACTAGAAATCTCAAAATTTCTTCACCGAAAAAATAAGAAAAAAAAACTGAAAAGGAGTGTCTAAGTTCATAATTTCTTGTGAATACTCAGTGTTTCCAGCAAACTGGAAAGCATTTTGGACTATGTCCATATTCTTTACTCTCCACACTAAGTTTCTAGAGTTGAAAGGTGCAGTTTGCAGGTTGTTCTGGCAGCTGGTTGTAGGAGTTGGGCTTCGTTCAACAGTCTCTAAATTATGTTGCATGTCGGTATCTACGTTTGCTGCAGGTGGATCTGCATCCAAGTTTGGGTCAGTGGGAAAATTACCTACATCCTCTTCATCTTCTAGCTCCATCAGACGATCTCTTTGGCTCGAATAATAGTCTATGTCATCTTCATTGTCGGTGGAATCGTCTTCCGAAATTTCACCATTTTCTAACCGCTTCAATATGCTCTCAATCTCTTCTGGTCGCATTTTTGATAAATTTCTATAATAAAATAAAAATAAAAGTAATCCCAACACCAAGCTATGCAGAAAAATAATGAATCGGAAGTTCAAAAAGTTTTTATAGCTAAAGAATTAGTAGGTAGGTTTTCTGTAGGGCGGAATGCCTGAAGTATCAAAATTGATACTCACAAAAATAGCACTAGTTTCTTCAAGTAAAACATGCACTCGCAAAAAATAATTATATCATAGCGAAAATAATATATTCGCTTACCTCAAAAGTATTTATATTCTTCAGAAAAAGAAAATATATCAAATTTGTATTCAACAAAACTTTTAGTAAAATGTGTTTACTTGTTCACTTTGCCGCGCAAGTAATATGTCATAGATAAAATAAAACAATAATGACATTTGATTTTTTTTTAAATTTCGCTGGAAAGAATATTATACAACAGTAAAATACGTACAGCCAACCTATAAAAAAAACTAATAGTAATGTGAACATTCGGTTTAAAAGATTGGTATCAAAATTGAAACTCTAGGTTATTATTTAAGCCCGAATAATTGATCAAATTAAGTAGCGTATGTGTTAACGTCGAAAAATTGCCATTTAGTTTACAACTTGCATAGTCTGGTATATTTAAGTCACCTAAAATTAATGTATTCTTCATAGATAGTTTTGTCTCAAGACACTCAAAAGATGCTACATAATTATTTATATTAGTATTTGGTGGAATATAACAGCAAAAGATATTGAAACTGCCACTGTTTAAAGATATGTTTGCAGCAACTGCATCAATATTCATATCATTCGGTAATTGTAGATCTATTTGTTTAAAGCGATTTATATTTCAAAATGCTAAGAGAGCACCACCGCCCCTACCATGTAGTCTATCACAGCGTGATATCGAATATGATTCAGGAAACAGTTCCGTGTTTAAGAAGCCTTCCTGCAACCAAGTTTCAGTTAAGGCAATAATGCTATAATAGTTTGTTTTTATACGTACATAAAAATCATGAGATTTTGTGAATTACTTAGTTTGCCTCATTCGGAATTTTAACTATTTTTGGCATACCATTATTATATTATAGTTTTAGATTATTTTCACCGTTGGCCTCTCTTTCCTTTAAGTTTGTAATGACTTTATTAAAGATTTAATTTTCCACTGAGAATTAATAATAGATTTATGTTTAAGTACATTTATTGTAGCGTCCTTTGAATGTAAAAACCTCGGTCTGACAGCTTACCCAGTCGATACGAATTTTTCACATTCATTGTGTTATCAATTTTCTTCAGCTCAATATTTACGCGTTCAATATCATCTTTTCTTTTTGCCAACTTGTCTGCTGCACTATATTCAGAGATATTATATATTATTATATTTGATTCTCGTTGTCTTCGATCGTTTAATTCATCAATAATGTCATTATAGTGCAATAAATCAATTTCATTATTTGCGGCTGGTTGGAAGCTAGAATTGGTTACAATAGATGATAATTTGTCAATCTCCAATTTCATCTGAGTATTCTCAGATTTTAGATTCAACACTTCGGTGATATGTAATTTTAATTGATTGTTTTCATCCGATAAGTTTTCGCTTTTAACGGTAAGCAAGCATACAGATTCCTGTAATTCACGGACATCATTTAATAGATTATTTTCTTCGCGACGTCGCTGTCTGTTTGTTTACTATCACAAATGAATATACACATATCATAGATTTTCATATATAAACTAGATATAGCATATTCGGTGGAATGTGGCGGCCGAGGTCGTAAAACGGTCGATCCGCCCTGAGGATCGACGCACCCTCAAAGAAAAGGTGGTGGTTCGTCTAATTGCATCCTATACATTTATTACTGTCCTTCGCTCCGATTGGTATACGCACTTTTACACCAGTACTTCTCAACAGAGTGGTTTGAGATAAAAAATATTACGTCTACTACTTACCGAACTCGGACCCCCTTTTACGACCACAGCCGTCAGATTCCGGAGAACGGACTATATCTAACCCCCGCTTGCACGCTGCTTGGAAAGTGAAGTCTCAAGGTCGCATGGCGGCCATTTGTAGTAAAGGAAATATGGAGGAAAATTTGAATACGAGGTGTTAAAATAATACTAGATATGATATTGTAAACACAAATAAATCGTTATTAAATAAATTTCTATTCCTAAAATACTTAACACACTATAAATTATTTATTGGTTTGAAAATAATACAAGTTTATTTAATTTATGCCTTTTACTAACTTTTAAATTATGTTAATTTGTCCACTTTGCTATACCATGCATCCTAATTTTTATGTAATGTTTAGAAATATATACAATTCAATTTTATGATTGTTTTCTAATGAAATTTCACAATCTAAATTAGGAAAAATATTTTTCTGCGTAGTAAATTGATTAATTACAAAATTTATTATTTTCCTTTCAACGTTTCTAATTAAAATAGTCTTTGAATTATTTGTTGCAATATTAATTTCAATTTCGGTGGCTTTAATTATTTTGAATACACTTTCCGAAGGTGATATTAATCCTCCTCGGCTTTTGAAATCCGTTAGTATGTAAAATTTATATTTGTGAGCATAATTATGTTCCGATTGCAAGCATAATATATTTCCAGCACACGAATTGCAAGAAATTTTTTTTAGAAGCCCTCTAATTTTATATCCGCCAACATAATATAGTATACTTTCCTTCACCTGCGTTAATGAACTGTTGTTTTCTTGAAAATATAACCCACAAAAATTTTTAAGATCTTCTTCATTAGAACATATCTCCTCTGTTTCAATGAAAACTTTTTTTGACCATTTTATGTCAAAGACACATCCTACTGAATTATTATCAAATGCTACACAATTCGCTTTTTTTGACCATTTTATGTCAAAGACACATCCTACTGAATTATTATCATATGCTACACAATTCGCAGCAGCAGAAGGCTGTATACTATTTTTTAAAAGAATTTGCTTCATTGCTGTTTTGAACTGTAGAACATTTGGATTATTGTTAAATCCAAACCTTTTTCTAATACGACAAAACAACAATTCAACATGGTCTTGCAAAAGTTTGTACGTAAGTAAGTACTTGTAATTATCAGGTTTCTTGATATTTGAAATACAGATGAAACTGCTGTACCAAAACCGATAATGAAGGTTCTTCGCCTTCGTTTATATAAAAAAATATCTTCGCTGTCTTTTAAAGAATACAAATATTCGATGAGAGGTATTATAGTATTCTCCAAAAATGTTATATTATTTGCGTAGACAGGTTTCTTATAACCTTTTCCAAATGGACTACGACTATTTAAAAAATCAAATAACCTGTGTATGCATCTAATAAATTTAACAGTCTCTTCACAATTTTGAAATTGTTCAAAACCTAATTAATTTAAAAATTCAAGGGCATCAGCCGTAGGGGAACTAAAAGTTTGGGCAGCTAATTTCACCTTCATAACATTTTTTCCAATCAATATGGCCCATACTTTCTTGAAATTTATTCAAATTTTCAATGAAACGCCATTCCACAAGACCTTCATTACTTTTAAAATATCGGTATGGGCATTACGTGCTCATTTTACCATATGACAAGCATCAGGTATAAAACAAATTTCCTGGTCTCTATTAGGATGCCTAAAATAATTTTTAATGGTTTTATATTCCCCATATATATTACAACCTAAAAATTGAAAACTTGAAAAATTAGTAGCAGTTCCATCACAGGTAACGCCCCAAATTTTTAACCCCGCATCACTGGCTAGCATAATAGCAGTTTTGATTAATTCAGCCGGTATTGAAGCATCACACTTAGTTTGAATAAAATAACATATAGGCCATTTCCACTTCCCATTCAAGCAAACTAACATAAAAACGAGAGCCTCGGTCCCTAAATTTTCATCGCTTTCAAGACTAAAATTTTCTCCAAAGTCACAATGACCTATAAATTTGCCTAACTTTCCATCCCAAATTAATTGTTTTCGTATTACCATACCCTACAACTAGGTTACAATCACGATCTGCTAAATCAAAATGACAAAATGCCGCAAAAACTTCTTTAAAAAATCCAGGTTCTGCATTTACTGATGATGTCCAATTGGCAAGGGATCACCTATGTGGCAAGTAGAGGATGCTCCTGGAAAAATGAAGACAATAAAAATAACAAAATTAACTTTAAAATAAACAAATTTAACATGCACTAATTTACCAACACCAACCTGCAAAATTCATACGACTTAGGTGAATGATAATGTAATGTTAAAGCAAACTGTTTCATTTGTTGTGTATATCTAAAACCCTTGGCATTTCTTCCAGAATTTTTAGATTGATTTTTAAATATATTAAGCGCCGCCGAATTGTTGTGTCAGTAAATTTTCCGCTTCTTGTTGCAAAATGCCTTTATTTCTCAAAGACTTAATCATATCTTTAAAATTTGTAATTTTCTGATTGCGTCGTCTAACTTTCTGTTGTAAAATTCTAATTTTTAGTTTCATTTTTTTTTCAATCGTATTTTCTTCACTTTGTACGGCCTTGTCTGTTTTGCTTGACACACTCCTTTGTTGTTCCAATTCAACACTAACATCAGTTTGTACCTCCTTCTCTATTTTGCTTTGCACACTAATTTGTTGTCCTAATTCCACATTGACATCTTGCTGTGATACTGAAGTACTACTGCTGGTACTTTCTATTGAACGATCAACTTTCATAGGTTCTTCGATGTTAGAGTACCCTAACGTTTCATTTTTTAAAACCATTTGGATGCTTCCTTTACCTTCCAAATAACTTGGAAAAGCGCTAAATATGCTAGGCACTGCATCTGGTCTCAATCTCCTTATATATGTTCCCGGCCTAACCAAGTAATCACTTTCTTTGAAGTGATCGTTACAAAGTTTGCTTGCTTTTGTTGGTGTAAAATTGTTTCTTCTTAGATTTCTAACCCAACATTTTAATATCTCATTGTTTTTTAAAGGAAATCTAAAATTAATAATATGTTTAAAGTTGGAAGCGATTTCTTTGTGGTATAAATCGCTTGAATAGAGAAGAACCCCTGCGTACCAACAGAAACTGGATTGATACCACAACTCTTTTAATCGACTCACTAATGAGTTACCCACCTTCGCCTTTTAACGCCTTCGCATTATATTTGGCCTTCCGAATTAGTAAATTTTCTTGAAATCCATACTAGGGTGGGCCGAAATTTTTTTTTACGAATTTCAAATGTGGGGACCCTGGAAAAGTTGTGGCCTGGACTCAATGTATCACACAAAAAAATTGAGAAAAATTAAAAAAAGGTTTAGCCGGGCCCCCGCGGCTTCAAAAATTAAAATTTTTATTTTTTCGAAAAAAAAATTATTGTTTAAATTACGTAAATCAGTGCACGACTGCAGGTATTAAATGTGTAGACAATTTATTTATTTATCGCGCCAGTATTTCCACGTAACATAAACAGTAAACAAACGATTTGTTTTGATTATGGTTGCTTATATTACAAAAATCAATTTAATTTTATCAGTCCCGCTTTCAAAACGAATGTGTTCAGTTGTGTTTTTATTAGTGCCTTAATTGAGAACTTGTATTGTGTGTGTATTTTATTGAAGTGAAATATATTAAACACTTAATCAGTGTATGCACATTTTACAATGTCAAAGCAAACTCGTGCAAATGTTAGTATGTATTTATTCGGAAGTGAGAAAGACCCGAAATAACTAATGTGTTGCCAACATACGAGGATATGATACGATGTTTTCAAAGTGTTCGTTTGAACCTTAAAGGGGATGGATGTAAACAGCCAGAAACAAGAGCAGTTGCTCGTATTGTTGCTAAAAAAATAGAGCATGTTTGGATTAGGGCATCTCTTCCAATTGTGTCCAGCAAAACAATAATTGATTTAATTATTCAATATAATATTAAGTATGAAAAGGCTATCAAGCCTATTAAATCTAGGAAGACCGTAACCCTAACAAAAAAATTGGAAACATTTAAAAATGATGCTAAACTATTGTTTGACATTTGTTTCTGCAAATGTTTAAATAAACTATTGTGTAACTGTGAAAAGTCAAAAAAAGATTCCAGAAATAAAATGGAATTTCATCGACGACCAAAGAGGTAAAAGGATAATGGCGATTGTCACAATTGACAGGGAAGTTACGGCTAATCTGAACAAAAAAATTGATCGGAAAGTTAAAGATGCCAAACAAACTACGAGTACTAACATAAATTTTGATGAGTCTGTACCTGGTCCAAGTGGACTTTGTAATAAATCAAGTCATAAAAATGTCACATCTGATGACAGTGAAAGTGACAGTGATACAGTTGCAAATGATGCAGATTTTAAGTGGTCTTACCTTCTTATAAAGCGACCGAGATTAAAAGACCACGTAAATTATGTTCCCCAGATGAGGCTTCCGCTTAAATATACTGCAAAAGCTGCAGATTTAACAGGTGTGTCGAGTCGAAGTGCCGCGAAAATTGCGAATGCCGTATTGGAAGACATGCAGTTAATATCGAAAGATGATGTAGCAAAAGTCGTTGATAAAAATAAGATCAGAAGAGAAGTTACCAAAAATAGACGTCAATTACAAGAAGCAATAGAGAATGAAAGTGTGTTAATTAAAGGACTCTATTTTGAGGGGAGAAAGGATCAAACCATGTTCCAGGAGAAGGATCGCCGGGTAATTAAAACCGAAGAACACGTAGCATTAATTCAAGAACCGGGCAGTTTATTTTTCGGTCAGGTAGTTCTTACGCAATCACGAGCGAAAGATATTGCCAAAGGAATTGTAAGTTACATGGGAAGTCGCAATGTGGATCTATCAAAATTAATGGTTGTAGGATATGATCGGGTAATGTTAATACTGGTTGGAAAGGTGGGGTGATTCGATTACTAGAAACCCAATTAAATAAACCACTGCAGTGGAGTATCTGTACCAACGGGCCGCCCGAATTAATGTTTGACTAGTAAAATTATTCTCACCATAACATGACATTTGTCAAAGTCATGGCAAGGGTTTTTATTAAATGGTAAATTGCTAAACTTATTTTTATTATTTCTGAGGTGTATGCTGGTACAAACGTAAATTAAATGGATGATACATTTACAGTTTTTAATTCTCTAAAAAATATTCCTTTACGATTTTTCTCTAAAATGAATAGGGGAGCAAATAATTACACATATTTAATTTTACATGTTAAATCCCTATGTTCGCCCCTTATCCCAAACACTCGGTATAAATTAATAAATATTTATTTTATAATGAATTTCCGTCAATTTTCTAAAAATTTTGTGTGATGTATTGTATAACCAAGCCACAAGTTTTCATAGGTCCCCAAGTTTGAATTTCCCAAAAAAAATTTGTTTGGCCATTTTCGGCCCACCCTAATCCATACGCCACTGGCAACAAGCAACCATTACAATATTGTGCAGCCTGCCATTCTTCTGTATTCAAACGATCCATACATCTTGATTATAATTTTAAATAAAACACTATAAACTTTGTTTTACCATTATATTTATAATTTGTGGCTATAGTATTGACTATTCGGCAATAATTTTCAAACTTAAAAATATAAATAAATACTTACTAATAATAAGCAGGGTAGCAAGGATCTCACTCTCATGTCGAACGGTGCGGAGATTTGTGATCCGGTCGTAGTTAGCGAATATTTAAATACCTTTTTCAAGCAATCAATAACAGATTTAATTAATAAAACTAAAAACAATAATCTAATAGACAATTCGTCGATAGACAACAATAATAACACTATATTTCTATCTCCATACACAGAAACAGAACTTCTAAAACTACTGTTGCTTAAACTGACCAACAAAAAATCTGCAGGGCACGACGAAATTCCCCCATTCTTAGTGAGGCATGTAATTCCGGCGGTACTAAAGCCGCTTTGTGAATTAATTAATATGTCTTTTGAGATTGGAAGTTTTCCCAATAGTCTGAAAATTAGTAAAATAACCCCTATATTTAAAAAAGGCGACCCACTAAATCCCAATCATTACCGGGCAGTTGTAGTTATAGACACATTTAGCAAAATATTTGAACTTTGTTTCCTTCATCGTCTTAATGATTTTATTTCAAGAAATAATATATTAAATCCTAATCAACACGGTTTTCGTGTAGGACGATCAACTTCTACTGCATTTATTGAGTTTTTTAAACATATAACTCTCCTTATTGAACAGGGCAAGTGTCCGACAGCTGTCTTCTGTGACTTAAGTCGGGCATTTGACTGTGTTAATCATAACTTACTATTGCAAAAAATGGATTGCTACGGTATTAGAGGTAAAGCGAATATGTGGTTAGAATCTTTTTTAAGCAACCGTTATCAATATGTATCAATCCAGTCAGCGAATGGGAGTAAAGTTAACTCTACAACCACAGCAATCGATACAGTCGTCCCGCAAGGGTCTATCCTTGGGCCAGTCCTTTTCCTGCTTTACATAAACGACATAGATAATTGCCTCGATGGCGATACGTTATCTGTAAAATTTGCCGATGACACGTCTCTTTTATTTTCTGGTAAATCATATGATGAAATCGAAGAACACTGTAATAACGCGCTAAATAATCTTAACAATTGGCTTCAAATTAATGATTTACATTTAAATGCTTCGAAAACAACTTACATTCGCTATACAGCTAGCAATAGACAGGGCGATAAAGATTTAAAATTATTAATTAACACAGAACCTCTACTAGGGTCTACCAATACCAAATTTCTAGGAATTTATACCGACTCGAACCTAAATTGGAAGGTCCATTGCAATCATTTGGTATCAAGATTAAACTCAATTTCTTTTCTATTAAGATCTCTCAGAGAAATTCTTACTGTAGAGCAACTAATTAATTTTTATTATGCTCAAATAGCATCACGTTTACACTACGGCATAATCCTTTGGGGTGCATCGACCATGATACAAGATGTATTTAAAGCCCAAAAAAAGATTATTAGGATTATTGTTGGAGTACCCCGAGATTTTCCATGTCACGAACTATTCAAAAAATATAAAATATTAACAGTATCTACATCTATGAATTGTGTGTGTATATATTTTGCAGTAGGAATAATATTGAGAGAAATGTTGACATTCACAACAGAAACACTAGAAACAAGCATCAATTCAGAACCCCATTATTTAAAACAAATATTGGTCAAAAATGTCCAGATTGCATAGGACTAAAATGTTATCGAATGCTGCCGGAAAGTATCATACAATCCAGTACACTTCTAAATTTTAAATATAAATTAAATTTTTTTTTAAAAACGAAGTGTTATTATACAATTGCCGAACATATTCACTGATAATGTAACTTATAACATGTACTGTATTTTGTATTTTGTATTTTATTTTATTGTAATGTATATTCGTATTTTCGTACTTATGTTTATACTCCATTTTTATTACTCCATTTGTTTTGACGTGTTCCATACTACCATAGTCGCAGGAATAAATAAAGATCTTATCTTATCTTATCTTATCTTATCATAAATTATGAAAATGACTAGTGAATAGTCGAAATTATAAATATGGTGCTATAACAAATTTAAAAGTGTTTTATTCCGAATACAAATTATTATAACTAATACCCATTCTATATACATAGACATTTACATATTATTAACCTTTACATTTTATTGCTACAAGTATTAATCCTTACCCAAAAAACTGCAACGGTCCTCCAGTTTTAAAGGTATTCTTACAGCCAGACGCTGAACAAGAAGCAGGCATTTTGAGGTTAAGTTACTGAATAATTGTTCTCAATAACTCCAATCAATTAAATCACTTTAAAACTATATATCTTATATCACAATATCGTTTATATTATTACAACTACAATTATGAATTGTATAAAGCACTTTTCAATTGTCACACGTAAATAAAACAGATTGTTTACACTTTTCACCTTTCCTGCATATGGCTGCCAAGGCTTCACTTTTGCGAATTGAGTTAGGTATCTAGGTTATATATGAAAATCTATTACACACATGCACATACACACATACACACATGCACATAAAATATCATTTGAATAATTTTTCTGTTTGGAAGAATCGGATTTGTCAAATTTGTTAGGCATGATATTAGACAGAAAGGAAATCAAACAAACAAAGCACACTTCACACCAGCGAGGCCCTTAACGGTGACACGTAAAGGAACTAGACTAGGCCGATGGATAAGGATAACAAAAGAGTACAGAGGAGAGACACACAAAAAATCTTCTTATTTTGTCGATATTATTTGTTGTTATGTCGAGGCTATGTCGACCATAAATTAAATAAATATTAAATAAATTAGAAACAACCTTAATTAGTAAATATTAGTTACTTAATAAATATTAGTTACTCACGTCTGTACGCGTTAATTGTTGGCGTATTAACTCACTTGTATGAAATACTATATTACTAATATTTTATATGCAATACTATATTAATATAACTAACTAATTTTGTGTACCACAGATTTCACGTTACTCTCGTGATATTCGAGCACTTGCTTGTTTATTGAACTATTAACTAATTAACGAACTCTTGTACATTTGTACTTTTGATTATTTACTAATTTAATCCAGCATACTAATTAATTTTGTTCTAACATTTAGATGGTATATAATTTGAGACATATTTTAGAAAATAAAGGGTAAAAAATCATCCTTATTTTGATAAAAAGGAGTATATTTACACATAAGAATTTACATTGTGCTAGGTTTCACAATTTAATTCGTTGAATTAAAAAAAAACATAATTAACAAATACAACGCAGTTTACAAAGGCCTCTGTTCATCAGCCCAGACAGCGACGTACCAACACCCTAAATGTAAATATTAATGTAGTGAAAAATAATAAATGTAAAAATATACTTACCTGTAGTAAAGATATATTCAGTTATAATATAACAAGTGGGGAGATATATACCATTATAATTTTTTTCAATGAAATCACGAGTTATAATCTCGGATGAAACGACTGCGAGCAGGAGTTGCATTTTCATCCGAGATTATAACGAGTGTATTTCAAAATAAAATTGCAATGGTTTTAATCTCCCCACGCGTTATGTTCGGTTAGAGAATATAACGAATTACGTATAAAATTTGTTTTGATTTTGTATTTTCGGAACGAAATTTTTCACTTATTTGATAACTGTAGCGCAGGCGGTTTCAAAAACGCCGCATTTTGTATAAACGTAGCGGAATTTACAAATTCGTGCAATGAATGCACGGTTTGACAGCCACTGTCACTGTCTAGTTTGTATTAGCGCTAGCCAATCAGCGTCCTACATTCGAGTTGTATTTTCAAGGATCAGTTGTATTATCAGTGCCAGCCAATCAGCGTCCCAGATTTGAGTTGTATTTTCAGTGCCACCCAATCAGCGTCCCAGATTTGAGTTGTATTATTTCAAATCAGTTATATTCTCAACAGTAATTGCACAAGTGCATTGGAAATTATCGGTAACAAGTTTGTGCGATTTCGACAAACGAAGTCGTATTGTTAGGCTGTTGCCTAAAACAATGCGACTGAGTTTATCGAAAGAGTGCAAACTTGCGATAATTTACAATGCACGAGAGCAATTTATCAGACTATATCCCAACAAAAATATTACAACAAAATAGAATGACATTTACTGTCATCGCGGACGTGTAGTGCCGGTTTGAATTTTACATTTTTAAATGGATCAAATAAAATTTGAAAATCAGAAACGTACTTCTCTTGCACTAACTTAGCACTGGTATTCCATATGGAGTTTACATTTTCTTTACAGTACGTACCGTTCGCGTTTCGCACGTTATGTGCCCTGTTTTCCAATATTGTAGAAATGACCCGAGTGCAGGTCATGTTAGTGACTCCGCTCAAACTTTTTGGTTGGGCCTCTTTCCCTTTTTCTTGAATTACACACTTCCAATGCGGAGTTTTCACTAATTTTAATAACGTTCTATCCGCAAACTGACATTTTACGTTTGACATTATTTTTCTTTAAACCAATCATGTGCCGAAACATAATCCGAGTAGAGAACCAATCACAAAGCCGCATTCGAACTCTACATGATATGTTTCCTGAAAACAGAAGTTATATAGAATCTGATTCGTTCTAATTCATTCGAATTTCGGCATGCTACGTTTGGCGGGATATAGTCATACAAATACAAAACATACAAAAAATATAAACAAGCGAAATTGGCAACTTAACATAAAATAAAATTAATAAAGCAAACATATTAGAAAATATTCTCCTCAACACATTTTGTATACCCCGAAACCCCAATATCCCATCAAAATATAAACATCCTCCAATCACAATTCATCAATTTATTAGTACGAATCAACTGGACACTTGATCGATAGCCCAGACCAGAGCCCTGCAGAAGCGGATTTTTGAAAGCCCGGCCCGGCCCGATAGTGAAAATTTAAAACCCAGTCCGAAACGAAAATGTACTGCGGGCCCGGCCCGGAGTTTGAAAAATACGGCCCCTGGCCCAGATACATTTTTAAAATTTATGTTCATTTTGTATTTTCGTAAATGTATTGTCTGAATAAAGTGTTGTATATATAGAAAATATTGTACGAGTTAGTAAATTTAATTTTGAAATAATTTTGATAGTTTTTACCTAAAACAAAAACTTTTCGTAATCTGCGAATAATAATGAATATTCCAATCTATAATTATTACCGATTATTTCTGCGTTTGTATGCTAAACACTAACAAATACACTACTCTTTGTAACCTATCGGGTTTGCGTGCTTACTTTGCAATTATGCAAATTCAAAATCGAAGGGTTAATGGAATAATCTCACCTTTTGTGCATGAATATGCATGAATATAATAATACATAAAGTTATTTAGATCTAAGAGAGATCAAACATGCACTCCCTGCAATTTATTGAATAAAGGGTATACCTCAACAAAGTTGCAGACCGGGGCCTTTCCTGGCGGGGGTGATAAAGGTTCAGCCACACTAGGGCAGCCAAACCAAGGGGTGGCCGGCTGCCGGTGGGCCGTTCCGTGACCGCCTCTGGGTTTTTCTTACAACTAATCGTTTTTGTATCTAAAATTGTTTACTCGGCAAGCCAAGGGTCCCGAGTGCAGTGGTTCGTGTAACGTCAATAAAATATTTTAGTCTGGGATTCTCAAATATATTCCAATACATTTTATAAAGGGCGCACCCGCTTACGGCTCAGTAGGTCTCAATGGACAAAATTTAACTCATTATTGAGAAGTGAAGAAATTTATTTCTAACTGCGCTGCATTTTCAGTAAAATTGCGAGTACAATATAAATCTTTATAAAAAACAAAAGTTTAGAAATTAAGAATAGTCAAACATAAATGATACTTGTGTAAAGTTGATTTTGTGCATGAGATTAGGCTAATTAAACTTAGTTATTGAATACTGTAAAATTGTGATTTTATTGGCGCAGGTATTTATTATAGTATTATCAATCTAAATAAGTTAATTTAACCCCTTACTGCATGATTTTTTTATTTTTATGAAATAAAAATAATTATTAATACCTTTAGTGATACAGTAGTTGGGAAAAATATTTAAAAAAATTAATATTTATTTTTCACAAAAATACAGGTTGTGCCATATCTGATATGCAATGCAGTAACGGAACCTTATTTCGTATGACATAATAGAAAACAATTTCTGTCTTTATTTAACTCTTTGCTGCAATTTGAACCACCAAATTTAGGCAAGTTGTGACACATCGGCCTACAAAATAGACCACAAAGTTTACGGTTTAATGACTGTCCGTACATACAGGGTGTCAATTTGAAAACTTTCAATGCGAAAATTACAGTCAGGTGTGTTAGATTGTATGTCAAATACAAAAACAATCGAAGTGAAATAATTTCAGACGAATTCACAATTTAATTTTCTTTTTTATCCGGTATTAGACATGGTTTACAGTATGGCTGAAAGAATTGCGATTTAGACACCTGACTGAAATAGGTGATTGTTATTTGTTGAAACCTGACCCACTGCTTCGAGTATTTGGAGCAAAATATTTTATTATCCTTTTTTGTAGCCCAAAATGGAATGAATTATAAGAATCCAATTAAATAAAATAGCAATTCATAGAATGTATTTTATTTTAATTGTACTTTTTTGTTCGGCCCTGTATTAAATTTAAAAAAAAAATTCTTGTGCTGGTGAATACTACTCAAAAAAACGTTCAATTTAAGGAATCACAAAAAGGGTGATGCCATTTAAAATTTTGAGGTTAGGGTGAATGGGGCCCAAGGGGTCACTCACCCCATAACCAAAATATGGTGGTTCTAGTTCCCCCTACCTGTATAACATTTGTACCAAATTGCGTTTTTCTAACTCTTTTATTTTCACAGATATTCGCATTGAAAGTTTTCAAATTGACACCCTGTATAACGCAAATGCTAATTCTGGCAAAAATCTCTTGTTTCCAGATGCCCATGAAAACCAGATATTTTCTTCTAGACAACCCTATTAGTCTCTAAAATATATCTAAATATAAATTTTTACCACCAGCCGGTAAATATTGTTCAAGCATGGCAGACGATAGTGACGTGCCTGACGTTAAAATGTTTAAATGTTGTGTAAACACTGAGTGTAAAGTGCAGGTATGCATAAAATTGGCAATTCTTTCCACCGAAGCTGCGGAAAGAAAAGGAATTTCGAGAAGATCCTGGATAATACACGATTAATATGTTGTAATGTTCCGGAAGAAAGTGAGGTTACCGGCACCATCCTCCGCCAAGAAAACGAAGCCCTTAAAATGCAAGTACAATTATTAAATAAAATTATCAAAGAGCTGGATGATAAAAACAATATTCAGAAAGAGAACATAGATTTACTTAAATTTAAAATTAAAACTATTGAAACTGTTAATGTAAACAAACCCAGAAGCGAGATCTGTATCAAAAAAGACCAAATATCAAAACCAGCTAATGCAGAATCTCGGCCGAAATCTTCGATAGTGGAAAAAACTCGGAGCTGATTGTCATTCCAAATAACGTCGACAAAATATTGAACAATGCAGACATACAACCTGCACCCGTCATAAATAATAAAAACTCCGATATTACTCCTACCGAAAATAGAACTGAGGATTGGAAAACAGTAGAGGAAAGAAAAAATCAGCAGTAGTCGTCGGCACAGCAGCACCGGCAGCGTCGAAGATTGAAGCGGAACCGAAAGGAACCTGGTTATTTGTCAAACGTGTCAGCCCAAATGCGTCAATTGAAGATATGAAGGAACATGTAAAAAACATTGTCAGCTCTTCCGACTTTTTATATGAACGGATGATAATAAACTCTAATAAAGCCGCTTATAAGATTGCTGCTGACTTCAAATATCATAAAGATCTCACTGATCCAATTAACTGGCCTGAAGGTATTATTATCAGCCGCTATATTTTTAAACGAGCTAGCCGAGAAACGCAAAGAGCTTGATTTAATTCCCAATTAAAAATACAGTATGTTTTTTTTTTTATCGTGGGCCATAGGATTTTACATGCTAAAAATTATACTTCGAGTAAATGTATATTTTATCATATAATTTTGAAGCAAATTTTAAATGATAATATAAATCAATTATTTTTCTACATGATGCGCTTAATTAGAATCATTTAAACATGTTATATTCCATTAAAAAGTGCTTTTGCTCAGAACCGAACGATCGGGATACGCTGCAGAAAAGTTGTCAACTATTTCCCTAAAATAAAAATTCCCTGACTTCTTGTAGAAAAGTACAATTATTTCCCTGCTGGACAAACCTCTTATAAATGCCGTTACAAATTCCACCCGTTCTTCAATAATATAAATGGATATTTTCAAGAATAAAATCCGTTTGATTACTTGCCTCACTAATCAATCTGACATTTCGTAAATTCAAGGTACTTTGATTATTTTTGCTCAGTTATTTATATTAAATAATTTCATTTTTTACTGGAATTAAACATGTTTAAGTTATTCTAATGCAAAGCATCATGTAGAAAAATAATTGATTTATTACTAATTTAAATTTCCTTCAAAATTTTATGATAAAATATACATTAACATTAGGTATAATTTTTAGTATGTAAAATCCTATGGCCCACGATAAAAAAACATACTGTATATTTCTTAAATATACAGAGTGTGCGCAATAAAGCGAATGAACTGGAGGCATTTATTATTATTAATAACATAGACTTTGACTTTCTTTGCCTCTCTGAACACTGGCTAAAGCCTGACGAGGCGATTTTTTTTAGAACGGGAAAATACAGTGTTGTTTCATGTTTCGCACGTCGGGAATATCAACATGGGGGAGTGATGCAATTAGCACATGGTCAATGTAACGTAAAAAGCATGATAAATATCAATCAATTTTCCATTGAGAAACATTGCGAACCATCTGCATCGCTCTTACCTTCGCATAATATATTAGTTATCTGCATATATAGATCTCCAGACGGCGATTTTAATACTTTTTTGAACATAGTACCCAACATGTTAGAAAGTATTGACGTTTATAACCATCGCATAATTCTCGGCGGCGATTTTAATGTTTTATTTAATACGCAGGACAAAAAAAGCCTCAGAGTTATGTGATTTAATGTCATCATACTGATTATTTAGCGAAGTCAATTTTAATACACGCAACAAAAATTGCCTTGATAACGTCTTCTCAAACATACACCCTCGTGATTTATCGGTTCAGGCATGTGATTCTAGACTATCTGATCACATTGGCATCCAGATAAATTTACAATTAGCCGAAGTTCCTATACAGAGAGATCCTTTAATTATGAGACCGATCACAAGAACTGGCGTCAATAATTTTTACTTATTACTCCAATCTACTGATTGAAGTTTTATTGATAATATGTACCACACTACTGAAGAGAAGTTTGATATGTTCTCAGATATTCTTCATGATTACTTCAAAAACAGCTTCCCTGAAAAAAATGTCCTTGACAAAAATAAACACCAGGAAAAATGGTTCAATAACAACCTCCGCCAAATGCGCGAAACTCTCCATCTTATGAAAGAACCTTACAAGCAAACCTTACAACTTAAAAATAATTACTTCTCGTATTTGAAAACATATCAAACTGCTCTAAAAGATGCAAAAATTTTTGCATATGAATCATACATCAATAATTCTCAAAATAATGTAAAAGCAATGTGGACTGTCATTAACGAGAGTCGTGGTAAAACACAAAATGATTCAAGTTGTGACATTGATCCGAACTCCCTCAATGATTATTTTTCGAACGTAGCAGATAATCTCATACGAAACTTACCAACTACCAGTTATGACCCTATAAGAGGAATGGCTAGGGATAGCTTTAAACCAACCACAGGTTACTTTAAACTTACCGAGGTCACATTTAACGAAGTACGTGATATTGTTAATAGCCTTAAATCCTCCAAATCTCGCGATATCTATGGGTTAACATCTACCCTTATAAAGGAGGTGATTGACGTCATTATTGTGCCATTGACAAAAATAATGAATATGTGCATCAAAAATAATATATTCCCGAAATCATTAAAAAAAAGCACGAGAGATAAGACAGATATGACAGATATGGGTAATTATAGGCCAATCTTAATACTGCCAATTCTGTCAAAAATATTTGAAAAAGCAATTTTCAGGCAGATACTAAATTATCTTGCAGAAGAGAATGTGCTGGCTCAGCAACAATATGGTTTTCGCACGGGTCGATCAACAGTGAATGCGGTCAACGCCCTTGTGGAAGATATTTTGCAAGGATTTGATTCAGGTATGCATATAACTGCTTCCTTTTTAGATCTGAGCAAAAAAGCGTTTGACTGCGTCTACCACGATACCCTTATGCAAACTATTTTTATAATTTCCACCCCACCACATGCCGACTCATTAATTCGTACGTCAGTGAAAGGAAACAAACCGTTATTATAAAAGAAAATGCATCATCAGAAAATGACTTAAAATACGGGGTACCGCAAGGATCTATCCTCGGACCAATCCTATTCTTAATATATGTTAACGATCTACCCTCATTAAGGTGGCAAAAATATGAAAAGTTTTAATTCACGGTCAATAGATGTCAGGTCGTGCGTTTTATGTCCATCAAAAGGAGTCGGCACATTTGCCGCTTATATAATGCGTACAGGTAACGAACTATTAGAATGTAGTTTTGAGCTGTTGTTGGTAATTCGAATATTTATATATTACACTATTAATAAGTCAAATACAAATGTTAACAAAAAGTAAACCGGAAACTAAAGAGAGAACGGTGGCGATTTTAGTTCACAGTGGATATTTATTTGCGTAATAAATACTAAATGTAAGTAATATTTATCCATTTTTTAAATATTGTATATTCGTCAAATTTTAAATGAAAAATGTGACGCTTTATCAAATTTAGTCAATTTTTTTTTTAAATACTTTAAAAATATAACACCGTCTAATTCTGGGCGTCCACTAGGTCGGTGGGACGGAGCAGCACGGCGGGGCGCAACGCGGCCCCCAAGAAAAATGCATGTGAATGCATGGAGACGTGCCCGCTCCGCGCCACGGCCGCAATAGACGCGTCTCCATGCATTCACATTCATTTTTCTTGGAGGCGGCGCTGCGCCGCTCCGTCCCACCGACCTAGTGGTCGCTTTAGAAATCAAGTTTTTTTCATAACATTTGAATTTTTTGTATAAATTTGATTCATTCGAAATGTATTTACAAACAGTTCATAAAGATATTATTTCCTAAATAATATTGTCAACGAAGCACTTAGGTAGGAATGTCTGCTTATGAATACCACACGACTTCGGGCGAGTTTGTTTGTATAAGGCCAATAACATAGGAAAGGGCAATGATCTAGTTTTTAAAACAAATATGCTCAGGCTCCAAGCCTTTTTTAGCAGCTCTTGCACACACACAGCAATATTTATTTCTTATACCCAGAAACAAATTGTTTTTGGTATAAAGACCAATGATAACTGCCTATTAAAAAGATAGTATATAAAAGGAGATTAAAACTAAAAGAATTGTAAGTTATATAGTGTTTCACACTTACTACGCCAGATTTTGCAGAATAATTATGGCCGTAGGTTCTTTTACTCCAACCTCCATCAACAAACACTGTTATCCAAGGGACATTATCGTCATCAATATGGTTCCGCTTGATAGCTTCATTTTTCTCTTCTAATCCAGCTTGTTCCATGCTGAGCCAAAGATATTTTCGCCAATCCTAAATTCCACAATCATGTTACTGTATGTAATATATACCTGGCAGTAACTCAGTAACTCATCTCTCGAGAGAAGGTACAAGATGACAAGAGAGCTCATCAAAACGGTGTGCGAACAACACAGAAACCATACAAATGATTACCCAAAAACCTACCATGTACCATGTTGAGATCAAAAAGTCGAAAATACTTGTCAGCACATATTCTGAAAATCCTTATAATCATTCAAGTAACATTATATTGGCTGTCGGGAATTCTCAAATGCAGTGCAGTGTATATTTTGTAAATTGTTTTAAAAATACTCTTGTGTATTTTATCTGGAGATTTTGTCTATTTGTCATCACTATTAATAATACATTTACAATTCATAATCCAGCTCTTTTATTTAAATTTCAGGATTTTCCATGTCAAAATTCCCATTCTTGTTTTTGACCTTTTGATCTCACGGTATATGCCGGGTGTAACTGAATTCTGGTAGACCACAAATATCATTTGCATTTTTACATATATCTTTATGAAATGTAATATGGTGTTTATAGGGAATAAACGACATGTGGGTTTATAATAAAAATTCCACTTCCGGTTTAACTGGAAATTACCCAATTCTATTTCAAATGGAACACTATGTATATTTTTACATAATTTAAATTTTGAGCTTTGAGATTTATTATAAGTGACCTTTAAACTGGAAAAGAAATTTCCATTAAAAATCCACGTATTGACACACTTTATTCTCTAAGAACACCATACTAAATATTGGATTGATGAGGCTGTTACTTGGTGAAATTCCATAATATATGTGGTAAGTAAAACACTTGTGTTGACTATATCTCGCCAAACGTAGCATGCCGAAATTCGAATGAATTAGAACCAATCAGATTCTATATAACTTCTATTTTCAGGAAACATATCATGTAGAGCTCGAATGCGGCTTTGTGATTGGTTCTCTACTCGCATTATGTTTCAGCACATGATTGGTTTAAAGAAAAACAATGTTAAATGCCAAACGTCAGTTTGCGGGTAAAACGCTATTAAAATTAGTGAAAACTCCGCATTGGAAGTGTTTCTCTTGAAGTAATTCAAGAAGATGTAACGTGCACGTCTGTGCCGGATCACCGAGCCCGTAATTTAGTGTGAAATATTCCGTCCACTATTGCCGTGCCGTTTGCGCTTTTTAAATAAGCCGCGATTTCTGGAAGAGGTTTTTTATACCGAGGCTGCGACGAGCGCGGAGCGTTGGTGAGGTCGGGAGAGCGTGTTTTTCGAGGAGAGAGAGTGAGCGTGGCGGCGAGCGCGTACCGGAGAGATTTTCGCTGATCGATTTGCAAGTGTTAATGATTATTGTTATTCCCGTTATTGCCGTAATACCGTTTGGTGGATTTCCCGAGTGGAATGATAATTTGTCGGTGGGATTCATTGGTCCGCGACTTTGTTAGCTAAGGTTGGCGAGAATATTTTCCGTCGGGGAGTTTTTTTTTGGACGCGCATCCGTCGCCACGTAAATGTGTTCCGTGTTAGTGAATGTCCCGTGTTAAGTGTATTTCCCGAGCGGGGGTAGTTGTGGTAAGGGTTAGTAGTTAGTGATTGTCGGGGTTCCGATTTTTTTTTTGTCCCTTCCCATTAGAATAACCACGTGGCGATAGGCCACGAGGTCGTAACCGTAAACCGTTGGTGGTGGGATTCTCGGTGAGTAGTTTGTCGACTTGATAATTCCCCTCGATTCCCGATGCGCTTGGCGTAGTGATTTGAACATTGTGATTTAGCCAGCCGTCAAGTTGTACGAGTAGCCACATAGGTTTTTTTTTTTGCGTTATGGTGGAGCAAATATTGCCTAGTTTTGTTTTAGACCTCCCGGACTGGAATTTTCGGACCGCCTAGCCCCCCCCGTTACCCGCCAGGACGGGACAATTAATGCTGCACCGTGAAGATCCCGAGTTTCCCAGCCAGGACCCGGGACGGGCGGTCAAGGAGTAGCGGGCGACAGCTAAGCCGCCCGCGCCGCCTACCAAACCGGAGACCGCCCTACCGACGAAGGGAGGGGTCGTAAGCCGCTACAGAGGGGTGCCCATTACACCGACCCGGCGGTGCCGCAAGCTGCTCCGGAGGGGTGCCGCTACACCGACCCGGAGGTGCCGCCAGCTGTCCCGGAGGGGTGCCACACGATCGACTCGGAGCGGTGTAGTAGTCCGTCCTGGTCGAGGGAGGCGCAGGCTCGTGCAAATAGGGGGTAACATGTAATAGAACAGGCAATCGCTAACGTCCGCCTTAAAATTGTAATTCCGTGGCTGTTCTTGATTTGTTTATTCATTGCGCTAGTATTCCCTTTGGCAAATATTCCGACTCCTCCATTATTAATCGGCATTTGTTATTTGTTTGTTTAAATTTGTAACTACCGAGAGTAGCCCTCAGCTAGTCATTACCATTGTTTTTGTTTTAGTTGTTCGATGCGCTAACGTTTCCAACCGCGATAATTCCGTCCCCTAATTTATTAATCCGCCTTTGGTAATTGGTTGTTTTTTTGTAAGAAGTAAATACCGAGAGGAACCTCGCCGTAGTAAGCAATATAGTTATTTGTAAAGTTGTGTGCAGTCCTTTATTTGCTACCCGATCGCAACTTAACAGTTAACTTCCCCAAATTCTGTTACTAAGAGTGACTGGCGCCCAGGGTGTGGTTGAATTACCGTGAGCAACCTGCGAACCCAGCCCCGCTGAATGAACCCTAGCCGGTTGCCGTAGATCGTCGCGGGCGTAGGTGACAAAGAAGGGAAAGAGGTCCAACCAAAAAGTTTGAGCGGAGTCACTAACATGACCTGTACTCGGGAAGTCATTTCTACAATATTGGAAAACAGGGCACATAACATGCGAAAGGCGAACGGTACGTACTGTAAAGAGAATGTAAAGTCCATATGCAATACCAGTGCTAAGTTGGTGCAAGAGAAGTACGTTTCTGATTTTCAAATTTTGTTTGATCCGTTTAAAAATATAAAATTCAAACCGGCACTACACGTCCGCGATGACAGTAAATGTCATTCGATTTTGTTGTAATATTTTTGTTGGGATATAGTCTGATAAATTGCTCTCGTGCATTGTAAATTATCGCAAGTTTGCACTCTTTCGACAAACTCAGTCGCATTGTTTTAGGCAACAGCCCCTCGCCCTTCCGGGCTCGGGACTGTTGCCAAACAATACGACTTCGTTTGTCAAAATCGCACAAACTTGTTACCGATAATTTCCAATGCACTTGTGCAATTACTGTTGAGAATTTTCACAAATTTTTAATGTCTAAATACTGCGACATGTGTTTAATCATCTGACTGATGAAGCCACTGTGTGGCGAAACATATGTCGCAGTGTTTCGACATTAAAAATTTGTGAAAATTCTCAACACAGGTGTTTTACTTACCACCATACTAAATTTCACAGATATATGTAAAAATGAAAATGATATTTGGGTCTACCAGAATTCAGTTACACCTGGTACATATATACACATTGGACATTTGCTTTTATCTTTGATTTATGAAAAATTGTGATTTTAAAATCAACCTGTTTCATGATGTTTCGACCAAGTCGCATTAGTCTTCGTCAAATTTATTCCTCTTTGTTGTTGGTGG
The DNA here is from genome assembly GCA_910593695.2 of Ocypus olens. Taxonomy (NCBI): domain Eukaryota; kingdom Metazoa; phylum Arthropoda; class Insecta; order Coleoptera; family Staphylinidae; genus Ocypus; species Ocypus olens. The sequence goes on from OU343056.1 coordinate 22,531,453, forward strand.
AGAACTGTGGTTTGGATGTTTGCATATTGGGTGTAGGGTGTTGATGAGAATTTGGAGGGGGTTCATAATTCAAAGATAAAAGCCATTTATTTAACAAGTAAATTATATAATAACATACATCGGCAAGTTTAGATTCAATTTTTTGAAATTTGGATCTAGCCATAAATGTTATATCAGCCAGGTTAAACAGCTCCTCTGAATGGCCATAAGTGCTTCCAGTTGCCAAAGTTCCCCAAGTTACAGCCTCATTTATATTGAGGTTTTCATTAATGTCTGTAGTTTGTTTTTTGTAGGTCTGATTACAAACATCACATTCAAAAATTAAAGTTGACAAAAGGCCACTACACTGCTCTTTTAATAAATGTAGTTTACCACCAGTGCATATTCTTGAATGTTCAAGTCCGAAATCAACAGCCCAATTTAAGACATGGCTTAAATCTACTACACGTTTTCCCGCTATTGGAAACCTATTTGCTGCAGGTAGTGTGTCTTTTTTAATTGTCAATTCTTTTGCCATTATACTAAAATATTTAAATAAGAGACTAAATTATTAGAATTCATTCTCAATACTTTTCCTTTACCTTTCATAATGGCCAGGTGATAAAACTTGAAAATTTTCAGTGATGAAATTTTCATTACAAAACTCCTCACTTACATGAGCAGAGCTGAAAAAGAATAAAATATGTAAAAATTGGGGTCGTTCTTTTAGGGCCCATTTCCTAAGAGCTCTGAAAAAGAAAATTTAATCGAGATCAAAATATAATAAAAGTTAGTAGATTTTACTTGCAATGATTTGATATTATGTACTTTTAAAATTTCAGAAACACCTACCAAAATGACTTGGAAACTGTTCGGAGAAAGCAATAAATGAAGATGTATAATTTTTGAGTGTTATTAAATTCATAACATATTTATTTGGTGGTATTAAATATCTAAATTAAACGCTTGAACTTTGTTATATTGCTATATGTGTAAGCATCGAAGGTTGCGACTATGGTTTAGACTACTAGTCATTATCAAACATAATACTGCAGATTACAAACATTTTATATTATTTATATGGCCACTTCAACTTTCAATTTTTATTTTATGAATGCTAACATAAAAATAAATGTACCCATTGGGGAGCCAAGTATTATTTTTTAAGCGCAGATTTTAAACTAATGTACATGTATATGGTTGAACTGAAATATATTAAATAAAATTATTATATTTTCAATTATTATTTCAGATACCTACAATCAAGTATGGAAATTAAATGTGTTTATACAGATATTTCCTTAGTATTTTATTTTTTATAATAAAAAAACTAAAGAAGTTCCTGTATAAATACATTTCATTTTATATAAACCTTAGTACGGCATACATGGTAAGGGAATATTAAAGGAAAAACATTTATTATATTAAATTTTGTTATTTATATTTCTTAACTTACAAATAACTACCAGTAATGTACTGGAAGTGCATTGCTGAATGTTATATTTAAAGCAGTGGCAAAGTAATGTAAGATGATAGTGTACGTACACTATATTAACAATATAAGTATAACCCGAGAATAAATTAACTTCCAGTTTTACTTGTAAATTAGCCTTTAAATGAAAACATAACAAATAAAGTAAAAAAATACCTGGTACTTGCAGACACATCATTATATGTAAATTCATTTATGTGGGTGTCCAAATCGGATACATTTTCAATGGATCTATAATAAATACCATTCAGTAATTTCAAAATATTTATTTTATCAGTTAACTAACCTTAAAATACGTTTTCGGGCAAGCACAGATCTTCGTGAACGTTTTCTTCTGTTATCCCATGATTTGTTAACTACCCCACCAGTGACTAATTGCACTTTAACCATTTTGAAATAAAAATCACAAAACACAAAAACACCGGATTATGCTCTCTCAGACAATTCCGTAAAATGTCAAGATTGCAATTTATTTTAAATTGGCTGAAATTTAACACGGTCAAAACTTTCTTCCATGCACATTTCAGGAAGTACAGTGCTTTCTAATGTTTTTCAGCATTTGTGCGGCATGACAAAGTATCGCCATCTATTTTCGCCAATCAGAACTAAAATTAACATTGGGTCTTATGGAGATTACTTCGCTACGATGAATATCATTTATTGGTACATTACAAAAGGTGATTTCGGGGGCACAGGTTCTAAATCAGTATCTTAATAGATCCAAGTCATTTCAGCTACACACATGGTATATTTTCCCTGTAATCGACAGATTTAATGTAAAGAATGTGCGCCTTCGCTTTATTTATTGTATAATTAATTTAATAATTGGTTTTTATACCCAAGATTACTTTATTTCACTCACAAAGGTTCAAGTAATAATATGGGTAATTTTCATAGCTGTGGATTACGTATTAATTAAATCTAATCGTTGTACTCCCTTATGGCCAAATAACATGTAAATTTCTCAACTTAAATATAGACTCGAAATTTATTTTATACGCTGATGATACTTCAATAGCAAATAAAGCATCACAAATAAATATTTGTTTATAAAAGAATGAGCGGGCTAAAGAACAGGTTTGTAAATGGTTGGAGAGTAATGAACTAACACTAAATAATGAAAAAACAGTAAACATTACCTTTTCACTGAGGCCTACAGATCTCCATAACCAAGTAAATCATAAATTCCTAGGGGTGCATTTAGATAGTAAGCTAACGTGGCACTCACATGGGGAGGAAACTGCTATAAAGATGTGTCGCAACATATACTTGTTGAGGCAACTAAGTAAGTTCTTACCGTCTCACGCTCTACGCGTTGTATATTTCTCCCTTTGTGAGTCGCATCTTTCATATGGCATTACCACCTGGGGTCACTCAACAGTAATTCATAGATTGTTTGGATTGCAGAGAAGAGCTGTGCGAGTGATATCAGGCTTGGGATATAGGCATGACTGTCGAGAGGCTTACATTAATTTAGAGATATTAACTTTGCCAGCACTGTATGTACTAAACTGTCTCATTTATGTCCATAACAATATAGAATCGTATCGTTTACACAATGATGTACACGTACATAACACCAGAAATAGGAGCAAAATAATATCTATCTATCTATCTATGTCGTCTATCCAAAACACGAAATGGTTTAAACTACTATGGGCCAAAAATATATAATAAATTGCCTGAAACAGTAAAAGGACTGAGTGCTAAGTAATTCAAGAAAATAGTCAAATCATATCTTGTCAATAAGGGACATTATAGTATGGATGAACTTCTACTTGACAATTACGAAATGTCTACTGGATGAGTACTCTGCCGATTGCTTCGATATAAATGTATACTTTATAATTATCTACCGGGTGACCCAGGGATCTGTAAAAGCCCCATAACTTATTTGTTATTTGAGATAACGACTTCTAGTTTTCTTGAACTGGTACCCACACTTATTCTACATAATTTAAAAATATGTATGTTTTTGTACAGGGTGTCCCAATATACATAACAGAACAAAGTTATGTTTTTTTAAATGGAACACCCTGTATTTTATACTTCATTTTTAACCCTCTTGAGAAGCTGATAAAAATAGTATAAGATAGCATGGGTCTATTATAGACGATTGGTTAGTTATGGGCAAATTTGTGGCAAAAACATGTACACATTGAAAACATTGAAGAAGCGTTCCTGGCAAAGATAGCAACATTATTTATACACTAGAAAATTTCCCACATCATAAAGAATAATACACATTGGCTTTGGTTCTCTTTTATTCATAGTGCTATACAGGGTGTCAACATACACAAAACAATGGATAACTATTTTTTTTCAAATGGAACACCCTATATAAGTTGCCACCAATCTATGGCATTTTTAATAAGGTTTCCAATGATATACAGTTTGTATAACAAAATATTAAGGATTCTTGAGATTTATCAATAAAAACATATTTATTTTGCCACCTTCTGCTGATTTTTCGATTTTCAGCCAAAACTATGCATTTTCAGGAAAAATTATAGGAGACCAAAGTTGTAGAACGAAAAATTTTCGATCGATATAAGTCTTTCAACTTTTAAGATAATGCGTGCATTGCCCGCCAGAGCGCGCAAAATCGTGACCGTATATGCATTTTGGCGTTTTCTTTTCAAATTTTTTATTAATAAATTGCGCTATACTTTATTTTCCGCACCCTTTAGCGGAAAAACGGAAAATTATAGGGATATTAAAATGGCCCATATCGATTGAAAATGTTCCGCTCTACAACTCTTAATAGAAACAATTTTTGCCAAAAATGCATAGTTTTCCGTAAAAATGCAAATTGAAAACGTATGTATCAATTTTTGCGTTTTCAATGTTTTTTGCATTTTCAGCGAAAACTATGCATTTTGGGTAAAAATTGCTTGTTTTAAGAGTTGTAGAGCGGAATATTTTCAATCGATGTAGGTCATTTGAATGACATGGAAAATAAGGTATAGTGCAATTAATTAACAAAAAAATGGTGATGTGGCCATCATGTTACTTTCTCGGACTTGTATCATTTATATTTACGCTTTCATGATTTATTCTAAATTTAAGTTATATTTTAAATGTACATCGAGCGTTTTGTAGACTCGCATGAAACTGACGTTTAAAACGTCAAAATTATGAAAGATGGAAAAATTATACTTCAAATTTAAAAACTCAGTTTACTCAAAAACTAAAGCGATTTCGAATAAAACTTATTCTTCATAAGTTATTTATTTTAGTATTCTCTACAGTTATTATTAACATAAATTTGCTGTAACTATCATCGTTTTATAATTATAAACTAAAAATTGAAAAAATAATAATAAATTTTTTTCTCGAAAAAAAATGATTTTATGAAAAATGTTTTCAAGCAAAAGATGTTCATTTCTTTGTTGTCTTCAAAGTTTGTTTATATTTTTTTGTGATATTTTTCATATTTAAGAAAATATTGGCAAAAAACAAAAAAACAGTTAAGGTAAACGCCCACTTCTGGTGTACGAAATTTTACCAAAAGCTTTTCAGTTCTTCAGATTATCAAATAAGACGGATGTTGAAAGTTTCATATCAATTGCTCTATTAGTTTTTGAGATACAGCGCACACAGCCAGACACACACACACACACACACACACACAGACACACACACACACACAGACACGAAATTTTTTTTTCCAGAAATTGTTGTAATGGCATCTAGGGACCCCAAAACGGATATTTCCGTAAAAAAAATTTTTGAAAAAAAAATCACGATCACAATATTTTCTCGTACTTCGTAACGGAGAAAGTAAAAATGGTGATGTGGCCATCATGTTACTTTCTCCGACTTGATGGTATCATAGCCATTTATATTTACGTTTTCGTGGTTTATTTTCAATTGAAATCATGTTTTAAATGTACATCGAGCGTTGTGTAAACTCGGATTAAACTGACGTTTAAAACGTCAAAATTATGAAAGATGGGAAAATTATACTACAAATTCAAAAACTCAGTTTACTCAAAAACTAGAGGGATATAGAAAAAAACTTATTCTTTATAAGTTGTTTATTTTAGCATTCTCTACAATTATTAACATAAATTTGCTGTAACTATTATCGTTTTAGAATTATAAACCAAAAATGAAAAAAAATTAATAAATTTTTTTCTCGAATAAAATTGATTTTATGAAAAATGTTTTCAAGCAAAAGATGTTGATTTCTTTGTTGTCTTCAATGTTCGTTTAAATGTTTTTGGATATTTTTCATATTTAAGAAAATATTGACAAAAAACAAAAAACAGTTAAGGTAAACGCCCACTTCCGGTGTACGAAATTTTACCAAAAGCTTTTCAGTTCTTCAGATTATCAAATAAGACGGATGTTCAAAGTTTCATATCAATTGCTCTATTAGTTTTTGAGATACAGCGCGCACAGACAGACACACACACACACACACACAGACACACACACACACACACAGACACACACACACACACACACACACACACACAGACACAAAAATTTTTTTTCCAGAAATTGTTGAAATGGCCTCTAGGGACCCCATAACGGATATTTCCGTAAAAAAATTTTTTGAAAAAAAAATCACGATCAATACTTTCTCGTACTTCGTAACGGAGAAAGTAAAAATTGAGAAAAACGCTAAAATGCATACACGGTCACGATTTTGCGCACTCTGGCGGGCAATGCACGCATTATTAGAAAAGTCAAAACACCTACATCGATTGAAAATTTTCCGCTCTATAACTTTGGTCTCTTATTATTTTTTCAGAAAATGCATAGTTTTGGCTGAAAATCCAAAAATGAGCAGGAGGTGACAAAAGAAAAATGTTTCTATGGATAAATCTCAAGAATCCTTAATATTTCATTATACAAATTGTACATCATTGAAAAGATTATTAAAAATTCCATGCATTGGTGGCAAGATATATAGGGTGTTCCATTTAAAAAAAAAATAGTTATCCAATATTTTGCGTATGTTGACACCCTGTATAGCAGTATGAACAAAAAATAACCAACGCCGATTTGTATTCTTCTTCATGAAGTGGAAAATTCTTTAGTGTATAAAAAACGACGCTAGCTTTGCTAGGAGCGCTTCTGCAATTTTTTCAATGTGTCCTTGTTTTTGCCACAAATTTGCCCATAACTAACCAATCGTCCATAATAGACCCATTGTATCGCATACTATTTTTATCAGCTTCTCAAGAGGGTTGAAAATCAAGTATAAAATATAGGGTGTTCCATTTAAAAAAACATAACTTTGTTCTGTTATGTATATTGGGACACCCTGTACAAAAACATACATATTTTTAAAATATGTAGAATAAGTGTGGGTACCAGTTCAAGAAAACTAGAAGTCAATATCTCAAATAGGAAATAAGTTATGGGACTTTTACAGATCCCTGGGTCACCCGGTATGTATTTAAACATGTTTTTATTATATTTCATTTCCTGATTTTAATTGTATTTTTAATCTATTTATCTTATCTTATTTTATTATGTTTTTAATATATTGTATTGTTCCTGATTTTAATTACATTTTTTAAACTATTTATTTTATTTCTACAAGTATTCAAAATGTTTTATTTTTATATCAATACTTTATATTTATATATGTATTTTACACATATTTTTAATATACTGTATTGTTCCCGATTTTAACTGTATTGTTCAATCTATATTTTATTTATACAAGTTTTTAAAATGTCATATTTTTATATTTATACTGTTACAGTATGTTTATTTTATCGTGGGCCATAGGATTTTACATGCTAAAAATTATACCTTGTGTTAATGTATATTTTAACATATAATTTTAGAGCAAATTTTAGTTAGTAATAAATCAATTACTTTTCCACATGATGCGCTTAATTAGATTTAATTAAACATGTTTTATTCCATTAAAAAATGAAATTAATTCACTAATCAATCTGACATTTCAGAAATTCAAGGTACTTTGATTATTTTTGCTCAGTTATATATTTTAAATAATTTCATTTTTTAATGGAATAAAACATGTTTAAATTATTCTGACTAAGCGCATCATGTAGAAATACAATTGATTTATTACTAACTAAAATTTCCTTCAAAATTTTATGATAAAATATACATTAACACAAGGTATAATTTTTAGCATGTAAAATCCTACGGCCCACGATAAAAAAAATACCCTGTATATACTTCTGTAGCTTTATTATGATTTAGTGACCTGGTAAACAATGTAATTGCACCAATAAACATATCTATCTATCTATCTATCTAAATAAAGCTGAAAATATATGCAAACTGCTTTGTGCCATATATCGCACGTTATGCAAAAAGGGGTTAACTCTTCAAAATTAAATAATTAACAAGAAAATTCAAAACCTTAAGATTCATTAATAAACAACGCATTTATGAATTGCCGTCAAAGCAAGTGCCACGTTTTAGGTGAAACGAAAACGGCAACCCTAAAAACTTGAATATGGAAAACGAACATCTCAATTAAGGATTAAAAAATTATGAAAAAAGATAAATTACCAAAATTGCTTCAAGAGCTCGAGATCCATAAACGTACAATGCATATTTAGTTTTCCATAAAAACAATTGCCATATCCCAGGTGAAACCAAAAGGACAACGCTTCAAACTCGACTTCAGAAACGAAAATTGCATTCAACGATTCGAAAAATTGTAAAATATTAAATGTTGTTCCCCATCAGAACACATAAGGACAAGTTTCGACCTCCCAGGCCTCATTAACGCAGTTCGTTGCTGATGGGGAAACTTTTAACTTATATTATAGACACCCCATTAACGAGGTAGTGCTGGAGTCCCTGGAGGGTATACCAGCTAAAATTCGTCGCGACGTGGATAGCCATCCTCTTGACCACTGGTTGTGCCTCCTCGCCTCTAGGTAGCTCAATTGTTGGAGTTCGGTGGCGGAAGAATTGCCACCTGGGCTCATTGTTGCCCTCGCTCCTGGACTGACCTGCAACAGAAAGAAATTAATGTTGCCTAAACTCTGGTTCCCAAGATCGCCAAGACGATCTGGGAGTAATCAGGAACCTGGGAGAGCGTGCCTGCTTCTTAAAAGCAATTAAACACCAACAGTAAACACCCACTTCCTGTTTTTTAAATTTTACCAAAAGCTATTTAGATCTTTAGATTGTTAAATAAAGCTTAACTTTAAAGTTTCATTTCAAAACACTTAAGCGGCAGCGCCCACAGACCTTTTTGAAAAATAGTCGGAATTATCTCTAACATTTCCAATTACTGCGTTAATGTAAAGTGTTGGTATGTCAACAAAAGAACAAGATCGAGATCACTATGGTGTCATATGAATAGGTGCATTATAGACCCCAAATATCATTTGCATTTTTGCATATATCTTTATGAAATTTAGTATAATGTTTTTAAGGTATAATGTGTGTCAATATGTAGACTTAATATAAATTCCATTTTCGGTTTAACGGGGAATTACCTTAACTTTTCTGTTTCAAATAAAACACCGTGTATACTTTTACATAATTTAATTCGTATCTAAATACTGAGTTTATAGATGTATTATAAGTGAAATTTTGGTTGTTAGTTTTTTGTTTTTATTTAATTTAAATTTGGTTTTATTGAAACAAAAAAGTTATGGTAATTTTCGGTCAAGCCGGATATGAAATTTTCAACAGTAATATAACGAGTGCCTATGATTTTGCCGGCAATTATTAGCGGCAGGATCACGATTGCTTGTTGCGACGAAAATCGGCACGACTGCGAAGCAGGAGTGCCGATTTTCTAGAAGCAACAAGCAAGAGTGATCCAGACGCTAATAATTGCCTAGGAAAAATCAGTCACGAGTTAGATTCGGGAAGACAATTGGCCGAACAGAAAGTTCACACTTCTTAATTTGAAAAATTAAATTTAGTGACACCAAGTGTCAGACGTGTATTTATCTGCGCCACAATAATTGTAGTAAAAATGAGCTTACCAAGATTTTGAGAAATGCCTATGAATACTACTACTGATGAAAGCACTAACACTTCACCCGAAAATACAAACAGATCTAATTCAGGAGCAAACTGCTTAAAAGTCCGGCAATAACTGACGTTTTATACGCTATAGAAAATGAACCAACGCGTTGCTAGGCAATACCAACATGAGAGATTATCTGATTAGATACGACCCAGGGTTAATTGCCATGCATAACATAGAGCGTGGTCTGTTACGCATCGTAATTAGACTTTTATTGGATCATCTCATCAACGTTCTTCGATTTCATTGGTTAGTAAGTAAATGAGGGCAATTGTCAACAGTAATCTAACGAGCGCCTAGGATTTTGCCGGCAATTATAAGCGTCAGACGTGTATTAATTTGCGCCGCAATAATTGTAGTAAAAATGAGCTTGCCAAGATTTTGAGAAATGCCTATGAATACCACATCACTGGTGAAAGCACTATCACATTACCCGACATACGAACAGATCGAATTCAGGAGCAAATTGTTTAAAAGTCCGGCAATAACTGACGTTTTATCTGTTATAGAAAATGCAATAACGCGTTGCTAGGCAATACCAACATGATAGATTATCTGATTAGATACCACCCAGGGTTAATTGCCATGCATAACATGCAGCGTGGTCTGTTTTGCATCGTAATTATAATTTTACTGGATAATGTCATCAACATTATTCGATATCATCGGTTAAAAAGTAAATGAGGGCAATTGTCATTCAAATTCCACTAGTTGACAGATTTTATTCCCTAAAAACACCATATTAAATTTCATAAGGATATATGAAAATGAAAATTATTTTTGCGGTTTACCAGAATTCAGTTACACCCGGTATATGTGGGAGTGTGGATATGAGGTATTACTTTACATATACCGGGTGTAACTGAATTATGGTAAACCCCAAAAATCATTTTCATTTTTTTTGAGGCAAGTAGAAAAATAAATCCAATATTTTTACTTTCTCCGTTATGAAGTTCGAGATTAGCACATTATTATACAAGGTTAATAAGAGGGTATATTGTGGCACGAGTGGGATTAGAGCACGACTCGCGCAGCGATCCAATGTAACATTGCCTCTTATTAAACAAGTATAATACTTTTTTCTACTTTGGTTTTAGTTAAGGATTTATTTCTAAAATAAAACATATACTTAAACATAGTGAGTTTTATCTTTTAACATGAGGCAGCATTGACAGCAGTGTTTCGTTTCGAACGAATTTAATATTTGACATAAGTATTTCCAGGGCGATTTCAATAGTTAATTTTCAAACATATTAAATCAAGAATATTACTTATAGTACAATCGCCCAGAGGTGACAGTGACTCATGCTTTTTCGATCTAATCATCGCGTCTGGATAAATATCTATACTCGTTCGCATGCTCAAGAAAAACGAAATGAAATACGAAACGTATGTCGATATGTAAATTCAAGGGCTAAATGCAACGTATGTCTTTTCTCATTCTATCCATTCTAACCTCAAAATTCACGTGCTTGTGTCTGGTTTTGACCGTCTCCGATTTCGATTTAGTTAAGAGCAGAATTGATTGTATCCATTTCATTAATAAAAAGGTTAAATTTCCAGTTGTCTTTACCGATTGCCAAAAAATGCACTCGCAAAGTTTAGTCGGGAAAATATTTGCACGCTCGAGAATTTTTTAATTTCCCGCCTAGACTGAATCGAATTATTTTATGAACATACGTTTACTAGAAACTTAATTCAGGCAACATGGAGCGATGAGTCACTGTCACCTCTGCACGATTGTACTATACACACAAATAAGGGAAGTTGCTAAGGGTGCGATAAACAAACTATTTCCAAGTAATTTGTAACCAATTTAAGCTCACAGAATGATGCTTTCTTTGTGGTATACCAATTCTCATTGAGATGCTGACTCCACTAGCTAGTCGGACGTCAACGAGGTAGGGCCCGCCCCCTTCCTTTCGAAAACCACTTGTGTAAACTCTTATGGATATTTTCATTTATTACTTACGCACGTAAGTTAATATAGCCCGTTCTCCGGAATCTGACAGCTGTGGTCGTAAAAGAGGGTTGGAGCTCGGTAAGTAGGGGACGTAATATTTTTTATCTCAAACCAATCTTTGTTGAGAAGTACTGGTGTAAAAGTGCGTATACCAATAGGAGCGAAGGACAGTAATAAATGTATGGGATGCAATGAGATGAACCACCAATACCTTTTCTTCGAGGGTGCGTCGATCATCAGGGCGGACCGACCGTTTTACCACCTCGGCCGCCAGATTCCACCGAATAGGCTATATTTCTTCATCAGAAGAGTCACCGGAGAAATTTGACGAACTTGAATTCTAACCTCAAAACTAGAAACGTCAAGTTAAATCACCATTAAAATTGTTAAAGGGAAAAATTTCGACATTTAACGTTAACGGACATTTATCGGTTAAAGGACATTTAAACTGGTTGGTAATACTGCATATTCACTCTTAAATCTCGTTTAGGCTTAATCCTTTGCACTCGTATTTATTAGTAACAACACGTATTTTGGCGACTATAAGTCGACATACGAGTGCAAAGGGTTAACTGTCCGTTTAAATGTGTTGATAATACCGGGCGTAGATCTCTTTAGTTTTTGAGTGAACTTTATAAATTGTCATTTTCATCTTTCATAATTTTGACGTTTTAAACGATTATGCTTCACAACTCCACGATTTAAAAATACTATATAATTTAATGAGCATATAATGTAATGTAATGAAGGCATCCCTAATTTCTGGAGGTGCACGAGGTAAAGGTTGGTCTACTTCGTTATTTAATGAACTCATATTCAGACACAACAGCTATTCAAATAAACTTCAGGTTTCATTGAAACAAATCAAACAAGTCGTTCAACAACAAATTTCGAAGCAGTTCGAGAGAGTGTTGATGAGAGTCTAAGAACATTAATTCGACATCGTGGTGAAGAAATGGATATTTCGTGAAGCTCTCGTCACCCTAAAGATTGTTATACTTGAATCAATGGATCTTTGCGTGCACGTCACTACTGATAGTTGTCCGGTACAATCAACGCTAGGGGTTCCACCAGTGGTGTAGTCGAAACAAATTGCACAAACGGGCAAATAAACAACAAACTGAAATTAGTCCGAGCCTGCAACGTAAACCTTTAAAACATCAATATGAGATGTATACGCGAATATGCCTTTGTAGTGACCGAATACGAAACGCTTGGTCTGTCGGGCCGTATTTGGCCAGAAGGTAAACAAATCAAATTCGTTATGAGCCCAACATTCCTTCACAATTTTAACGTTTTAAACGTCAGTAAATTTCGGTCTGTGCTCGAGGAGTAACAGATCTCTACGGAGTTGTAGCAAGAAGCGCAAGCTGCAACGTGATGATCTTAGAAACCCGTTAAGGCGGCTTCTTAACAACACGGGAACGATAACGAAAATATACCAAGCTTTTCGTTTCTGTTACCCTAAATTAGTTATTAGTTGTGCATGTTAACATGCGAATCATATCATTTAACTTTTCGTTCCCGTTTTAGCAACCCTCGTCTAGTCGTAAGTTTTTGATTTCTTCCGGGGTCTAGATTTCCAGGAGTAGAAAGCGACTGATTTCTCTCACTCGCAATTTTAATACTGGGGCTAGTCGGTAAACTTATTTTTAAAGCATCGGCAACGCTCTATGAAACGATGTAATATTAATAATCAGGTAATTAGACAACAAAGAAAGACATTACCTGTTGGAGAGCATTCAGTGAAATTGAAGGACCGTTGTTTTCCTTTTCTGCTGTAAAATAGGACACAAGATTGACCACGAGATTCCGCGCCTGAGAATTTAGACGTTTACCTGGCACTTTGAGGTTAGGCCAAGCGATTCCGCTGATTGTTATAAAAGTTCTAAAAAGAATTGTTTTTTATATATGACGAAGAAATATTTATCACGACGTGTTTATGTTACGATTAAAAACGTACTGTACAGGTTGTAAAATCGAAAAAATATGCAAAAACGAGCACAAAACAGAAAATACTGCTTATAGCGCAGCCAATGCAGTTACGAATAACGAAATGACTTACGGACCAAGCTTTTGTCTTTGTTCAATGCATGGTTTTACAGAGTACCGTACGTCTTCGCCTTGGACGACATACGTACACATATTATTGCGTCTACTTTAACTTATCATGGAGGGAGTAAACACATGAAAATCTAGTCGAAACTTGGTTCGGCTATCTATGACGTGCACGCAAATATCCATTGATCAGACTCTATCTTCATGTTTTTAAAGTTCAGTTGATCCAAGAATTGAATCCTACTGACCACACAGAGCGAATAGAGTTCGTTGAATGGTTCATGGAACAAACACAAGTAAATGCTGATTTTCAGAATAAAACAATATTCATCGATGAGACACTTGTTCATCTTGATGAAAAATTGCCATATTTGGGGTTCAGAAAATTCACGAGTGATTGCGGAGAAACAAATGCATTTACAACTTGTCACTGTTTGATTCAGATTTTGGGCTGGAGGCAATAACAGTTGGGTTTTTGAAGTCTAAAGTTTATGCCAACAAGCCCACAACCACCAACGCCTTAATCTATATGCAAAATTTGAAATTCATTTAAACTCATGCATCAAGAAATGTAGGCAACAAAATCTACATAAATTGAGCCGCGCTAATAAAATATTAAGTGGACGCGGCGCGCCCCTGAGATTTATATTGCCCGGATATGATCGTGCATCGAAGAGGCGGCACTTCAACTAATATTGCTCTCAGCGTATAACATAGTAAAAGTTTTCTGCCTAACAAGTAAAAAGGAAAAAAGATAATTGTTTTTTTGAGAAATCAGAAATGCATTAATTTATTTTTATAGATTTTATGCATTTGAAGCAAATTTATCTTCTGTATAAATTTTATACATTTTTCTCAAATCGTTGAAATCAATTTTATGCAAAACCTAAATTCTTCTAAAAACCTCAAGTTTGGAACGTCTCAGTTTTGTTTCCCCCTAGGATATAGAAATTGTGTTCACGAACAATTCAAAATGTATTACTTTTTATAGATCTTGAGATTTTGAAGCATATTCCACGATTGATACATTTTTTGCAATGCTTCAAATCGTTAAATTTAATTTTCGTTTTCACAGTCGAAGTTTAGTTTGTTTTATTCTCACGTGAGATAGGGAAACTTTCTTTGTGAGCAATTAAAAATTACCATATCTTGGGTGAATCAAAACGACATAATTCTTAACTTTGAAAGAAGAAAATCGAAAATTTCATTCAACTATTTGATAAATTGTAAATAATTAATCATAAATGAAATGAAATGAAAATAATGCTTTTTACTTTCTCCGTTACGAAGTAAAAATAATCCTGATTATTTTTTCAAAATTTTTTTTACGGAAATATCTGTTTTGGGGTCCTTAGATGCCATTTCAACAATTTCTGAAAAAAAATTGTGTCTGTGTGTGAGTGTGCGCGCGCGCTGTGTCTCAAAAACTAATAGAGCAATTGATATGAAACTTTGATAATCTGAAAAACTGAAAAGCTTTTGTTGAAATTTCGTACACCGGAAGTGGGCGTTTACCTTAACTATTTTTTTTGCTTTTTGCCAATATTTTCTTAAATATGAAAAATACTACAAAAACATTTAGACAATTTTTGAAGATAACAAAGAAATTAACATCTTTTGCTTAAAAACATTTTTCATAAAATCATTTTTAATCGAGAAAAAATGTATTATTATTTTTTTAATTTTTGGTTTATAATTATATAACGATAATAGTTACAGCAAATGTATGTTAATGATAATTGTAGAGAATGCTAAAATAAACAACTTATAAAGAATACGTTTTTTCCGAAATCTCTTTAGGTTTTGAGTTAACTGAGTTTTTGAATTTGAAGTATAATTTTTCCATCTTTCATAAGTTTTAAATGTCAGTTTCATCCGAGTCTACGAAACGTTCGATGCACATTTAAAATATGATTTAAATTGAAAATAAACCATGAAATCGTAAATATAAATGATACCATCAAGTCGGAGAAAGTAACATGATGACCACATTACCATTTTTTATATATGTTGAGCTTTTGCAACAAATTCCTACAATGATAATTTTTTTCGATTTATCAAATCACTGAAAGAAATGTTCGTTCTTAAGGGTTTGAAATATTCTCCACTTTACGTTTGGAATATTGCCATTTTGTTTTCACCCTGAAAGCAATGGGGCAACATTATACGGGAATACGCAAAAGAGAAACAATGAAATGGAACGAAGCGGTGGAAGCAGCAAAGGATAAAGAAAGACGGAGAAGCGTAATTAAAGATAATTAAGAAAAAGAAACGAACTCTACACTGTCATGGCCGGTAAAAGAGGAAAGATTATAAATAGTTTTAATAAACACTTTGCAATGCATTTTTTTGTATACCTTGAGTTTTTAAAAAATATTCAGTGACTTAGTGAATAATTTTTAACACATTTTCAAGGTCTTGAATGTAATTTTCTTTTTCTCAGTTCAAGTTTGAATTATTGTCGTTTTATTTTCACCAGGGATATGGCAATTGTTTTAAATAGGAATAATCTAAGTATTAAATTTAATAGGTGTTCAACTTTTTAAACTTTTAGATTCATCTGTTTTATAAAATATTTCAAATCGTTGAAAATAATGTTTGATTTTCCAGTTCTAATTTGAAATATTTCGGCTTTTTAAATACATTAATCAATTCTTCATTTTTTACAATCTTACACATCCCTCAATTATGTTTTGTCCATCGTTTAATCCATTTTACGCCATAACACTTTAAGACGGTTCTAATTGTATATTTATACAGGGTGTTCTCGCCTATTAGAAGAGATAGAGGGTATGTTGAAATTTGGCACTTTTGCAGAATTTTATGCTGATTAACAACCCACTGAAAAAAAATACTTAAGTTCTTTTGTTTTCGAGTTAAGTCCAAAAAACAAAAAAAAAAGGATTTTCGTTTTTTTCTTTATACCTCCGTTATTTGAGGAGATATTTAAAGATGGTAAAGACATTTTTATAGCACTTTTTTATTATCTAATTATGGCATAAGATTTTTAGTTGTAACATGTTTCGTTTCTTTTGAACCATCATCAACATTCTTATTTCTTATGGACGCCATATTTATTTTTTACCGCGTCTCAATGCTCATTTTTGTGCGGGGGTTGCTATTTAAAAACAAAATGGCGGACGTCATATCTCAAAAACAAATGTCGACTGAAAATGCAAAAATGTGTATTTTTAAAAATCGACCTGTTCGAGAATTTTTTCCAAAAAAATTTTATTTCGAGTTTACTGATTATATTACATACTTTACGCGCACACTATAGATTTGAATGTAAACAATTTTATTTTACAAATGCAAGTACATTCTGCTCTTTCCACAATCTACCTATCAAAATTATTTACCTCATATCAGAGGCATGCATCGGCTGAGCTTTGGCCTGGCCCGGCCCTACGCTACGCCACCTAAAAATAAGGCCTGCTGCCTGCTGTTCGTAGTTTTTCATCATTTGAGTTGCCATCGATAAAAGATGAGTTTGTCACCAATTATTCCACGCCAAACATTGACATTCCACTGACGCTGATGTTCCAATAACACAGCGCCATCTATCACGAAACGAAAAAAATAGCAAGTTCTTGTTTTCCAAACTTGAACTCGTGGGCTAATAAAAGCTCGTATGAAACTTATTTTTTAATATACTATAAGGGGCAATTTTGATGGAGCACTAATATATAATTGCTTTCTGTATGCACAGGATTCATCTAGGGTTTATTGCAGCGTACGTGTACCCAAAACATATACGAGTTGTTTATTCCTGAGGAAGTCGGAAGTCATGTGTGCCATATTAAATAACTAAAAACGTAATACATCTTAGAATAAATCATATTAATCTTCACGAAGATACTTAATTTACACATTGTGTATTCTAGCTTATAAATTGGTGTCAATATAATAAATGCAATATTGATTGAAACTTACGTCTATATATGAGTATATATTTAAATCCTTCAATTTACGAACCAGTGATTTTACACTATGCCTTGTTACGTAATGTATAATTATTTCAGGATAGTGATATGAAATCGATATTAATTTTACCGATTATAATTCGACACCATCACTTGTTGCAGAAGCATTAATAGTATATTACATAACTAGAGTTGTAAGTGGCAAATTATGCGCAAGTGAAAGATATTTCGTACGAGCCGCGTAGTGGCGAGTAACGTAATTAACGTAATTAACGCGTTATGTACTGTACTTTACATTCGACCTTATATTTATTTGCTTGAACTAAAGACATATTGAAACTCAATCTTGTCAGGCTGACGTTTAAGATTGTATTAAACTAGCCGGTAATGGCAATATAGGACGACTACCAACTAAACAAACAATTACCGTTCGAACAATTTTCCGTCGAATAATATATTGTCAAATACATTGATTGAACAAATTTAAGGATACGGATCGTTGTACTCACTCTGAAGTGTTAATCTACTAAGATACCATTGCGATGGAAGTACCAATAAGGCATGGCGTGAAGTTTATCCTGTCGGTTATTGTTTTAACCAATAAGTTGTAATCTGACGTTTAAATGTCACTGTTACTTTTGATTTTTAAGACGAACAGACGAATGCAGGAGGACTCGACGGACGTTAATTATAATTGGCTAATAAGTATATAATATAGCGAGGTACATAAGTGGTAATAGTACATGTTACACATTTATGTACAACGTTGAACATTTATACAGGGTGTGTTTGAAATAACGAACAGGCTCGTAACCACAAAGAGATGTAGCGATCCGCGCCCGGGCGCGCGAAAGACGCTCGGCACTAGGGTGACTCACCACCAGCGGCACTCGCTACGCACGATCCCCCGCCAAAGGAAAAGGGCCGCCCGCAACCTGAACAGAGGGCGCGCCCTACGCTTGCACGACGGTTGTGGCCGCACGACCCACTTAAATAGGGTTTGTGCCCCCTCATCTCGTCACTTCGATCAGCGCACTGCAATCGAACAGTCAGTACAGTCGGTAAGATAGTCTGACAAGCGAGCTCACCAAGGCACGCAACACGAGCTCACCAAGGCACGGTTCTAAACACACGAGCTCATCAAGGCACGTGAATCAAAGCAAGCTCACCAAGGCACGCTACGACAAGCTCCCCACGGCATCCGATGCTACGCCTTCCGGTCCGGCAGCATCAGACCCGGAGCACATCACGCCGGAGTCGACCCGCGCCGATTTTCAGTCCGCGGCAGCGCCCGCGGAATCCGCGTCGCGACACCAACACCGCGCTAACCTTAATTATCTGTACCTGTATATATTCGTATTCTGCAAATAAACTGTTACGACCACATCGAATTCTCTTGGATCCAACGTACTACGCAACGCAACCCCCACATTGGTGACCCCGACGTGATCCAAGAGAACCACGAGTGCAGTGAACTAGTGATAGTGCAAAATGCCGGACAACCACGAAGTAAATCGAGTGCAAGTGCGAATCCCGCTATTTTGGGCCGACGATCCAGACTTAAGTTCACCCAGGTAGAGAGCCAGTTCCAGATAGCAGGTATCGTCACCGACGAGACGAAATACCGACATAAAGCAGGCAACCTAGAAGCACGATATGGCAAGGAAATCCGAGACGTACTAACGACCCGCGAACCACCGATAAATACGACACACTCAAAGCCGAGCTGATCCGCAGGCTGTCCGTAAGCTAGGAACAACGAACAAAGCAACTGCTGGAACGTGAAGAATTAGGAGACAGAACACCATCTCGATTCCTACGTTACTTACAATACCTAGCAAGCACCACCGTACCAGAAGAGCTTCTCCGATCGCTGTGGTTGGGACGATTCCCAAACCACATGCAGGCCATACTCGCAACACAAACTAAGGCAACACTGGAAGAAGTGGCAGAATGGGCAGACGCCATGGCGAACACAGCAGTCCAAACGGTAAACGAGGCCACGCATACGTACGATGATACGCTGAAGAACCTCGAGAACTGAAGACGCAGCTTCAACAGCAACAAGAGAAGCAGAACTTCAGATGACCACAAAGACGCGACCAGTCACAAAGCAGGAGCCAGATCCAAGGCAGAACCCGTGCGAAAACTCGCGAATATGAGACGTGCTGGTTCCATTACAAGTTTGGCAATGAAGCGCGAAACTGCCGACCCACGTGCAAACATTGGAAGCAGGGAAACGACCAAAGCAGTCAGTAGCGGCGACTGACCACACGCCTAACACCCCCCGCCGTCTATACGTCACCGATAGACAAACGCGAGTCCAATTCTTGATCGACACAGGAGCAGACGTCTGCGTTTTCCCACGGAAACTCGTAAAGCGAACCGGCAACGCTGCCGCGTACAAACTTTACGCAGCGAATGGAACTGTGAAACACGTACGGCACAGTAAACTTAAACTTGGATCTAAATTTAAGGAGGAACTTGCCATGGCGGTTTGTGATTGCGGATGTACAAAAGGCGATAATAGGGACCGATTTCCTAGCCCACTACGAGCTACCACCCGACATCCGACACCGAAAACTCAGGGACGCCAAAACTAGCATCACCACATCCGGCCAACTGACGACAAGCGACGAGGCAACGGTGAGCACAATCAATAACAGTAAAAAATACCACCAAATCCTGAGCGAATTCCCTGAGATCTGCAAACCAGCCGGGTTACCAGCAACCATACGACATGGAACAGTGCACCACATCCAAACAACGCCAGGCCAAACAGTATCCAGCAGACCACGCCGACTCGTACCCGACAAGCTACCAATAGCGAAAAGCGAATTCAAGACAATGTGTGAAATGGGGATAGCGAGACCATCGAAAAGTCCATGGTCCTCGCCACTTCAACTAGTGTCGAAAAAAACGCAAAATGGAGACCGTGCGGTGATTACCGAGCACTGAACGCAAGAACGATCCCAGATAAATACCCCGTTCCACATATCGAAGATTGTGCCCAACAACTACACGGCAGCACACATTTCTTCACGATCGATTTGGTCAGAGCCTACCATCAAATACCCGTAGCAGAGGACGACATTCCAAAAACAGCAATCACCACGCCATTCGGACTATTCGAATTCCCATTTATGACGTTTGGTCTACGCAACGCAGCGCAGACATTCCAACGGTTCATGGACGGAATCCTGCGAGACCTGGAATTTTGCTACGTATATATCAACGATATTCTGGTGGCCTCCAAATCAGAGGACGAACACGAGAAGCACTTACGACAACTGTTCCAACGACTACGAAACAACGGAATAGTAATCAACCCAGCCAAGTGTGAATTCGGAGCATCCAGGATAGCTTTTCTAGGATACATGATATCCGGAGAAGGAACCACACCGCTCACCGACAAGGTAGTGACCATCCAGAACCTGCAGTTACCCGAAACAGCGAAGAGACTAAGACAAATGCTAGGAATGATCAACTACTATAGAAGGTTCATTCCCAACGCTGCTAGCGTACAAGCCCCGCTGAATGACCTCCTGAAAGGCACGAAGAAAGGCAACCAACCCGTCGAGTGGACAAATGACGCACGAGCCGCGTTCGCGCGATGCAAGAAGCAAATCGCAGGGGCAGCACTGTTGGCGCATCCAGAGTCCAACGCACCCCTAGCAGTTACGACCGACGCTTCAGACTACACCCTAGGAGACGTCATACAACAAATGCAACAGGGAGAGTGGAAACCACTAGCTTTCATGTCACGGAAGTTATCACCAGCTGAACCGAAGTACGCAGCGTACGACCGAGAGCTTCTTGCAATATATGCCACCATAAGGCAATATCAGCACCTCCTGGAGGGACGAACATTAACGATATTCACAGATCACAAACCGATCACGTTTGTTTCGCACAGAAGCCAGAGAAGTGCTCGCCGAGACAATTCCGATATCTCGACTACATCGGCCAATTTTCCACCGATATCCAACATATCAAGGGGAAAGAGAACATCTTAGCAGACACACTCAGCAGGATTGAGCGCATCGATGCAGAGATAGACTTTGCAGCCCTAGGAGACCAGCGGTCCGACCTAGAGCTGCAACAAATCCAGAGCGACACGAAATCCAGCCTACAGCTAAAAAAACTCTTCCTACCCGAAAATAACTGCAAAATTTTCTGCAACATGACAACCGACACAGCCCGACCCTACATCACACGCGGCTACAGACAGCCAGCATTCAACAGCCAACATCAACTGTCACACCCTGGTGCCAACGCAACCACGAAACTGGTCACACAGAAATTCGTATGGCCCGGCGTACGAAACGATTGCAAACGTTAGAGCAGGCAGTGCACAGCTTGCCAACGATCGAAAATCACCCGACATAACCCCCCGACAGCAGGAGAATTCAGGCTACTATCAGCGAAATTCGAACATGTACACATCGACATAGTGGGACCACTGCCCGAAGCAGAAGGGAAGAAATACCTGATAACGTGTATCGATCGATCCTCACGATGGCCAGAAGGCATCCCAATACCCAACATCGAAGCGGAAACAGTCACCCGACTATTCACGACGCATTGGATAGACAGGTTCGGCACACCAGCAAGAGTCGCGACAGACCAAGGACGCCAGTTCGAATCACAGTTGTTTAAAAAACTTGAAGAAAACACAGGATTCATGGATACCGCACCACGGCATATCATCTACAGATAAACGGTCTAGTAGAGCGATTCCACAGACACCTGAAGGCAGCATTATTGTGCCACACCGACATCCGATGGACAGAGGCACTACCGATCGTCCTGCTAGGCATACGGACGGCTTGGAAGGACGATATCAAAACCACATCAGCAGAGATGGTGTACGGTCAGACACTGCGACTCCCAGGATAAATGCTAACCAACCAAAGAGGCTAAAAGCCAGTTACAACACGAGTTCACAACAATCAAACCCGTGCAAACGACACAACACAACAAATCAAAGCCCTTCGTTTTCAAAGACCTAGCGACAGCTTCGCACGTTTTACTAAGGATCGACGTGATGCGAAAAACTCAGCAACCCCCGTACGAAGGACCATTCCGAGTGATTAAACGAATAAAGAACACCATCACGATCGACCGGCACGGACAAACTACGACAGTCTCAACAGAGTGAATCAAATCATGATGACCCGACCGAGCGAGCTGTCATCCCAAAACAGACCACGAAACCACCTATGATCACGCGTTCCGAGCGAATCAGCAAACCCACGGTGCGTTTCGTAGAGTGACTTCATCACAAGGAAGGGGGTATGTGGCGCGAAAGACGCTCGCCACTAGGGTGACTCTCCACCAGCGGCACTCGCTACGCACGATCCCCCACCAAAGGAAAAGGGCCGCCCGCAACCTGAACAGAGGGCGCGCCCTAGGCTCGCACGTAGGTTGTGGCCGCACGACCCGCTTAAATAGGGTATGTGCCCCCTCATCTCGTCACTTCGATCAGCGCACTACAATCGAACAATCAGTACAGTCGGTAAGATAGTCTGACAAGCGAGATCACCAAGGCACGCAACACGAGCTCACCAAGGCACGTTTCTAAACACACGAGCTTACCAAGGCACGTGAATCAAAGCAAGCTCACCAAGGCACGCTACGACAAGCTCCTCACGGCATCCGATGCTACGCCTTCCGGTCCGTCAGCATCAGACCCGGAACACATCAGGCCGGAGTCGACGCCACGTCAGTAGAAGAGTACGACGCTACTGCGTGGACCACCCGAGGCTATTATCACCAATCCCATCCACACCACGGAGACGAGGCCCACAGCGAACCCGAGGACCAGCAAGGACACGCCATCCCGAGGCCTGTGTCACCGCTGCCACCATCGCCGGCGAGGACCCCCACGTATATGACACCACGACGACTGAACCTGACTGAGGTCCTGTACACCGGAGTGAACTCGACGACCGTACACCCACAGGACCCGCGCCGATTTTCAGTTCGCGGCAGCGCCCACGGAATCAGCGTCGCGATACCGACACCGCGCTTACCCTAATTATCTGTACCTGTATATATTCGTATTCTGTAAATAAACTGTTACGACCACATCGAATTCTCTTGGATCCAACGAACTACGCAACGTAACCCCTGCAAGAGATTATATTATTTTTAAACAATATTCGCAATTATTTTGTTTATCACTGTAACAAAAAGCCCGCAATTAATTATTAAAGTTAATGAGTGAAAATACGCAACATGTTTGGGGGCAGTGGTAATGTGACCTAATTTTTAAACGGCATCGGCTTTAGATATCGAATTACAACAAGCGCTGAGTGCTCTTTAAGCGTCAATGAATGGCGTGTAAACAGGCTGACGGCCTCGGGATTTATGGCACACTTGTCAAAGGATTTATTGCTTCCACTTGTCTGGAAATTTACAATGAATTGAGTAGGGGTGGTAAGAGTGGATTTCAAGAAAAAATATTTTTGCGTTTAGTCTTCAATGAAACATGTTCAGACAAACACCTTTTTTGTGCAAATGGCGTGACACATTTATTTCAATGTTGAATGAGCGGACATGTCAATTATTTACGGCGAGGCTAGGTACAATTCCGCGGAAGCAGTACGGCTTTATCAGGATCGGTTTCCTGAACGGCATTTACCAACACCAAATCGTTTTCGGGAGTTACTTCAAAGAGCACGCGAAACAGGGAATTTGCAGCCCGTTGGTGCAGCTGACAGAGGTGTTAACCGACCAAATCACTTGTTTCCAGTGGAAAATAAAATTTTAAACGTGTTGCAAGCAGATCCCGGTTATAATTTTCACCCCTATCACTATCAACGGGTCCAACATCTGCAGCCAGTTGATTTTCAACAGAGAGTCGCGTTCTGTGAGTGGCTTTTAGAACAAAGTGGCCAAAATCCAAACTTTACTAGAAACATTTTAGTGACGGATGAATCCTCCTTTATGCGAAATGGCTGTTTTAATTTTCATAATATGCATGTTTGGGCAGAGAATAATCCCCTCCCTTAATGTTTGGGCAGGCATTGTAAATGGCCAATTTATTGGACCTTTCATTTTTCTATTTAATTTAAATGGCGGCCGTAACTTATATTTTCTAGAAAATGAACTTCTAGATCTTTTAGAAGATGTCCATCTAGCTGTGCTGAGACAGTTATGGTTTCTGCACGATGGTGCACCTCTGCACTACGATCGACGTGTTAGAAATTATTTAAACAATGAATTTCCAGGACGATGGGACGGACGAGGAGGTGCTGCACTCAGTACAAGACGCAGCTAGCGCAATAAAAAATAATCTGAGGCAAATATTCACTTCGGTTCGTGAAAACTGGCTAAGGAGAGTCCAATTGTGTATTGAGTGGGAAGGGCGTCAATTTGAACATTTGCTTAAGTTTTGTGTGACTTTTTAATAAAACTATTGTGGCCGAATTTTCTAAGTGACCTCCTTTTAATGATTCAACAAATTGTAGACACGAGTGTGTGGTAAGTGTTTCCCTAGTAAAACTGCTATTTTTAAGGACGTGTGTACATATCAATTTACTACCTGAAGTCAAGTGCATTTTTTTTAATTACAAGTTAATGAACTCGAAGACTGTTTATCTTTTACAAAAAAAACGTTGCGATAACACTTCAAATTTCGGAGGCAAGAAATCGTATCTTGTATCTCACACATTCCATGCCGACCTAATTAAATGCCACCGTGTAGTGCCTAAAATTTCGGCCGTTGCTTCTCCTTCCCGAAAAGGTGGAGGGTAAGGGGAAAAACATCGACCGCACTTTGGGAAGGAAACATTTGCCGCACGTGCCGTCGAGACCTTTTTGGGATCAGGTTAACTTAAACACCTTCAAAAACACGCCATAAATTGTGGTTTCTTCTCTTCCATTATGCCGCCCGCTTGAAGAGGGTGTCTCTCTTTAAAATTCCCAACTTTAGGCTCATCACAGAGGCCCTAATTAAATGAGAAAAGCATCGGTTCTCAAGAAGTTAAAAAAATCTCGAAAAATTAGGAAAATTCAAAAATATTTTTTTCGAATAAATTTTGACGGAAATGGGTCCACAAATATTTTGTGTATGTGCCCTTAAATGCCTATACGTTATTTCAAATACACCCTGTATATGCTCTTATATTCGTAATGGGTCGCTTACAATTGGTGAAAACAGTTTGGTAATTCATCAATTACAAAGTGCGAGTAGGTAAAAGCAAATCACATCACGTGTGTTGTAACACGGTTTATTTTACGCTGTTTGTTTTTTTTTATTTTAAAAAATGTTTAATGAAAACCGTCAAAAAGCTAAATCATGTTTGTTTGCCAATATCTTCATAGCAACGAGTTGCGTTAAGATACATATAGCAACACTAGTGTTGTTAAGAATTTGTTAACAACACTGAGGTACTTTAACGTTACTAGATGCTAAGGAGTTATTGGCAAGTTTACATTATAGGATAAAATAAATATTATTTTACTATAAAATTGATTAATGGATGGAAGTAATGATCTCTGTATCGTTTCATATTAAAAAGCATATGTTGAAAATTTGCAAATATAATAGCAGCTGTTGTTTCCTCCGATACATTCCCGTCATATTTTATGAAATGAGATGAGAGAATATTTAAATTTCTCTCGTTTCGTTCCACATGACTCGTTATACTCTTCACGTTATGTCAAATCTATGCAAATACGAACAAAAGGCCACGCCAGGCACTGTTAACAGAAATTACAATTTTTAATTAAATATATGCTAATGCGTGCTAGAGTCGGCAATCCCATATTGCACGATTAAATGGAAGAATGGAAACTATGATACACTTAAAGTTTCTATAACCGTAACAAAGTAAGAAAGAAAATATAAATGTAAATTCGAGATATCGCTTTACTATACAATTGTTAAGTTTTTAAGTAGAGTTAGTTTTGCTTGCAGCGATAAAATAAGCAAATATTAAGGAGAACGATTTTCATAGTGCTTTATTCCCAACAGTGTACAGTAGAGTGGTTCTTATTTTCGAAGTATGTGAAAATCAACGGGACAACCCGGAAACTTGTTCGTATAGATAAAAAACTAATAACTGAAAATTTTGAGCCTTATCGAACATTGCGTAACCGGGCCCTAGCCCTCTAAAATTTGAAAAAGTCGTTTTTTTATTCTTTTTTTATTTTGGTTCATCCTACTATTAAACGGTCCACCTAAATGGCCAAAATATATATTTTGTGGATAAAGGACGTTAATTATGTATCCAAAAAGTATTTATTTGTTGAAATTGGACAAAAATTGAATGAATTCTTTAATGCTCCTCTATTCATTGAAATTGAAATTGCACTATAAGAAAGCCATGACTAAGTGAACCAGATGTTTCACTTCAATTGGTAACCCCATCTTACTTTTATCTTTTGACATTTGGTAATATTAGTTTGATGCATCACAGCTCGCAAAAGATAATCCGTGCGTGCGCTTATGTGCGTAATTTTGGGTGATTTTCTTGCGGCCTGTGGCGCAGATTAACAACAGGTTAATCTGGTTTGATGTTTTCGGCGGCATTTTGTAACGATATTATAGTTAGTTGCTTTCAAAATGAGTGGAAGAACCATATTTGCAGATGTAATGTATTTGATCAGAATACCGCATGGCCAAATACTTTGCTCAAAACTACCATCTAGGAAGCAAGTGGTATCTTTGTTTTTCTCCAATCAGCGAGCACTTAATAAATTTACGCTTCAGTGAAACGCTAGTTGTGGAAGTATTTTCTGTTGGTCAAAGGCTCATATTCCGATTTAACGCAAACACCGTCGCATCGATAAAATGTAGTTATGGCAAAATCTTAATAAGCACTCCTTTCGAGAAACTACAGCACATTTAAATAAAGAAAAATAATATGTTAAAAGTTTCAATGATTTGTTCGTTTTTGCTCCTGAAAATGCATTGCAAACAATGAAAATTGAAGAAGACAAACCATTTCTATTATTGCAGAGAGAGAATGGAAGATAAGGATCAATCAATGGCATTGAAAGTTTCGCAGTGCAAGTGGAAAGACATTTGAAGCGGTTAGAAGTAGAGAATGAAGAGAAAATCTGATCAGTCCAGCTGATTTGAATATTAATCCTACCTCAGATCTGGATCAGGACATAGAACTACAACCGAAACGAGCAAAAATTGCATTTATCAATAAAAGGTTCTCATCTGCTTTAGACAAGTGTAAAATAAGTGACATAAATGCCGTTCATCTTCTGATTACCGCCTCTGGCGGATTCGGTCACAATGTAAACGATTTAATTATTATTACATATTATTCATCAGTGCAGGCTATGAAATTTGAATCTAACATTTGGCCCCAATGTCAGGATTATATTACCGGCAGTGAGATTCTTAACAAAATTCTTGTTGTGAATGACATTTTAGAATGAAAAGTCAAATTAATCGAAGAATGTAATACTCTATTAACCAATGGCAAGGAACAAAAATAGTTTTTATTATTAAACTTTGAAGAGTATCACAAGAGATTTGAATAAAAATGTATTAATTGGTAAAATCTAAAAACATGAAATATCGAAATATACAAGTACGATGTAACTAAAAAATCATAACTCCATTAATTTTAGTCCGATCTCAAAAAATAAATTAATTTTGGATTCGTTTTAACCTCCTCTGTCGACACAATATATAATTTCACCACCCTTGTGGACTGTTTAATTTTAGGGGGGACCAAAATAAAATAAAAATAAAAATACCGACTTTTTCAAATTTTAGAGGGCTAGGGCCCGGTTAATAGTTTATTATCTATACGAACAAGTTTCCGGGTTGTCCCATTGATTTTCACATACTTCGAAACTCCACCATATATGCTAAAACCACTCTAGTGTACAGGCTGGGCAGAATTCGATGTTTGTATAATGGATCTCGATAACTATAATAGATAGAGAAAAACGGATAGCGCATCCTCAATCTCTTTTTTGAAGAGTTATAGCCAAAAAGTCATTTTTTTCCATTTTCGATATATTGAAATATCTCGGTTGTTTATCATTTGACAATAATGAGTTATATGTTTTTTAGGCACTGTTTTGAAAAGATAATAATAAAATAAGCTTAACCGAATTCCGATATCTTAATTAATATGAAAGTTATAACTAGAGTCCGGATTTATATTTTTTACATTGTTCCGGCTATTTACATCCGCTACCTGCTCTCGGATCAAAATCATGGACAAGTGCATCCGCGACAATTCGGACGGCTCCCACCACATCAAGGTTCCCCTTGACAAAATCAACAAACAACAATTGAACATAAGGGGGATACATTCATGTTTGTTTACAAAAAAACAGTTGCACACTTTTTTTAATTCACGACAACCGGTTACTGTAATTTGTATTAATAAGTGTAATAATGTAATTACGGTGAATATATTTTGGTAAAGTGCACCATTATTTTATTATCACCCGCATCATAATAAGTGAACGAGATCTAAACCAGTGCAGATCACAATCATCGTTCACAGCGTCACCATACATGTTTTATTTGCTCTTTCGTGTGGCCCTGGCGATCTGTATCTATACGTTTCTCTCGGAAAGAAATCAAAGTACCAAGTTTTATTTCGCATATAACTTAATATTTCGAGGTTTTCTCACATTAAACTTATTTGAGCATATATCCGCATATAACTACAAATAAAGTCAATATTTCCAATAATTGTAATTGATTTTGTTGTAATTTATTGATAAAATTTCCGAGCGTAGAAATATTTTTTTTATAAAATAGTATAAGATAAATTTACAGGATTCCCCTAACTAGCGAACTTAACCTTATGCTGTGTAGATATGAATATATACAGTGTATCCACGGATGGAGTTGAATGGAGTTGACGACAGGAAAAGAAACTTTATTATTAATTTTAGGGCAAAAAGTTATTATTTATAAAAAATTCTGCTTGTCGAAAAAAATTGTTTGTCATCAAAAAAATTGAGATCAGATGTACAGGCTGTTAATAATTAATAAAACAAGAAAATGCTTCAAGATAAGAACCATTATTTTTATTTTATACAAAATGTTTATTAAACAAAGTTGTTTATAAGCTAAAACGTAGCATAAACACAATTTTTTAAATAAAAATTATAATTTTTAATATTCACAATTTTTCGTGATTTTATACGATTATTTGGAGAATTTAACAAAAAATCAAGATACCCGATTCCGTAAACGTCAATGTTACGTCTGACAGTATTCAAAAATGTTAACTAAAAAAGAACGTGTTTATTTAGTACAGTGCTACGGATTTGGAAATGTATCTTATCAATACGAAATTGATCTTTTCTACGAAATATTTCCAAATACGGCTGTGTTTAAGGAAGCACTACGAAAACTAATAAAAAAATTCACTGAAACTCAGTAATGAATGTGAATAAAACGAAGAAAAAATACGATGAAGATGGCACATCTACATTATTAGCATTAGGGTCAGTTGTAGATAACCCTAAATTATCTTTAAGAAAGCGTGCAAGAATGCTGGATGTAAGCAAAAGTACACTACAAGTTATTTTTAAGGAAATGAAAATTCGACCTTTTAAACCCAAGCTGCTGCATACGCTTGAACTTGGAGATGAAGTAAGACGTTTGGAGTTTTTGTTAATGGGTTGGTGCAAATTACATCGACAATTGCCCTCATTTACTTATTAGCCATTGAAATCGAATAATGTTGATGACATGATCCAATAAAATTCTAATTACGATACGTAACAGACCACGCTGCATGTTATGCATGGCAATTCACCCTGAGTGGTATCTAATCAGATAATCCATCATGTTGGTATTGCCTAGCAACGCATTAGTACATGTTCTATAACATATAAAACGTCAGCTATTGCCGGACTTTTAAGCAGTTTGTTCCTGAATTCGATCTGTTTGTATTTTTTCGGGTGAAGTGTTAGTGCTTTCATCAGTAATAGTATTCATAGGCATTTTACAAATTCTTGGTAAGCTCATTTTTACTACAATTATTATGGCGCAGACTAATACACGTCTGACACTTGGTGTCACTAAATTTAACTTTTCAAATTATGAAGTGTGAACTCTCTGTTCGGCCAATTGTCTTCTCGAATCTAACTCGTGACTGATTTTTTGTAAGCAATTATTAACGTCTGGATCACTCTTGCTTGTTGCTTCTAGAAAATCGTGATCCTGCCGCTAATAATTGCCGGCAAAATCATAGGCACTCGTTATATTACTGTTGAAAACAGAAGGTTTCCCAGATTAATTTGTTTCACCGACGAATCTACATTTTGCACCAACGGGCACGTATATACCCAAAATAGTCGGCATTGGGCTTTCGAGAATCCTAATTACGTCATCAATAGAAGAAGTCAACGTTACAAAAAAGTTAACGCATGGTGTGGAATTATCTTTGATAGAATCATTGGACCATATTTTATAGAGAACAATTTAAACCAGCACGTATACTTGGACATTTTGGAAACATTTATTTTAAATACGTTAGAGCCAGAAATTAGCAATAACATGTTTTGGCAGCACGATGGCTGTCCAGGTCATTCAACGGTTATGATCAGACAATGGTTAGATCAGCATTTTGGTTAAAGGTGGATGGGAAGGTTTGGCCCAATCTATTATCCTGCTAGGTCACCTGACATTACTCCTTTAGACTTTTTCTGGTATTTTCTGCCACATGACACGGAAGTATTAAAAGAGCGCACTCAGAAAGCTATAAATGAACTAAATGTGCTACAAACCATTCATAAAGTGTACAATTAATTCATTCGGAGAGCAGAAAAGTGTCTCGAAGTGGGAGGTAGTTATGTAGGATAAAAATTATCAATTGTTTAATAAACATTGTATAAAATAAAAAGTGTTTTTTTTTTAAATTTATTAACACCCTGTACATCTGATCTCAATTTTTTTGATGGCAAACAATTTTTTTCGACAAGCAGATTTTTTTATAAAGAATGACTTTTTGCCGTAAAATTCATTAAGTTTTTTTTCCTTTCGTCAACTCCATCCGTGGACACTGAATATTTTATTAATTATATAGAAAAAGGGGATTTCCCCATAAGCAGATTATAATCGATGCAACCGTACACGGTAATTGTGTTTGGCTAGAAGCTGCTTTATTCTACGCCAATAATTTTGAAAAATCAGAAAATATTCTTCTTAATTTTATTGATGAAGAATCGGCAGCATGTAAAAAATGTAAAGATTGTGTTGCATGTAGAAATATTTTGCAACAATTAGCTTTTATTGCACATTTTTGCATCTTAATAACTGCAATCAATAATTTAGATACAGCTTATATGCCTTTAATTGAGGCTTTTAAAATTATGGAAGAACTTTACGAAAATTTAAAATTAGTTCCCTAACTTTTGCGAAAATTTTATGCGTATTATATGGAAATCCGGGATACGAAAAAATTAAAATAATTTGTGGCATTTTGAAAGGGAGGACATAATAAATTTTAACATAAACCCCATATCATTTAACTAACCTAAAATTAAAATGAAAATCAAATTTAGGTTCTACATTGTAATTCCAATAAATACATTATCATCAGTTGCTATTCGTATTTTTTTTTATTTCGCAACATTATTTTTAATGAAACTGCAGATGAAATCCATATTTTAATCATTTTGTCACATATATTGGCTAATTTTAAGCGCATATAAAAAAAATTATAATGCCTTTTTTTAGCGCGTATAAAAAAAATTATTTTATTTATTTTATTTTAGCGCATATAAATCCGGACTCTAGTTATAACATAAAGTTGTGTTTTTTTTAATGTAACGTATAGTTGGCTTGGGTCTATTTTATAGGGTTATTTTTTTCTCTTTTCAACGATATATAGCATGTGGGGGTTGTATCTGCAATTTTATTGAAATATATTGAAAATTATAATTTTTGAAACATCAAACATATTTTCTCACTTTCATCTTAGTAGGCTTGTGTTATTTATAGATACATTAATTGTTTTTTTTTATTAAATAAACCAATTTTCTTTCAAGACCAGCACGATTTGATTGTAAAAACGCAGAAAAAACAGCTATAGGACTAATTAGAGCTGAGCCAGCTATTTTCACTCGTAAAATTGAGAGGAATCAGGGATTTCAATTTTGAAAAGAACATAAATTTCGGCCTTAAACTATTCGAAAACCACATAGATAAAATCTTCAATACCAATTATTTTTACAGTTGTATGATTTGGTCGCATACATTAGCTCTCCAGGAATATTTAATAGGCATAACGCGCATTATTGGTCTAATTTCAACTCTTACCTTGTTGTTGATGTCCAGTGCCAAAGACGCTTTGGTTTTAATGGTAATGGTGCTCCCTAACAGGAACCAAAAATTTACCAAACGAAATTTATGAACAAAACCTTGACAGACGACGGTATTATAAAATTTTAGACCTACATGTTATTAAAATTAAGGCTAATAGAAAAATAGACCCCATATTTCCGTTCGATTTGTAAAAGAATGTCTCATATACGCGTGTTTGTAAATTGTTGAGTTACGGAAGTGAACTATTCTTCTTCTTGGTTTGAAGTTGGTGGCATCAATAAACCAAGTGGCGCCCTTAATTTAATTTAATTTTTTTTTTCGAACCTCGACAAACCCTCCATTATAGCTAGCCGAGGTGCGTCGTTTACCACACCCGTTTCTAACGTTATTTACAGTTTAAAATTTATGAAGATATTTTTCTAAAATTTTGTAATTTTTCTTTAGTCAAGCGACGCTCGGCCTTTAGAAGGGGTAGCAACAGGATCACCCGATTTGACGCCGCTAGATTTTTTTTGGGGACTTATAAAAGACAAATTGTATAAAATGAGAAATGAAAATATTAATAATTTAAAAGAAAATTGTATTGAGTGTATAAATCACATTTCAAATGTTCATATTCATAATGCATGCAAAAGTGTTGTAACCTTTATATTTTGAATAATGAGCACATTTATTGGGATAATCAACACTTTAATTAATTTTTTTAACAAGCCAACTAGGATGAACGTGAGAAAATATATTTAATGATTGAAAAATAATAATTTTTACTAGATTTTATTGAAATTGCAATTACAATATCGTTGAAAATAGAAAAAAAATAACCTAATAAAAGGGGCCAAAGCCAACTATAGGTTATATTTAAAAAAACGCAAATTTAAGTTATAACTCTCAAATGAATGAAGATATCGAAATGCTGTTTTCTTCTTTTATTCTTTTCAAAAATGTGCCTCAACAACATATCACTTTTATTATTGTCAAATGATAAACAACTGAGATATTGCAATATATCGAAAATGGAAAAAATGACTTTTTGGCTATAACTCGAAAACAAAAGAGATAAATAAATTTAGTTTTCACCATTGAGTTTTTCTAGAAAAAAGAGATCGAGGATACGCCATCCGTTTTTCTCTATCTATTATAGTTATCGAGATCCCCCATAGAAACGTCGAATTTTGCCCACCCTGTACATCGTAATTCGCATCTCGCCGTGACCTTTGAATGGCTCGATTTATTTTTAAGAGACATAAATTAACGACCTATCAGGGATTTTACATAATTTATTGAATTCCCAGAAGGCCGTAAAAATTATTCAACTGTATCGCGAATTTATTTTGGAATGAGGCAATTAAAAGCGGGAATTACCTCTTGGAGACGCTTTGAAGTTGAAAATGTAACAAGTTCTTCAGTAATATTAAGTCCAGGTTGATAACCGAGTGCCGGGAATCGGCTGAGCTCTGAGATTAAATTTAAGTTTTACAAGTCCTTGCATTATGACGTCAAGCTGATAAACCTCTTCATTGCTGTGGGAATTCACCACCGGCGTAATTTCCTTTCTCAGGGAATAGGATTATGTGAAAAATGATAATAATTACAGATTTTAATGCTTCTATAGAAATGCTACTTTTTATGCATATCGTCAGTGTAAATAGCAAAGTGCTTAACTCCACATTCGGGCGAAAATTAATTTTTTTTGGGGAGAACGGCAACGGATATGCTAGAAAAACGCCGAACTCCAGAAATTTGTATACGGATATTTAAATGCAATTAAGAAAAATTCGTCCACAGAGCCATTTCTGATACAGTAAACTGCGTAACTCCCATTACTCTGCATATTTGAGCCGGTGTTTTAGTGGTTATGTGTACATGCTACGTTATACTTAAATATTAGTGGATTAAAGACATTTTATTGCGTATTTAAGGTAGGTAAAACGTTGATTGTTATTACTATTCGCTCGTTGAAATCAATATCTCTTCAACAACTTATAGTTACTATATTAAACGTTAGGATGGAGATATGCATTATTCCAAAAGCAAGATTTCATAGTGCCAGGATATATGCTATTTTACAGTAGTTATTTGTTTCATTTATACAAAAGATATGCGTTTTCATGGTAACGACTAACAATCAACAAACAGATCTTATTTAAAATAATAATGTTCATGTTGAAGGTTCAATGTGTCATCAAGAACGTTAAAAATACTGGGTATTGTCAAGAATAAAGGTGTCTGTAGTTCAATAGAAATGAAAAATAATGAAGGCAAATAAAACGTAATATTACATTTATTTATGTTAAATTTATTACTCTCGTGTATAACCAGGCGCATAGACAGAAATAATTTTTGGCGAGGTTACATTTTGAAGGCGGTTTTATATTTTAAAATTATAATTTTTTAAATATTAAAGTAGAAATTTTAGGAAAACGTTGCTTTCACGAGAACCCCCCATACTCTACTATGTCTACGCCACCATATACAACTCATAAGTCTCTTAATGAGAAAATATTTAAAAATTACAAAATAAATTGGGTTATAACTGGTTATAACTTCCTAAGAAATGATCGTTCGACGAGGGGTGGTGGCGTGGGTATTTATGTTAAGGACACATTGAATTATACTCTCTTAATTAATGGTGAGAATATCGAAATATTATGGGTACTTATTAAAACCAACGCTTTGAATTGTATAGTTGCTCTAACATACAAATCCCCACAATTAGATGTATTTTTAAATGAGTTAGAATCTTCAATTGTTAGTTATTTCAGGCACTCTGATAATATTATTTATTGTGGGGATTTCAATATTGATGTATTAAAACCTGCACAGTCATCAACCGTTTTACTGTATGATATGCTGGAGAGTTTAAACGTTGTCCAGTTAATAAAAGACCCGACTCGACTCACTTTAACCACTTCTTCACTTATAGATCTAATTCTAGTGCCTCGTGATTTGAAAGTATTAAACCAAGGTGTTATAAACTGTGATATTTCAGATCATGATGAGATTTATTGTAATATATTTGATAAAATTGATTCGAAATAAATACACGTGTGTGTGTGCTGCAGTTATTATGGTGTAAATTGATGGTAAAAACGTATCAGAATTTGACCACTTTTGGTGAGCTGCTTATCTAAATTACCATTTATCCTCTGTTAAAATTGCATTGTGATTGAATCACAGTAACTCCTACAATTTTAGTTTAAATAGTAATTCACTAACGCACCGTTGAATTTATTGAACCGGCATTCGAGTTTTTGTAACGAGGCTGTCTATGAGCCATCGCCAAAAAAACTTTTTTTCTGCTATTCGTTTATTTCGTCGGTTCAACACATTCCTCTCGACGTATATTTTCTTTTTTTTAAGCTGAATTATTAAATTTACTAAACAACTAATTGTATATTATAATCACATTTCCTCTCTAACTCTTTGTTAATTATCCATTTTTTTGTACACCCTTTTTTCCGCGGTCTTCTTTCCAAACTGCTGTATTTTAAAAGTCACTACGATCGACCCGTAGTGTGAAACGTGTATCCCTGTGTTATCCTAAATACCATTTTCCAAGTATTAATTATTAACAATGGTTAATAAATGTGGTATCTGTGAACAGGGTGTCACGCCCAACACACCTTACATTAAATGTGACGGTAAATGCCATAAAGCAATTCACGTGAAATGTTCTAGTTTAAATGACGCTGACTTATCTTGTATTAATAACAACAAGGATATAAAATGGTTTTGTTCTAAATGCTCCTTCGCTGGACCTTCTAAGATGATAGAACCACGTGATACTATCATATCTTCTGATACTCTTAGTAAAACACTAGATGAACATTTTACGAAATTTAGAGATGAGATTATTCAGTCATTAAATTGTAAACTAAATGACTTGGAGTTACGTATCTCAGCGCTGGAAAATTCGAATTTCAACAATTCTGGGAATCACAACAGCCAAGGCGATCTCATCGACGAAATAGAGGAGCGTTATCGACGAGCGGCCAACATAATGGTGTTTAATGTTCCTGAGCCCACGGGACTTCCAAATCAGAAGATTGAGTGTGATAAAGCTTGTTTACGTGAGCTACTGGGACATGACGTTATATTTGAGCCAATTAGAATCTTTAGAATTGGCAAGGAATCTGCCAAACCCAGACCAATTAAAGTGTGCTTTAAAGATCGTCAATCTGCAGTTGAAATCCTAAAAGTTTCGCGTTCGGCCAACTCAAATAATGTGAAATTTAAACCCGATCTGACACAAAATCAACGTGACTACTTACGAGCACTAAACGCCGAACTTCAGAAACGCAAGGAGAAGGGTGAACGCAACATAATAATTAAATACGTCCATGGTAAACCGAAAATTGTCGCCTTAAATAATTCCATTAATAATAGTGCAAAAAACTAAACATTTACTATCATAATGTAGGTGGCCTTAGAACCAAATTAAATAACTTACATAATTTAATAAACTGCTCTGTATTCGATGTATTGATAATAATTGAATCCTGGCTCGATAACTCTATTCGTGATGCTGAATTATTACTTGCAAATTTCAATATTTTCCGGTGTGATAGATCTACCCTGACGAGTTGTAAATCAAGAGGCGGTGGTGTTCTCATTGCCGTAAAATCGTCAATCGATTGTATAAAATGGAAGCCTTAAGTAATAATGTTGAACATGTGTTTGTTAAAATTAATAATATGTTTGTAAATGGTGCTGCGTATATCGCGCCTAACTCTCCAGTTTCGTTTTATGAGAACCACACAATGTCTATAGCCCAAATTAGAATGGAATACCCTGATTTAGGGCCGCTTTTACAATCGTCGGATAAATGATGGTTAACTTATACCCTCTTTAACTAATCCCGTCGTTTATCTCTCAGTTAACGTACGCTGCCTTTTACAAACTCTTAGATAGATTTTCTCCCGAAACGCCAACGTTGGCAGCATTGCGGGTACATGCGGTTGCGCAGTTTATAGAATTGGCATTTTTCGTTTTGCTTGCGGAAAGGTTAGAAAGTTGTGTTTGTCGCATATTGATGCGACCCTTGACCCCCTCAAGTTTGTTCTCAATATTCCACCTAGAAATATGCCAGAATGCATGTTTTTTAGAAACTGGTTTGTCGCCTTCTAACGGCCCTTGTATGTAATACCGATTGCAGATCGCTATAATGCCGGTATGGTGCGTGTGCTTGCTGTGCGCATTACCCGAGATTTATCTGTTGCTCCAAGCACCGGATAAGATAACTGCGAATTATCTGCTTCTTAACCCTAACCTTGCTTTAACTAGGCATTGTAAAAGCGTATTTTCGCATTTAATCCGGAGATAGTGTTAACCTTAATTTAATCGACTATTGTAAAAGTGGCCCTTAAAGTACTTATATTGCGACGACTACAACTTACGCAGTCAGCTCTTGGATGTGAATGAGAGAGCTATTTACTCAAATTGTGAGAAATGTATGCGTGACTGTATAGCTTTTAACAATCTATTCCAGAAGAATGATATACCTAATTCTAGAGGCATTTTTCTAGACTTGTTTCTTTCAAATATGCAAGAACTAGATATGAGTAAGTATATTGATAGTCTTTTCTCTGACAGTCTTCATCATATCCCGTACTCAATTACTGTTAAATGTGCAGGTGTCAATGATCAGCTTCCTTCTGATTTAATGTATTATGATTTTAAAACTGCAGATTATTACTCACTGAATCAGTACTTAGCCTCTTTGGATTGGAATATGATTCTTCAGGATCCCGACATAAACACTTCTCTCAAATATTTTTATGATGCGATAAACATAGGATTGAGTTTATATGTTCCATTAAAACGTAAAAGAACATCTACATTTCCAAAATGGTTTAATCATGATCTTATTCAATTAATAAACCGGAAAAAGAGAGCACATGCAGAATTTAAAGCAGATGGTATAATATCTAAATATGAAGAATTTACAACTCTCCGGTCTCAATGCGCAAATTTAAGCAAAACCCTTTTTGAAAAATATGTCAAAACTACTGAAGAAAATATTACTTATAACCCAAAATTGTTCTGGAACTACGTAAATGAATGTAATAAAGTTCGTGGATTACCAAAGAATATGTTTTATGGTGAAATAAACAGCAACAATGGTGTTGATTGTGTAAACTTATTTGCAAGTTATTTTTCGATTGTATATAGTAATGACAATACCCCTATAGCGAGGTTGAATACCGTTCATGATTCAATTTCCTTAAACTCTTTATCCGCAAGTATTTCTGATGTTTTTGAGGGTTTAAATAGTCTACCAGATTCTTTCACGGCTGGCCCTGATGGATTACCGCCTTATTTGTTAAAAAGATGTGTGTACACCCTGTCACGGCCCATTTATTATCTGTTTTGTCGATCAATAAGTAGTGGTATTTTTCCTGATTTGTAGAAGGAATCATTCATTAACCCCCTATATAAAGATGGTGGTAGGGAGAATATAAAAAATTACCGAGGCATTACCATTCAATCAGTTATACCTAAACTATTAGATCAATTAGTAGCTAAACAAGTGATGTGGGAATGTAGACAAGTAATTTGTGATGAACAGCATGGTTTCTTGAAGGGCAGATCTACATTAACCAATCTTTTATCATACCAACATTTTCTGCTTAATGCTTTCGAGAAGGGACATCAAGTTGATGCTATTTATACTGACCTTTCTAAGGCCTTTGACCGTGTCAACCATGAGATTCTTTTAAGTAAACTTAAAGAACTTGGATTTGGTAATTTAGTGGTCAAGTGGTTTGAAAGCTTTCTCTCCTCCCGTTTGCAATATGTAAAAATTGATAATTACATATCACATGCTATTAATGTCACATCAGGGGTCCCCCAAGGTTCCCATTGTGCTCCAATTCTCTTTTTACTTTTCATAAATGACATTAGGACATGCTTCAAATATTCTCGTTTCCTATTATTTGCTGATGACCTTAAATTGTTTTCTGTTGTGAAAAGCTTGGATCAGTGCTTTGCAATGCAAAACGATTTAAATAATCTTTCTCATTGGTGTAGTCTAAATAAGCTTAATTTAAATATTAATAAGTGTGCTTCAATTTCTTTTGGCCGTTGTAATTTAATTACATTTTCTTATCGCATTGAGACACATACACTAAAAGCTGTTCAATAAATTAATTAATAAGGAATTCTTTTTGATCGCATATTAACTTTTTTTTCAATCGGTTTTCATTCCATTTTAATATTAATACAATCAAATTATTATACACATCATTGGTACGTTCCAAACTTGAATATGGATCCATTATTTGGAGCCCGTCTTATGCAACATGGTCGAATAAAATTGAAATGGTACAGAGTAAATTTTTACGACTGATTTCTTTCAAAATTGGGAACTCTTCCGATCAATTTAGACACTCAAATATGCTGTCCCTCTTAAACATACAAACTCTAAAATCTAGAAGAATTTTATTGGACTTATGTTTTGGATTCAGGTTAATTAATGGACTTCTTGACTGCTGCTATTTACTATCACATATACATATAACCTGGCGGCCACAATAGATATTTGATTGTTTAATTATAATAGGTTTTATTTATAGGAAATGTATATTTAATATTAATGCGCAGATTAGGTGACATCATGTGCCAGATGTCAATTAGCTTAGCTTGTAGATTTAGTTTGTATAAATAGGTTTTATTTTATTATTATATTCATTCATATTTTAGCATTCAAACTATGTAGTAGTCATTCCTATATTAATATTCGTTTTATATAATCATTCACTTTTAATGTAATAATTAATAAATAAAATTGTTTTTAAAAACTCTAAAGTGCGAAATCAAAAGTTAACTGGCGCAGTCGGTAGGATCTCCTAAGAAGTTACACCTGAGAGGATATCAGATAGTGCTTCGTCCATTTTAATGGTTTATTGGAGATTCGAATAGTTCGACGTCGCAGCACCAGAGAGTTCTCCAACTATCGAGAAATCAAGCTCCGAGGGCAGCATTACAACGAGGGACATCATTTCACCAGTTCCACAACCCTGAGGGAACATCAGCACATGGACAGCGTGATTTTTGTTAAGTGGTAAGCACAGAGTTTTTTTTTAGAGGTTTTTTTATATATTTTAATTGTTCGTGAAATAATTTTATGTACGCGAGTGACACGTCTTCTGATTCAGATTCACCTTTAATAATTAATAATTCCCCAATTCGTATTCATTCTCCTATAAACTTTGTACTTGAAGAATTAATTAATAGTTTAGATCATTTAGAAATAAATTCAAATTTAAAAATGGAAAACGTAAATTATCAATTATTAAAATTAAATGTCGATACAATCCCTTCCTTCGACGGAAGTAATGAACTCACTGAAATTTTTATCTCACGGTGTGAGGCCGTGTTGGCTCAGTTTAGACCTTTGAATGATAATTTAGTCAATAGTTATTTAATTAATGCGATAATAAGTAAACTAAAAGATAGGGCGTTGATTACAATAGGTTCGCGAGCAGAACTGGATAATTGGCCTGAAATTAGAAACCATTTGAGGCAAAGGTTTGGTGATTTGCGAAACTATGACTGTATAGTTCAGGAATTAATTAATTTAAGACCAATGAAAAATGAAAAGTATTTGGATTTTGGCGAGCGTATTCAGGTATTAAGAAGTAAATTGTCGAGTAAAATTAATTCGTTATCTGCAGATGAAATGCCAGATGCGGAAAAACGTATACATCAGCGTAGTTACGATGAATTGGCATTGAAAACATTCCTACGAGGAATTCGTGGTAATATACAAAGTATTATAAGATTAAGAGAGCCTGACACATTAGAAGAGGCAATTAATTATTTAATTGAGGAAAATAATTTTCAAAGTACTTTAGACCCACCAAATGTATCAAATTTTAATCAGTCTAATTTTAACAATGGGTTTAATTACAGAAATTCGAATTCATCGAATTATAATCAAAATAATAGATTTAATAATCAAAATCAATTTCAAAGTAATAATAGATCTAATAATCAATTTCCTAGACAACAAAATCAACAAAATTTTACGAGCCGACCTATAAATCTTGAATTTAGGCAGCAACCACCACAAAGATTTCCCACAAACAGACAAGTATTTGGGAGACCAATGAATTCTCAAAATCAAAATTTTAGACCATATAATAATTATTCTTATAATCAAAATCGTACAAATTTTAACCAAAATTTTGTTAATAATCCAAATCCTAATTTCAATAATAATTCAAATTTTAATTTTAATTCAAATGCTAATAATCAACCACCACGACAAAATTCAATAAGATTACCAAGTCCGACACCAATGTCGACCTCTACAACTTACACAAATGGTCCTAATTTGCATAATTTGGATGAGCCCAGATCATCCGTAAATATTAGTAGAGCCAGTAGTCATAATGAGGAATCTGAAGATATTTTTTTAGGATAAATCGCCTTGGGAAAACCCCAGTTGAAATTTTAGGTATAAGTAATAATTCTAGTAATCTACCTTTTATAATTGACCCTGAAACTAAATTAAAAATATTAATGGATTCTGGAAGTACAAGATCGTTTATTAGTCCTCGATTGGCGAGGAAATTAAATAAAAATTC
The DNA here is from genome assembly GCA_910593695.2 of Ocypus olens. Lineage (NCBI taxonomy): Eukaryota > Metazoa > Arthropoda > Insecta > Coleoptera > Staphylinidae > Ocypus > Ocypus olens. The sequence goes on from OU343056.1 coordinate 22,573,725, forward strand.
ATTTAAAATTGATCCGTTTGAGGTCACTAGTGCTCATGGTGATGGCAAGGAACTCATAGTGTGGTCATTAATCTTCAAACATTATTCAAAACTAATTTCGCAGCCAAATTGAAATGTTACATATTTGACTTTCATTCTGCTTTTGATATTTTATTAGGAGTCGATAATATGATAAAAATTAATGCGTGTGTTGATTTTAAAAATAAATTAATAATAACTCCTCATAATGAAATCCCGCTTAAATTTCGGGATGACCAAGGCGTTTTAAATATAGATCATAATGGTATTAATAATAATTTTAATAGTAATAATGATAATAATTTTAATAATGAAATTAATAATAATTTAAATGATTCACCGGTAATTAAGCGAATATTAATTCCGGCTAGAAGTCAACAAGTCATACAAGTAGAAATTGAAAATATTAAAAATGGTGAAGTAGTAATACCCAGATTAAATAAAACTTTTTAGTGCCAGAATGTGTCACTGTTGTAAAAAATGGTAGGGCTTTTTGTACTGTTGTAAACAAAACAGATAGATAGGGATGTAACCCTGAAAAACCTTTTGTTGTAACACCCATCAATAGATATGATGTGGTGCCCCATCAACAAAATGCAAATAATAAATTAAATAAAAAATGCCCTAAAAATAAAAATAATAATAATAATATAAATATGTATAATGCAGAAGAATTTAAGTTTGACTTTTCCAAAATAAGATCGGAACATATGAATGATGAAGAGAAAGCTGTTATAAAAAATTTAGTACTTAAATATTCAGATATTTTTCATATAAAAGAAAATGATTTAACTTTCACCAATAGAATTAAACATAGAATAATCACAACAGATGAAGTTCCTGTTTTTACTAAAACCTATCGTTACCCGGAAGTACATAAAGCCGAGGTAAATAAACAAATAATGAGATGTTGGAACAAAACATTATTAGGCCATCTTTTAGTCCATGGTCTTCTCCTATTTGGATAGTGCCAAAAAAGTTAGACGCATCAGGCCAGAGGAAATGGCGTGTCGTCTTTGACTATAGGAAACTAAATGACAAAACTGTAGGTGATAGGTATCCACTTCCAAATATTGCGGACTTGTTAGATAAATTAGGCAAAGCTCAATATTTTACTACTTTAGACTTAGCATCGGGTTTTCATCAGATTGAGATTGATGAACGTGACATTCAGAAAACAGCTTTTAATACTGAGAGAGGACATTACGAATTTTTAAGGATGCCATTTGGATTAAAAAATGCTCCTGCTACATTTCAAAGAGTTATGGACGATATTTTAAGGGGTATACAAAATGAATATTGCTTAGTATATATGGATGATATAATTAATTTTTCGATAAGTTTACAAGAACATATCAATAGACTGACAGAAGTTTTTAATAGATTAAGAGAATCTAATTTTAAGATTTAATTAGATAAATCCGAATTTTTAAAAAAAGAAGTAGCTTATTTGGGACATGTTGTATCACCTGAAGGTGTCAGACCGAATCCGGACAAAATTATCGCAATACAAAATTACCCTATTCCTAAAACTACAAAACAAATTAAAGGATTTTTAGGACTGTTAGGTTACTATAGGAAGTTTATTAAAAATTTTGCAGACTTGACCAAACCAATGACGAAATGTTTAAAGAAAAATTCTTCTATTAATATTAATGATATTGATTATCAAAATTGTTTTAATTTATGTAAGAACGTGTTAATAAATCAACCTTTACTTCAGTATCCTGATTTTTCGAGACCTTTTATTTTGACAACAGATGCTAGTAATCAGGCTTTAGGCGCTGTTTTATCACGGGGAAAAATTGGTTCTGATTTACCAATTGCTTATGCTAGCCGTACTTTGAACGACTCAGAAACAAAATATTCAACAATTGAGAAAGAACTTCTTGCCATAGTATGGGCAGTTAAATATTTTAGACCTTATTTATTTGGACGGAAATTTCAGATAGTCACTGATCATAGGCCTCTCCAATGGTTGATGTCGATTAAGGAACCCAATTCAAAATTAGTCAGATGGAGACTAAAATTGTCTGAATATGATTATGATATTGTTTATAAGAAAGGTACTTTAAATAAAAATGCTGACGCACTCTCTAGAATCGAATTAAATATTAATGAAGAGTATGGACCAAATTTAGAAGGATATTTAAAGAATTTTGAAAATGTTACAAATAATCCTTCATCGTTAATAGTTGAACCAGCAGAAAATACACATATAAATGATATAGCAAATGATGGTGCAACCATTCATTCAAGTGTAGAACACCCTATTGTAGGAATTCCCATTTCAGATAAACCAGTTAATCTTGGTGACAATCAATTGATAATTTCAGAAGTAGATTATTCCCCTTCTAAACCAAAAATAAGTAAGCTATTTAATCAAAATAAAATGCGTATCCATGTTCTATTTTCAAAATCTAATTTTAGTCAAGAAGTAGTTGATTTTATTAAAGAATATATTGTTCCTAATGTAAGTTATTATCTTTATTTTAAAGATCCAGTGTATGAAAAGTTTAGTAATATTTTACAAAAATATTTTAAAAATTCAAAAATTAAAATGGTTAAATGTACAAGTTTATTAAATGATGTGGAAGATAAAAATGATGTTTTAGAAATAATTCAGAACTACCATGAAGGAAAAACTAATCATCGTGGTATAGATGAAACGGAAGCAAAACTAAAAAGAATTTATAATTGGCCAAACATGAGAAGAACAATACAAGAATATATTAATGATTGTGAAATTTGTCTTGTGTCTAAATATGAAAGAAAACCTTTAAAGTTAAAATTTAGTCATACACCGACAGCAATGAAACCGTTTGAAATTGTGCATATAGATTGTATAGCTTTGGAAAATGTAAAATTTTTTAGTATAATTGATGCATTCTCAAAATACACACAAGTATATAAATTAAACTCTTATCAAGCTGTAGAAATAGCAACTAATTTAATTAAGTTCTTTTGTCATCATGGAACACCAGATTTAATTATTTCGGATAACCATCTAGAATTTAAAAATACTGTAATTAGAGAACTTTTGGCATTGCATAAAATTAAAATTCATTTTATCAGTTGACAACACCCTGAGTCAAATGGAATAGTAGAAAGAGTACATTCTACAATAATTGAACATATGAGATTATTAAATAATCAAGATTTGTATAAAAATTAACCAGTTGAAATTAAGATTCTTTATGCCATATTAGCCTACAATAACTCAATACATTCCACTACTAAATTAAAACCTTGTGAAATTATTTCTGGTCATATTGACTCTAATTCTCTTTTAGATATTGATTTGGAAACTCTTCTTACTAATAATTATGTTCAAATACACAAAGAAAAAGTAAAATTATTATACGGGAAAATCAATGAAACAATAAATGAAAATAAAACTAGAGCTATTGATAGACAAAATGTAACTCGAGAGGAAATTCCTCAAATACCTGAAAATATATTTATTCAAAATAAACAGAAGCAAGCCAAAACAAAAAATAAATATAAAAAAGAAAAAGTTAAGAGTATAAGAGTTGATCATAAAACAGCAGAAATTGATATTAGTCATCGTAACCAAGTAGGTAAAATTCTTTTATCTAATATAAAAAGACCAAGGGTAAAGAAAGTAAATTTTGGAAATATCTTAGATTTCAGAATTTCTATGAATAATTATAATAAAAAGGAAATTATTGAAAATGAAAACGTAACAGAAATTAGTGAAGATTTATTCCATGCTCCATTGGATTATTCACTTGCTCATTGTGTTAGCAAAGATTTAAAAATGGGTGCCGGTATAGCGAGAGAATTTAAAATCAGATTTGGTAGAGTAAGAGAATTGTTTAAACAAAATCCTCAACTATATTCTCTTTGTCATATTAAAGAAGACAATAGATATATCTTATATTTGATAACAAAAGAAAAGTTTGATGATAAACCTACCTTAGAATGTTTATTTAAAACTTTAATCAATTTAAGACAATTTTGTTTAGATAAACAAATAGCTAAATTGGCGATTGCCAAATTAGGATGTGGCTTGGACAAACTAAATTATAAAACAGTAAAAGCTATGTTGAACTATATATTCCAAAACTCTAATTTACAAATAATTATTTATCTTGGTGCAATTAAATTTGATAATTCAGAACCTGGTACTTCATTTGAGTCATTTTAATGAATTAATTAATCAATTCCAGGTTACTACTCATCACTCCAGTGATCGCTTTTGAAATAAGGAATGTTACGGAAAATACGGGACTGTTACCTATAAAATTAGGTTTAGCAAAATTGGAAAGAACAAAACATGTATTGGTACATCATTATGATTTAAGTCCTGTTTACGAAGAAATTAAAAAATTAAATTACCAGTATGAGTTTTTGAAAGATACTACGAGTAATATATCTAAATTTAAAAATGACTTCCAGAATTACGAAAAATTATTAAATTATTCTTGGAAAGATATAAGTAATAAAATTAAAACAATACAATTAAATTCTAAATCAAAACGTGTAAAGAGAGGTTTGATTGATGGTTTGGGTACTATTATTAAAACAATTAGTGGTAATATGGATGCTCAAGATGAAAAGAGAATTAACGAAATTCTGAAACACTTAGCTAACAATCAAAATAATTTTCAGAATCAATTAAAATTTGGCTATAGTACTAATAATAAGATTATTCAAAATTTTAATAATACAGTTCAAGATATCGCACATAACCAAAACTTATTAAAAGCCAGAATTATGCAATTACAAGCAATATATAAGACAGAGGTCGATCATCAACATGTTCTGGTTGTAAAAGACTTATATAATCAACGTATACTACTTTTAGGTGTAATAGGAAATATACTACAAGAAATTATTAACTCATTAACTTTTTGTAAATTAAAAACATTGAGTCCTGATATAATTAGACCTCAAGATTTATTTGAGGAAATACAAAGAATTTCTGTTCACTATAATGAAGAACTACCTTTCGAATTGAAATTAGAAAACATTTTAGATTTTGAATCTGTAATAACAGTTAATTGTAAAATTAAGGAGTCGAAAGTTTATTACTTCTTGTCTCTCCCTATTAATTATGAACATTCATTTGATTTATATTCTATATATCCAATACCTTTTAAATTTGAATCAAAATACGTAACGATAATTCCAAATATAAAAATTTTACTTAAATCAAAATTTGATTCAAAAACATGGCCTCTAAGAGAAATGTGCTTAAGTAATAATAAACAGTTTCAATGCAGTGATAATTTAATATTGAACTATAAAGCGGATTGTGAAACAGAGATACTAATTAACGGAACCACTAAAAATTGTAAATATACAAAATTAGACATTCAACAAAATCATTTGGAAAAAGTACCATTTACAAACCAATTCTTAGCTGTTTTTATCAAGAAAGAAAGAATAAGAATTATATGTCCTGGAAAAGAAGAAACGAAGGATCTAGAAGGAGTCTTCCTCATTCAACCAGATAAGTGTGATCTTATCTACAAAAACTACAAAGTGCCCAAAATAGAAACAATGAACGGAACTCCGGTGTTAGTGAGTGCAACCGAACTCAAAGTAGACAATGATAAGATAAACAATTTCACTATTCAATTTAAAAGACTTAAACTAGAGGATGTTCCAGTGTTCTCCCCAATTCCAATTGTGCCAGAAACATTCGTACCCTTCAAACCTAGTGCATGGACACTTCTACTTTATGTTTTCGTGATAATAGTTATCGTGATTTCAATATATAAACAATTAAGAAGAAGAAGAAGAGCAGCAATCCTCCTTCAAGATAATAATTCGCCTTCTGGGATAAGTCGAATCTGAGGGGGAAGGTGTAACCTGGCGGCCACAATAGATATTTGATTGTTTAATTATAATAGGTTTTATTTATAGGAAATGTATATTTAATATTAATGCGCAGATTAGGTGACATCATGTGCCAGATGTCAATTAGCTTAGCTTGTAGATTTAGTTTGTATAAATAGGTTTTATTTTATTATTATATTCATTCATATTTTAGCATTCAAACTATGTAGTAGTCATTCCTATATTAATATTCGTTTTATATAATCATTCACTTTTAATGTAATAATTATGTAATAATAATAATAAGGTTTATGAGACTCGGTAATATTTTAAATGCAAATTCTAATTTCCAGATTTTTGATTATTCTTATTTAAGATTCAAACGTAGTTTACGTAAGTTTGATTTAGATTTACTTATCTGTTATTAATACTTTTTGTTTCATTTATATAATTTAAGATTGTAAATTTTCATGAGGCTGTATTATGCAATATTATGTAATTGTATTAGTTCAATAGGATTCAACATTATTTTGTATATTTAATGTGTATTTATAATTTCATTTATACTAATGTTAACATGTTTATTTTAGATATTATTTTCTTGTAAAAAGGTGATTTCCGTTTAATAAAGAAATTAAATTAAATTAAATATCTATCAACAAAGTAAACTCTGACCCGCAACCCTATACTTTTCGCGAGCTCCATATATCCCATTTCAGGATATACTTTGCTTAGATAGCATTGATGATAAAGTCTATTTTTTCACTAAATACATCTTAAATATTTTTGATAATCATGCACCGTGAAAACTCAGTCATTTTCTAAACCCCAGTGCCCGTGGCTGACAGATAACATAAAAAACTTAATTAAATTGGGCAATAAAGTTAAAACCAAATTTAGACGTACAAAAGACCCTGTTCACTGGACTGATTATAAAAATCTAAGTAATTTCACTAATTTGGTGACTAGGAATGAAAAGAAGGCTTACTTTACATATATTTCTCAAAATAAAAATAAAACATCTTAAGAATTTCAATGTTAATAAAACTTCATTACCACTCATACCTGATTGTTTAAAAGATGTAGATGCTCTAACCACCTATTTCATTAATAGTATACCCACCAATAAATCTAATGGTGACAACCTTCATAACCTCTATGATAATTTCCGACCTCCTCAGTGCCCAGTTTTCAGTTTAAATTAATTGATGAACTTATTGTAATTAAACATCTCAATAACATTAAATCATTGGCAACTGGATATGACGGTATAAATATCTCTATGTTGCGACTTTGCTGCCCGATAATTTTACCTTTTTTGGCCCATATGATAAATTCATGTATTCTACAACATACTTTTCGAAATATCTGGAAACATGCAATCATTAAACCAATTCCGAAAATCAATGATCCATCAGAGCCAAAACATCTACGTTCTATAAGAATCTTACCAACAATATCGAAACTCATAGAAAAAATAATTTCAGAACAATTACGTGTTTTCTTAGAAAATAATCAAATATTACCGATACATCAGTCTGGTTTTCGGCCTGGTCATAGTTGTGAAACTGCCTTGCTTAACATTACTGATGACAATCTCTGCATCTAATAGTGGTCAAATGACTGTAGTGGTTCTTCTCGATTACAGTAAAGCGTTTGATACTGTTACCCATACAACGTTAGTAAAAAAAGTTTATAGAGTTGAATGATTCTGCAATATCACTTATCAACAGCTATTTATCTGATCCCAAACAATGTATAAAAATAGATAACCTAACATCTGATCTGATAAACATTACACGTGGTGTTCCACAAGAGTCAATTCTTGAACCACTTCTATTCACAATATACTCCTCTTGGATACAACACCAGCTGAAATCTTGTAAAGGACATATGTATGCCGGCGACACGCAAATATATTATTCCTCTTCGCCAGATGCTATCGGTGATCATTGCATTAGTGTTGATTTACAAAGTGTTCTACATTGTTCCAATATGCTAGACCTTACAATAAACTCCGAAAAATCATGTTGCCTAGTGTTTGGAAAAATTAAATTATGGGATGTTATTGGCAACCAATTGAATATACAGTTAAATGGTGTAAATATACCTTTTAAACGACAAGCTAATAATCTGTGTGTAGCAATGGATAACAAGTTTCGGTTCAAACAACTAATAAATAAATTTATATCTGCCGCTTATCTAAATATAAGAAACTTATATCCCCATAGATCCTTTCTAACTAAAGCCACGAAAATTACTCTTTGCGATTCCCTAGTTCTGTCTTATTTCAGGTATTGTTTAACTTTATATCACCCAGCTATTGATAAGTGTACCCATACTTGGATTCAGAGGGTTCAAAATATGTGTTTACGATTTATCTTTGGAATTAGGAAATTTGATAAGATCAGTCATAAACTGGTTGATGCAGGCTGGAATAACATGGAAAACAGAAGGGTTATTCAAACAGTGCGTCTTTACCATAAAAGTATACCGGGTGACCCAGGGATCTGTAAAAGCCCCATAACTTATTTGCTATTTGAGATATCGACTTTAAGTTTTCTTGAACAGGTACCCACACTTATTCTACATATTTTAAAAATATGTATGTTTTTGTACAGGGTGTCCCAATATACATAACAGAACAAAGTTATGTTTTTTAAATGGAACACCCTATATTTTATACTTTATTTTCAACCCTCTTGAGAAACTGATAAAAATAGTATAAGATACAACGGGTCTATTATGGACGATTGGTTCGTTATGGGCAAATTTGTGGCAAAAACAAGGACACGTTGAAAAAATTGCAGAAGTGCTCCTAGCAGAGCTAGCTTCTTTTTTTATACACTAAAGAATTTTCCACATCATGAAGAATAATACAAATCGGCTTTGGTTCTTTTTTGTTCATACTGCTATACAGGGTGTCAACATATGCAAAATATTGGATAACTATTTTTTTCAAACGGAACACCCTATATATCTTGCCACCAATGCATGGAATTTTTAATAAGCTTTCCAATGATGTACAATTTGTATAATGGAATATTAGGGATTCTTGAGATTTATCCATAAAAATATTTTTCTCTTGTAACCTCCTGCTAATTTTTGGATGTTCAGCCAAAACTATGCATTTTTTGAAAAAATAATAAGAGATAAAAGTTGTAGAGCGGAAAATTTTCGATCGATATAGGTCTTTCGACTTTTCCAATAATCCGTGCATTGCCCGCCAGAGTGCGCAAAATCGTGACCATATATGCATTTTAGCGTTTTTCTTAATTTTTTTGTTAATTAATTACACTATACTTTATTTTCCACGTCCTCTAACAGAAAAACGATTTATTATAGAATTAATCAAATGAAGTACTTCGATTGAAAATATTCCGCTCTACAACTCTTAAAAGAAGCAATTTTTGCCCAAAATACATTGTTTTCGCTAAAAATGCGAAAAACCATTGAAAAAACGCAAAAATTGATACATACATTTTCAATTTGCATTTTTAGGGAAAACTATGCATTTTTGGCAAAAATATCTTCTGTTAAGAGTCGTAGAGCGGAACATTTCCAATCGATATGAGCCATTTTAATTTCCCTATAATTTCCCATTTCCGCTAGAGGGTGCGGAAAATAAAGTATAGTGCAATTTATTAATACAAAATTTGAAAAGAAAACGCTAAAATGCATATACGGTCACGATTTTGCGCACTCTGGCGGGCAATGCACGTATTATCTTAAAAGTTGAAAGACTCATATCGATCGGAAATTTTTCGCTCTACAACTTTGATCTCTTATATTTTTTTCTGAAAATGCATAGTTTTGGCTGAAAATCCAAAAATCAGCAGAATGTGGCAAAAGAAATATGTTTTTATTGATAAATCTCAAGAATCCTTAATATTTTGTTATACAAACTGTATATCATTGGAAAGCTTATTAAAAATGCCATAGATTGGTGGCAACTTATATAGGGTCTTCCATTTGAAAAAAAAATAGTTATCCATTGTTTTGCGTATGTTGACACCCTGTATAGCACTACGAATAAAAGAGAACCAAAGCCGATGTGTATTATTCTTTATGATGTGGGAAATTTTCTAGTGTATAAATAATGATGCTATCTTTGCTATACTCCATCTGGGATATACAAAGAGCTATGGAATGCGCGTGGAATGTGCCGGTGGTCTTTACCAGTGGCGCAGCATTAATTCTGTAATATTATGATTTTAATTTTTAAATAAAATATTTTTAAGTATTTTTTTTTGAATATCACGATATATAATTAAATTTAAAACATATTTAAATATGTTTATGGTTTAAATTATTTATAAATAATAGACATAAAAGACAAACTTTATAATTCCTGTTTCGAAAGACGTCTACGTTCATGGGCAAGCCGAGCGATAATTTTTGGTGGAGTGGTACAGCAGCCGAGCCATGCATTTAGCGAGATATGAACGAACTATCACAAAAAAATATATTGGTCCATAATCTATACCCTCGAACACACCTTGAATAGAGCGGCCCATTGAAAATAACATGCAAAAAATATATTAGTTTCTATTTTATCGCTACGCTCACCATTTTAAAGGCGCATACTATTTACATACTTTAAATTCCATAGCTCTCTGTATAAATCAAATGGAGTTTAGGAACTCTTCTGCAATGTTTTCAATGTGTACATGTTTTTGCCACAAATTTGCCCATAACTAACCAACCGTCCATAACAGACCCATACTATCTGATACTATTTTTATCAGCTTCTCAAGAGGGTTGAAAATAAAGTATAAAATATAGAGTGTTCCATTTAAAAAAACATAACTTTGTTCTGTTAAGTATATTGGGACACCCTGTACAAAACATACATATTTTTAAAATATGTAGAATAAGTGTGGGTACCAGTTCAAGCAAACTAGAAGTCGATATCTCAAATAGCAAATAAGTTATGGGGCTTTTACAGGTCCCTGGGTCACCCGGTATATACTATGAAACCCCCTAACCTCTATAATAAAATAACATTTAGAAATGATGTCCACAGCATCAATATTAGATTCAGAGGACGTATGTCACCATCAAAGCACACTACTTCTTTGTATGAACGATCATTTTCTTTCCAAATCTATAAAACTTATAACATTCTCCCTGATGTGCTCACCTGTCCATGAATTTGGCCATGTTTAAATCTGCTATCAAGAACAAATTTCGCGTATGATCATCTGAATAAGTCAGTATGGAATATATCTTTAAGTAGTTTTAAGAAAGCATTATGAATTCTTTTTTTTGGCTCGTAACTAAATTGTTTCTCTAAAAACTTTTATTGTGTTAGTTCAACATCATTATTATTATTTTCTTTGTTGAAATCTCCATTTTTAGTTTTCTTTATATGCTGAAGGTTTGGATGGAAGAACAGCTGGGTTGTTACCCAAAGCTGAATTCCGCCTTATGATTCTCTGTCATTTATTTTGTAATTTTTCATTGTATATATGTGTGTAACACCATGTGAGAATAAAGTCCATTATTATTATTATTAAATTTTTTTAAATCAAACTTTGGTATGTGAGGAATGCTTACAAAATACAAATACCACTACAGCAGTGGATCTTGACAAGTTTGTTACAAATGCGGCAAACGAGGATTTTATTTATGGAAGTGATACCTTACATAATACAAATGACAGTGAATCAATGTTACTTATTGAAGGAGAACACGATTATTTGCCAGAGAATGATCATGAGCAGGAAAATGTCGATGAAGATGGAACTGATAGGGAACAAGACAGTTATTATAACGGAGATGGTGGATGTGGGAATGCAGAAGAAGGTGAAAATAAATTGGATAACAAAAGTAAACGGAAACGATCAAAAAGAAATGCAACGGATATAAACAATTGGGCAGCAAATAAAAATTATAGACAAGGACTTGTATATAATGGGAAAGAGAAAACTGACGAACGATGGATCTATGGTATAAAGAAAAGTCAAAAATGATTCAAACCACGTTGTCACTGTAAACTTAATGAGAAAATTGCAAGCTAAAATGTAAATTGGTAAAAGAAAGTGACAGGAAAGCTGAATTTATATACAACCACATAATTTTATTTCAAAATTAATGGAGAACTAATTCGTGTTTGTAAAAAAATGTTCCTTAATACCTTCTGTGTTGAGGAGATAGCAATAAAAAAAGTGGGCTGGGTGCCCTACCACTATTAAATTAAACGTAAACTCCTGAAGCATCAAACAAGAAATTAAAAATTTAAATGCCTTTTTGGACAATCTCCCAAAGTTGGAGTCACATTACTGCCGGGCCTCGTCATCAAAATTATATCTGGAGCCAATATGGCAGTCAAAAGCCGATCTATATAGAACTTACAAAAATGAATTTTGCAAGACAAAAAATGTTGATGCTATTTCTGTCGACTTTTTCTAAGGCGTTTGATAATGGTAATTTGTCATTGTATCAGCCAAAGAAAGATAAATGTGATGTGTGTTGCGTTTGAATCTCACAACTTGTCAGAAAATGAGTATCAATATCACATCACCTTGAAAGAGGAAGCAAAGTCTAAGAAAAATAATGAATAACTTTCTAGCAACGAAGTGTTTACCATGGATTTACAGTCTGTGCTCTTATGCCCAAAATCCAATGTGTCTTCTTTATATTACAAGACAAAATTGGTGATGCACAGTTTCACTATCTACGATTTAAAACGTCGTAATGGGTACTGTCTCTTTTGGAACGAATCAGAAGGAGGTCTAACCGCAAATGAGTTTTCATCAATAATAGTTCATTTTTTTCTGAAATTTATGGATGTTTATCCCTCTCAAAAAAGTACTGACCACATCTTTTACAGCGATAGATTTATATATCAAAATCGAAATTCTACGTTATCTAATGCATTGTATAATTTAGCAATTGAAAAAAATGTGAATATAATTCAGAAGTCTGCAGAAAGGCCAAAGTTAAATGGAGGCTGATAGTATGCATTCTAATATTGAACGAAGCATTAGAAAGAAAAACATTAATATTCCAGCTGATTATGTAACTATTTGCAAAATTGCTTGTCAAAAATCCCCATATTCAGTTGAATATTTAACACATGACTTTTTAAAAATTTTCATTCATTAAATTTTTTTACTTCAATTAGACCAGGTAAAAAAATTGGTGATCCTGTGGTTACAGACATAAAGGCACTAAAATACAGCAATAAAGGAATTTTCTTCAAACTACGACATTCCAATTTGGAATGGGACTGTCTACCTATTCGGATTAATCGAAACGCAAAGATTATGACTTTCAACTATGTACCATCACTGTACAGGGAAAGATTAAAAATAAAAAAAATAAAAAATCTAGCATCTTCAGCAATTACACAGTTTGCCGGCTGATTACCACTCATATTATGATACTATTCCTCTTGTAAATTGATTAAATAAAGAAAAACTTTTATTCGATGTTGTTATTATAATGTCTTTATTTGCGATGAAAAGTGCGTAACTTAAAAAAAAAATTATAGCTACAAGGAATTTGACGTAACACCATTATATATCATTAGTAATACGAAATTTTAAAATTTAACATTAAAAACCAATTTTAAAACCTTTCTTCTGTAAAGGCTAACTTATTTTGTCCTTTTAATTGATATAATGGCATCTATATTCAGTTTTTTTGTTCTCCTGTAAAATACGGTCAAGAGGAGTTAAGCACTTTACGATTTACACTGACGATATCTACGTAGGTTCTTAAGTTTTCAGCAATTACTAATATACTGGGGAGTTTTTCAATTTATAAGACAGTTTGTCAATTAACCTCTTCAGGGACAGAAGTAGATTAAAAAATTCTTAAATAGTTATTTACATTACTACAATTAACTGGAACGTGTGGTTTTTGTATATTTATTTCTAACTATATTGCAACTAAAACAGAATAACACCATAACCACGAAATATCAGGAATCAAACCATACCGGCACTTTTAGCGAATTTGAGCGCGAATCAATCACGTCGGTGCAAAATAGCACCACAATTGTTCTCCCCTTTTTAGCGATCCAATTCGAACATTGATTGCCGGGTAGAAAATAATTTCATTCATATACGTCTTCGTCGGTGGCTTTTCATGAAATAAGAGGATACATATAATTACGATAATGTATTTATTCACACACGCATATATACAGTGCGCGCCTAAAGTATGGAATCATTTCAGGTCGATTTTCTTTTATAAAAAATACACTTTTTTGCATGAAAGTCGATTTTCAGTCGTCATTTGTTTTTGAGTAACCCGATATTTAGAGTTATTGCAAAATGACCTTGTTCCAGTGCTTGCAGCAATTTTTCCAAACAACAATGATCATGACCTTCAATATCAGCAAGACGGCGCGCCCTCGCAGTATGCACGTTTTTTTGACAATTGCTTTACGAATATTTTCTTGTGTAAAATAGCAACATTTTTATACTGCTAGTTCGACAATAAAAAGATCTTTTAAAATGAAGAACAAAAATAGGGGATTGTCATTTAAAAACAAAGTGGATGACGTCATTACTCAAAAACAAGTGACGACTGAAAACTACTTTCATGCAAAAAATGGTTTAGGTGCGCACTGTATACAGGGGGTTACAAATTCGATGCATTAGCATTGTCATCTCGGTAACTATAAGAGATAGAGAGTTGGTTAAATGAAGGCAAAGTTTCCCATTTTATTGCTGAATAATTAGTTAAAAAGCAATTTAAAATATATTTCGTAAAATGTAAAAATTGCCAATTTTTTTCAGATCGATTTTACTCGAATATAGAAAGAAAGAAAAAACTATAAAGGGCAACGTTTCAGATAATTTTACACTAAATAATACAATTTTATCAATTTGTTTTATCTATATTAGTTTCCGTGATGTAACAAAACACTGTGTGTTACTGTTATTTTTATAAACCAGTATGTTAAGGGCTATATTAGCTTAAAGAGAAAAAAATTCGTTCTAGTGAAGCCATAGCCAACCGTGGTTTCTCTTTAAAAAAATGTAAGTTTATGTGGTATCTCAGAAACTAATATCGACAAAAACATTCTGATATAATTTTATTATTTAGTCTAAAATTGGTCTTATATAAATCAATAAAGCATCACAAGTGAGTATACAATCGTTGTGTTCTGCTTAACATCGTTACTTTATTGGGAAAACGTGAACCAATAATCTTTATATTTGACACCCACATTTTACACATTGTAAGTACTCCCTGTGTAAAATCTCAGCGTGATAGGATAATCAGAACGTAAGTAACCATTGTTCATTATTTGTAGTTCCGTACGATTGACTAACGTCAATTTCCTTTTTGTTACTCCTTTTTTTCCTTGTCTTGGATTTACTATCCATAGAACGGAATCAATGTAATATTGTTTATTTTTCGTGCATTGATTATTAATAACACAACTACGTTATATTATAATTTGTACAGATACTTTAACTAACTTTTTCTACGTCCGTTATAAAATGTACAGTTTTTTTCATTAATTTGGGTTCATAAAATATGTGATTCCTGAACCGTTCAAACAGCGTGAAAAAAAGTGCCACAACGGTTCATTTTTTCACTCTTTCGCGTGAAAAAAAGTGCCGTAGCGGTTCATTTTTTAACGCTACTATAAAATTGTTTGCTCAAAGTGTGTCATGAACGCTTCGCAACACGTCGCGAGTTCCGCCGATAAATGTCAGACATTCGTTTCCGATCCAGAAAACTTGATGATTATTATTTTCTTCATTTAAAAAAGTATTATTACTTAGAAAAATTGATTAAGGTTTTATGGAATTTATTTAAAGTTACGGACGTAGAAAAATTTTTGTATGAAACTCGAGAGTAAAGCAACTTTTTTTCACTCGTAGAAATTGCCGCACTCGCCTTCGGCTCGTGTGGCAGTCTTTCCTACTCGTGGAAAAAAAGTACTACTTTACTCACTTGTTGCATAAATAATTATTAATTACTTACTAATGGTTAGTCACGACTAAAGACCAGGTCGTGTGAAAAACAGTATCCCTGAATTTTTATATTATTATAAATTAAGTCTATATTCATTAGTATATATTGTGTACAGAAAGTAAGGAATCAATTCGATTAAAATTCAGGGCATTTTTTTTAACGCGCATTTTTTAAGATAAAATTCAAATGTACAGGGTGTCCCAAAATTGAGATACGACCCCTAAGTAAAAATTTTCAAATGTGAACCCCCATTTTTTGTTGCATTTAAGGATTCTACCTAATTTCTGAGTATTTTTCATGTAGCATACCCCATGTTGATATTCAGCTGTTTTCAAAGAAATGGCATTTAGAAAAGTACTGCTACCATTTTATTTCTGGTAAAAGATAACATGACTTCATCGAAACATTGGAATTAATAAGGAAAAATCATTCCATTAAGTAAATAATGATTTTTCTTTATTAATTCCAATGTTTCGATGAAACTATATTATCTTTTACCAGAAATAAAATATTAGCAGTACTTTTTTAAACGACATTTCTTCGAAAACAGTTGAATATCAAAAGGGGGTATGCTACATGAAAAATACTCAGAAAATACAACATACCCGTAATTCAAATCAATATTAATAGCTCGATACATGCTGACAAAGAGTGTATACATTTTTTTGGCGGACTCTGTATACTGAGTTTTCCTGTATACTGAGTTTTCGTTATTTATTCAAAGCACCATTGCAAGAGTGTGGGCTGTAAAAATGCATATATTTTCCATCAAACTCACACACAATGGCTTAATAAGTCGATAATTTAGGCGATAATTTTAGACAACCGTACATTATACAGGGTTGGGATAAATTATGGAACAAAGTAAATATCTTTAAAACAAAAAGGGGTAAATTTACGAAACTTTGCAGGTACGTATAATGACTCATAACGCACTGATACCATATTGTTTGTTACTACTGTACTTCCAGTTTCACCCGCACAAAGTGATTTATTTCTCGTTTTTACAAATTATTTCACCTAAACAGTATGTACGAATTAGAAATAAAAAGGTCTTTTAAAATCGGCAAAAATATACAGGGTGTCCCATTTAAATTAAAAAAGTTAAGGGTATTTCCGGTAAAACCGGAAGTATAGTAGTAACAAAAAATATGGCATCAGATGCGTTATGTGTCATTATACTTGACTGCAAAGTTTCATAGATTTAGCCCTTTTTGTTATAAAGTTATTTACTTGGTTCCATACTTTATCCCAACCCTGTATAATTTACTTCGTTAATTTCATAAGGTGCAAATTTAAAATCTCCAAGATAATCCTGAAATTTGCAATAGAGAAACCATTAACGGGTATAAAAACATTTTAACACGCAAATCCTTATGGTACACGTATAGAATAAAAAATCGCACTATATATGTATATAAATGTGCACCCCCAGGCACCATTACAGTTAGCAAGAAACGGAATAAATTATTTAAATCTAGTTTATATTCGGATTATCCTGCAGGGAATACCTGCAAAACCCTGAAGCAATTTAATCCGAGAGAGATTAGCTTATGAAGTTTAATTACTTAAACAAAGATTAGTTAATATATTTTTCCACGACCGATAAGTGGGCTTTAGCGCAATCATTTGACAACGCAAAGTGTACATTTTCCGAACAATTGTACTTTCCTGTACGATACCCATAGCAGCGTGCAGGATGGGCTTTAATTGTAACTCCACGATTTGATGCAATCTGATTATTAACTTGTATTTCTTTGGAAGTATTTGCATTTTACGTATTATTTGTATAATTACGGAATGACCTCTCCTCGATATTGTTGCCACATTGGAAGGAAAAGCTTATGCTATATCGATTTCATTTTTAAATGTGGATTTAATTTCAAATTTAAATTTAATAAAGATGAAATATAGCCGGAATACGTGAATATTCAAGCTGTTCCTGATCTCTGCAAAATTGTCTTTCTAAGAATTCAAACAAATACCTTATTGAAACAACTACTTCCCTGGCTAGTGCCAAGCCGGATATTGAATAATACACAATAAATTTGCGTGTTACTTCCAGTACTACTCGATAAATAATATTTGTTTAAGGACTGGAAAATGAAACTAAATTGAATTTACCAACTTTAAACTATAACACTGAACAATAAAATATATAAAAACTAAGTAAATAGCCTCGAAACGCGTCTGCACGTTTCGAGATCTATCTCTTATCAGTGCAGCTTCGCCTTTAAATTTAATGTATATATAATGTTAAAGAGTGAAATAAACTTTCGTGAACGTGAACAACTCGTGACCAACTGAAGAGATTATGAAATGTGTGACGTCGTTACATAAAAACGCACATTCTAATTAACACGTATAATAATAAAAATACTTTGCAATAATTACAAGTTAAAACTCGCGTAAAAAGCCAGCTAAGCCCTTTATGGCTTACAGAGGATATCTCCGGATTACGCGCACAATACACAATATACAGCAATAAAATATAGTGCACTATTTTACATCTTAAAATATTATCGTAACAATACGTATATTTCGAGGAAGAATGTTAAGCCGTCACCGAGCGTATACTAGTTGCCCCTCAGTGCCGTCTTTAAGTTTTTTGGGGCCAGGGGCCCCTGGGGCCCCCACCAACAATGTTTTTTGACGAAATGCGTATTGAGTGGTTTATTATAATAAGGTTACAATATAGGGTTACATATAAAACTACATTGCCCTTTTTCGGGCTTTGTGCGTCGCAAACTCCTCAACAGCATCCCTAAAATCTATTTGTTGGAGAAGATCATTCTCGATGCTCATTAGGGATAACCATCTTCATCTCTTCTGATCCATACTATTTCTCAGCTCATTTTTAATGAGTTTTAATTTCGAAAATGATCGTTCTCCACTTGCGTTTGTTATTATGAGGGACAAGAAAATGCGGAACGCTATCTTTATATTGGGAAACGTTTCCTCGAGATGATTGCTTTTAAGAAGCTTATACATATCGTGACTAGGAATGTATTCATCCAGCATTTTTTCCTGTAGCAAATAATGCTCGAAATGCATACATTCCAGCAGCAGGTCATTTCCGTCGAAATCATTCATGTAGAACACACTAAACTTCTGATAGTGAACTTTCAGCTCTTCGGCGCGCAAAACTTTCAATTTGGAAAAGAATCCAAACAAATTGAGCAGTTCATTATAAGCCTTTGAACGTCGTTACAGCTGCGTTATCAACTCGTCGACGATTGGAAGGTAGACCTAAATCCTGAATTTCTCGCGACCTTGAACTGGGTGTCTTCTGCAGCTCCTTCGGAGAATGTCAAGCGTGAACTCCTTTTTCTTGTACGGAATGTGGTATTTTTGTAGTCGAAATCCGGGTAAGTGTCCTTTGAAGCAGCTTCGTAGTTGTCGAACTGTTCGCATTGGTCCTTCACAAAATCAGTTAAAGAATGAAGCAACTTGAGAGCCACGTCGAGAGGAATACTGGAGACTCTTAGATGTCTCGTTGCACCTGAACAGTATTTTGCTCCACATCACGGTCAGCAGAACAGTATCCAACGTTAGCATTTTATTTAAAATGTTTCAAGCTTCATCTCGCGTTTCTGGCTGTTCTTTTTCGTCGTCCATATTCTTCAGAGCATCAATTATTTTTGGATAACTTTTCTGTAACGCTGATACAGCATATGAGCGTGCGGACCATCTGGTATCCGAAAGACGTGGAACTGGCGAAGAAACTGTACAACTTTTGCAGAAACTGGAAGAAATCTGTCGCTTCCATCACGCACCCAGCGGCCTGTCCTACCATCAAGTTCAGACTGTGTGCTAGACAAAAAGGGCACATGTACATTGTTCCTTCAGTTTTGCTTGCAAACCGTTGTACTGCCCCGTCATGTTCGGGGCATTGTCGTACGTTTGTCCACGACAGTCTGCCAACCTGATATCGTTTTCTGCAAGAAACGATACAATGGTATCGGACAAGTACGCAGATCCATGCTTTTCGATTGGTACGAAGGCGAGGAAACGTTCTACTGGGGTACATTCTTTCACGAATCTGACGACGCTTATCGAGTAGTATGTTGCTTTTTTCAGTTCTGCAATTATCTGGCTCTATACTTTGTGTCCCATTATAGCAATAAAATCATTGCAAATGGAAGCTGATAAGTAGGAAACATGCCCTTTCCCTTTATTTGCATGATTATGCAAATGTTGGGCAAGGAACGGATCAAACTTGCTCAGTAGCACTAGAACTCCCAAATAGTTTCCGTTATGTTGCGATCCGATGACCTGATCGTCTCCGCGGAACGCAAGCCCTCTTGATGCCAAGAATTTTACCACATCGACAATTCTTCGTAACACTTCCCGCCAGTACGTTATTTCGTCGTTTAATTGAGCGGCCAACATGGCTTGTCTGTGTCCCAAACTGCTGTCAAGTTCCAGAATACATGCTCCGAAATGTTTCCAGTCATTGAAGCCTTTTGCAGAACTGAATGCAGTACTCGCAGTCGCGAAAACGCGACACGCAAAGCAAAACAAAACTTTTTGTGTCGGAGAGTACACAAGCCATGATCTCTCAACTATCTCACCGTTTTGCAGTGTCCGGGAAAAAACCGATGGATTCAGATATCGAAGCTTCACTTTTCCATCGTGCTCCAGATAGGTTCTAGCAGAATCTGAGAAATTGCAATTCCTGTTATGAAACAATTCAGGCCCCTTGTTGATCCAAACAATACGCTCTTTGTCAGTGACTAGCGACCAGGCTACAGGATCATTAGAAACGGTTTCTGGAATCTGATGAGTGTCTAGCGGTTCTTCCGTTGACGGGGGCTGCAACTCTGCACAGGTCGAATGAAGAATCTCCAAAGCTGTAAAATCTGTCGACGTCGATGGAGTCGTATCGTCTTTAGCAACGGGTGCTGGAGACAATTGGAGCTCTTCATTGCGACTTGTCTTTGCAGCATTGTCTGGCGAAGTCGGAGCTGCAGGTTCCTGAACTTTTGGTGATGTGTTTGTGAAGAATTGAGACAGCTTGGGCAATTTTGCAATCTTCTGTTTTTCTTCCACAGCTTTTCGTTTTTTTGCCGCGCCACTCTGATAACTCCGATTCGACATCCTCTTGAGTTGATTCGATCAGACATCTGTTAAAATAAATATTAGTGACTTATAGTTTTATATGAATGTGTTAAATTTTTCACTTGAATTATATATGTCTTCTACTTACGTTATGATAATCCATCATTTAGCTGATTACTTTCTTGACTGTCTTATTTTTAAATCCTGCAACTAAACCTAAATATTATATTATGTCCGCGATAATTGAAAATTGTGAAAATGAAACTTTTTTTATTTACACTGTTACAAGTCCATAACTAATTTTACACATAGCTAATCTAACATAAGACACTACTGATAACCAGGCTATTGTAAATCTTACACTTATCTTAAAGAAAGGCCCCGCCATTTTTAAATTTACAAATCACACACATTTTTCATGTATTTTCTAATGAAAATCACATATTTACATAATTTCATGCAAAATTTATGATAGCACAAATTATTTGTAAATTTTTTGCAAATTTTTTGGATGCATATTTGTTTTTTATACAATTTGCGCAAAACGTGATTATCAGGGACGTTAATCAGTAACTATCGCAACAGTCACATTTTTATTTTTTTATTTACGACAAAAATAAATATGCCAAAAGATATGAATTCGACATAGGAGATTTGTTTGTAGGTTAACATTAAAGAATTGTGATTTGTCATTATTTTTACCTTTGATTTGAATGACTGCAGAATATATCTCCGTGAAATGCTACATAAGTTTTAGAATTCCACTTGTGTACTTTCGTTTTTAATAGGCGACCTCTGTCTAAACCTTGCGTTCAGTGCCAGACTTTTGTTGATTGATTCATCACTCAGGGTGGGAAGTGCTTCCCGCGCCCTTACAATTATTGACAACTTTTATTGATACAAATTATTCGGATGCTCCAGGCCGTCGGGCCCCCCTGGACCTCGGGGCCCCTGGGCCCCTTGGTTACGGTGCATGTAAGGCCGTAACATCCTCCCCCCTTGAAATTAGTTAATTTCACAGAACAATTTAAATTGAAATGATCTACAATAATAACGATACAATGTTAAACCGTATTCAAAAAAATGCTCAACTATCTACAAATAGAAATACATAAATTGTCAATTATTAGATGTATTTAACTAAAAGTGCTCATGAGGGAAAGCACAACGCTTTACTGTGGGACGCACAACATTATCACTTGCGGTTTTGACTTTAGCCGATCGCACCACACCATCACTTCCAGGATGAATTGTCTCGATGCGTCCTACACGCCACCGGCTGGGGAAAAGAACAAGCTGCCCAACTTCCAAAGGTCGGCCTCGTGACTGCTTCCATTTACGGCGGTTCTGCAACTCTTGAAGATATTCTTCTCGCCCAAAAGTGCTGTTGGATGCGCTGCACCAATTGCCAACGTGACAGCCGACCCATGTTAATTTCTTCCAAATTTGGTTCCGGAAGCGCCCTTAAATTGCCTCCAACTAGGAAGTGGCCAGGTGTAAGGAATGATAAATCATTTGGGTCATTGGACAAGGGACATAGAGGCCGTGAATTCAGTATGGCTTCAATTTGAATTAATAACGTCCAGAATTCTTCATACGTTAAACTTGCGTTAGTAACTATTTTATATAAATGTCTTTTTGTTGCTTTAATGCCAGCCTCCCATAGGCCGACGAAATGAGGTGCTCGAGGTGGTATAAAATGCCACCTTATCCTGTCTATACTCAATTTAGCTTTTATTTCATTTTGTTGTTCAGGCAAAAAATTATAAATTTTTTAAATTCCATTATTCGCTCCCACAAACGTAGTCGCGTTATCGCTATAAAGGTCTGTTATTACACCCCGACGAGAAACTAATCTTCGGAACACTGCTAAAAGCGATTCTGTAGTTAGATCACTCACAATTTCGAGGTGAACTGCCTTTGTTGACATACAAACGAAAGGAGCTATATATACCTTGACTAATTTAGCCGTTTTGCATCTACCTTCTTTAATCATAAACGGACCTCCGTAATCAATGCCTGTTTTACTGAAGGGTCGTACTTGCTCAGCACGACACTCTGGCAGATTTCCCATAATTGGTTTTGACGGTCTAGGATTTAATTTGAAACAAGTGACACATTCGCAAACTATGCGCCTCACCGTATTTCTGCCTGAAATTGGCTAATATTTTGTGCAAATGCAAGCTAATGTTCTCTGGGGTCATATGTGCAAATTCTTATAATGGTAGTGACGAGTTATTAGTTCTGTTAAAAAACTAGATTTTGGTACTAAATTTTGAATCGTATATCAATTTAGAGTATCTTAGTCTACCGCCAACACGTATTATTTCGAATTCGTCTAAAAATGGGTTTAATTGCAAAAGAGAACTACTGAGAGTCTACTGCGTGATCAGTTTTTAATAATCTTATTTCTTTTGAAAATGCTTCAAATTGAACTGCCCTTATGACAACTACTTCTGCCTTAACTAATTCAATCACACTGAGTTCGCCAGTTATTTTATTGTACCTTTTTAAACAATTATGCTTAAAACGTTGAAGCCAAGCAGTGACACGAATTAATTTATAAAAATTTGAGAATTTGTTTAACAATGGTAACTTTATCGTGGTATCTGCATCAGTAATAATTAATGTTCGAATTTCTGGGCTATATTCAACCTTTGAAATAAATGGATGGTGTTTTGATTGGTATTTTAAAAATTTAGGGCCGTGCCACCATAAGGTATTATCGATGAGTTCGGACGGTAGAACTCCTCGAGAGATGATATCCGCAGGGTTATCCCCGGAACTAACGTGGTGCCAATGATTTGTATTACTAAGTCTTTGAATTTCGCCAACTCGATGCGACACGAATTGTTTAAATTTGTTTGCTTCTGAGTTTAGCCATGACAAAACAATGGCTGAGTCACTATAATAGTAACACTGAGATATTTGCTTTCCTTACTCGTTCGACAAGATTGACCGTAAGAACGGCCGCGCCTCCAATCGAGGTAAATTAATTGATTTAACAGGCGTTACTCTCGACTTCGCGCACAACAGAACAGAAGAACTTAAACCGTCTGGTTCTACTGATTTTAAATATATTGCGGACCCATATGCCTCCATACTAGCATCACCGAATGCGTGAATTTCAACCGATGCATTTGGCGATGATTTTACCTTCTGCGTTGTCATAATTGTTTGCATTGAACTTAATTCTGTACGTAATTGTAACCAATAATTTAATATCTCTTGAGGCACAGCAGAGGCGGCTCGTTATATAGAGCCAAGGAGCCATGGCACTACCTGCAGTTTGAAGTGCAGCAAGATTTCTTTATTAATTTATGAAACACTTTTTCGCCAATTTAAATGTTGAACAACGCCTGCATAACTTTAATGAAACTTTTTTTTGTTTTCCGTGTGTATTGTTTTGATGTCTGGGACAAAATGTAAACGCACGATAAATCAAAGGTACACATAAATCACATTTTCAGCTTGTTTGAATTCGGCTGTGTGAAATTATGAACCTTTACTTTACAACTCAAAATAACCTTGGACCATGAAGATCAATCGTTCTTTCTTTCTTCAAAAAAGGGAGCGGGGGCCTCCTCATATTGTAGTCATACTAACCAAATGAATTGTTTTATTTGAATTATTTAAAATGTATCTACTAAATCTAAAGTTGTCGAAACTGCCGGCGCAAAAGGTGAAACAATAAGGTGATCCCAACAAAGTGATTGGTTTTATTTGAATTCTTTTTCAAATTAGTTTCTCATTTTTGAACAATTAAAGCAAAAATAAAAAAAAAATGTTTTGTTATTAAATTTTTTTTGGAAAATTACTTTGAAGTGATTTTTGAGACTAATTTAAACCAGTTTCTTACTAGAATATTCTACATTTTTTATTATTAAGCCTGTATTTTCGATTTTTCTTTGTCTAAATTTTTGATCATTTGGCCTGAATATTCTTTATTTTAACCTAAATTATCGATTTCATTGTTTAAATTTTTTACTATTTGGTCCGCATTTTGTATTTTCCCGACGAATTTTTAAATTTTAAATTTTTGGCCTCTATTTTCGATATTTTTGGTCACAATATTTTATCTTCTGTCCTAAATATCTTTCAATTTGCGATTTAATTGGTAAAAAAAAATTCGACTTTTTGGCCCGCATTTTTGATTTCCCCGCCGAGTTTTTATGTTTTAGATTTTTGACCTATATTTTACATTCTTTTGGGTCTAAATTTTTGTTGTTTTGACCTAAATATTCTTTATTTTGACATAAATTTTCGATTTAATTGTTAAAATTTTCAATTTTTTTGGTACGCATTTTTGATTTTTCAGGACGAATTCTTAGATTTGTAACCCAGTATATTCGATTTTTTTTTGTCTAAATTTTTGATTATTTGGCCCAAACATAATTTATTTTGACCTAAATTTTCGATTTATTTGGTAAAATTTTCGACTGTTTGGTCGATTTTTGACCTGTATTTTCGTTATTTTTGGACAAAATATTTTATCATTGTATTTCCGATGTTTTTTTAAATATTCTAAATATTCTTTATTTTGACCTAAATTTTCGATGTAATTGTTCAAATTTTTGATTCTTTGGTCCGCATTTTTTTATTTTTCGGGCCAAAATTTTAATTCTAGTTCCAAATTTTTGATTTGATTTTGATTAAAATATCTATAACCTGAATTATTGATTTATATGCGAGATTTTTTTTATTTTTGCCGGTATTTTCGAGTTTTGTTTGTTGAAATTTACGATTTTTTAGCCTGCATTTATTATCTTTAGAACCGAATTTTCTATGCAATGTCTAAAATTTCGACTTTCTGGCCAACATTACAAATTTTTATTATTATTTTTTTAATCTTTTGACCTGGATTTTTCTACCTAACTTTTAGATTTTATTGTCCAAATTTTCGAATCTTGGCCAACATTGTAGATTTTTATTTTCTTTTATTCTTTGCTCTAAAATTTTCTTTATTTGTCTGTTAAAATTTTTCTTTCCTTGGTCCACCATTTATATTTTTATGTCTAAATTTACTATGGGATATTTCAGATTTTTAGTCTATTTTTTTATCCAATATTTTAGATTTTTTAACTTGGCTTATTGATTTCATTTCGTGAGTTTTTTTTTATTTTTTGGCTATTATTTTCGAATTTCTGATCAGAAACCTATTTTCGGCAAATTATTTTGCTCCTACTTAAGTTTTTAATTTTTTGTCTGTGTTTTTTATTTTTAGATCAGGATTCTTGATTCTTTGGCCCATATTTTAGATTTCTGTATTTTCGATTTTTCTGTTCCAATTCTTTTTATTTTTCTTTATTTTGACCAAAATATTTGATTGGTTTTCTATGTTTTGTCTAAATATTCACCTTTTTAGGCCCTACTTTTTGGCCTATATTTTGTATTTTCGATTGTTTTGGTTTCAATTTTAGATCTTTTGGCCGAAATTTTCTTTATTTCGACTTAAATTTTCGATTCGTTTGTTAAAAATTTTGATTTTTTGGTCTACAACTTTGTTTTTTGGGTACTAATTTTAGATTTTTAGTGTTAATTTTTTATTTTTTGTTTCATATTTTTGATTTTCTTAATTTTATTGTGCGAATTTTTATTTTATTTTTATTTTTGCTATTATTTTCGAAATTCTCCTTAGAACTTATTTTAAGCTTAAAAGAGTTATATTTGGGGCGGAAAATGGCAAATTATTTTTCTTTTGCTTGTATTTTCAATTTTTTGGTCTGCATTTTGATTTTTAAAGCAGGATTTTTGATTTTTTTGGCCGACATTTTAGATCTTAGGATGTTTTGTTCAAAATTTTTGGTTTTTCGGCCAAAATATTCGATTGGTCTGGGAAGATAAATGGTTCTTTGTTTCTTCAAAGGGGGGGGGGGATGTATTGTATAAGTGGCTCTGCCATCAACATGTTCCACGAGCCGCCACTGAGGCACAGGTTCATCCCAATTTAACTGTTTTTTCCATACCCTTTATAACAGGAGCTTTGCGACTATGATTACCGGACCTAACTGACCTAGGGGGTCAAAATATTTCGATATTTCTGATAATATAGTTCGCTTTGTTGTACTGGCAGAATTAAAATGAAATGAGTTGTATTCGATATTGTCGTTAATTGGGTTCTGCTGAACACCTAATGCATTCATTTGCTCATCGGGAGAGTTATTCAATACGTGATTTCTGATATGTGAATTATCTAAATCGCTAACTATCTGTATGTCATTAGCTGCCCATTTACGCAATGAAAAACAACCCTTTGGTAGCGTTTTTGCTAAGGAATCGCGCAACTGTCATGCTGCCTTTATTGTGGGCGCTCCAGTTAACACGTCATCCATCTAGAAATCGTGTAGAATCACTTCAGATGTTACCTTATCGGATGTTTCCTTGGCGAGTTCTTGCAAACACCGACCCGCCAAATACGCAGCATAACATGTTCCGTATGTGACTGTTTGCAACTAAATATTTGAATCGGCTTATTTGGCCATAAAATGGCCATAAAATTTGTTGATATTTGCAATCAGAATCGCATAACTTAATTTGCCGATACATCATTTGAATATCGGCGGTAATAACATATTCATGTGTGCGAAATCGAACTAAAATGTCGAATAAATCGTCCTGCAAGGCAGGACCGGTAAGCAATAAATCGTTGAGTGATGTTTTGGTGTAAGATTTCACCCTTGCGTCAAAAACGACGCGAAGTTTTGTCGTCAAACTCGAGTTCTTAATTACGCAATGATGGGGTAAAAAATAACCACCATGATCACGCGGGAATGGAATGGGCTTCAAATGCCCTAAATTAATATATTCATTCGTGAATGCAACATATTGTTGCATTAACAAAATAAAATATATTATAGGTGGTGTTTATGTTCCTCCCAATTCGCCAACCTCTAAATATGAAAATCATTGTGATATTATTGAATCATTATACGAAGAATATGAAAACCATAAATTCTTAATTTGTGGTGATTTTAATCTAAATACTGTTACTTGGAATATTTCTGGCTATGTGCAACAATCATGTAAACCACAGGCCGATGCTGTTATTAACTGTTATAATTTTCTAAATTTAAGTCAAATAAATTTTATACCTAATTCTAGAGGAATTTTCCTCGACCTATTTTTTACGAATTGCGCTAATTTGTCTGTCTCCTTAGCTGTTGATATTTTACTTAATACTTGTCGCCATCATTCCGCATATTTATTATCTCTTCCTTTTAATTCAATTACAGAAACTATCGACACAAATGAAAGTGTATATTTATTTAAATATGCGAATTATATTGGTCTAAATGATTATTTACTTCAAGTCAATTGGGAAAATATCTTATCTGATTCTGACATTAATGTGGCTGTAGAAAACTTCTACAATGTTTTGTACACTGCTATGGACTTATTTATCCCGACAACATTATTAAGAAGGAAATATTCTACATTTCCTGCATGGTTCAATGGAAAACTAATTCATTTAATCCGTAAGAAAAAGTCCGCTCATAATATTTACAAAAAGACAGGCCATCATGATGACTATTTAATTTTCAGCAATTTACGTTCTGAATGCAAGGCTACATCGACAGAGCTATACAATGATTATCTAAGGAAGATTGAATCTGATGTCTTTGCTAATCCTCGTTCCTTTTGGAAATTTGCAAATGAATCTCGAAAGGAAACCGGATTTCCCAAACACATTGAGTATCAAGACAAAATTGGAGATGATGGACTCGACATTGTAAATTTATTCGCAGACTTTTTTTCTACTGTATACGTTAAAGACTCTTTAACTGATGTCTCTAATTTATCTTTTTCTGGAAGTCAACAAGTACTCGATTTAAAGTTATCTGTCTCCGTTACCGATCTTTTCAATCAAATGCTAGCTTTGAAGGATACGTATTCCACGGGCCCAGATGGTGTACCGACAAACTTGCTGATCAATTGTGTATATTCACTATGCCGTCCTATTCATATCTTATTTACAAAATCCCTAAACAGTAGTATCTTTCCGGATATATGGAAAACATGCTTCCTACGTCCTATTTTTAAAAATGGCAATCGTGTAATTGCTAAGAATTACCGAGGCATATCCTTACAATCGGCGATTCCAAAACTTCTCGACAAAATTATGAGTGAATATCTAGCATGGATTTCCCGTCCGGTTATTTGCACTATCCAACACGGCTTTCAAAGCGGCAAATCAACTACCTCTAATCTCCTTGAGTTCAAGCAGTTCCTGTCAAATGCCTTGGACATGCATAAGCAAGTGGATGTAATCTATACCGATTTCTCCAAGGCATTTGACAGAGTGGACCATACAATTTTGCTTCATAAGTTAAAATTGATAGGACTCAATGACGCAACTTTGTCTTGGTTAAATTCCTTTCTAACTGATCGGACTCAGCAGGATAAAATTAATAATTTTTTATCGTCCCCAATATCAGTCACATCAGGTGTCCCGCAGGGTACACATGTTGGTCCAATCTTATTTTTACTATTCATCAATGACCTTGTTGATGTTGTGACATTTGGGAAATGCGTGATGTATGCTGATGATCTGAAAATTTATCAAGTGGTAGAAACTATTGGCGATTGTAACAGTTTACAAAATGATGTGAATAACATTAATAGATGGTGCCAGGATAACCGCTTGTATTTAAATATTGATAAGTGTCATGTGATTTCGTTTTTTAAATCTAAATGCAACATTCAGTTCGAGTATATGTTAGACTCTATTCCTTTGGCTAGAACTAATACAATCAAAGACCTTGGTGTTTTATTTGATAGCACCTTAACTTTCAGAACCCATATCATTTCAATTTGTGATAAGGCAAGAAAAGTATGGGGTTTTGTGTGGCATCTCTCAAAGGAATTGAGTCCTGAATGCCTTAAAATTTTATATTGTTCACTTGTTCGCTGCCACCTTGAGTATGCATCTCCAATATGGTCACCTTATTTGCTGATGGATATTGAGAGAATTGAGAGTGTGCAGAAAAAATTCTTACGAGCTATTGAATTTAAACAGGGCACTAAACACATCCAAGGTTCTTATTCATCAGTGATGGGCCAATTGAAGATGCATACTCTGGAGGTTCGCAGATCAATTTCCGATCTTTGCACACTTCACGGTTTACTTAATTCAAGTATAAATTCCCCTTCCTTATTGTCAGATATTAAATTATTTTCTTCAAACTATTCAACTGCTTTAAGGAGTAATACTTTATTTTCAATTAACAAATATAATACGAATTTCTCATATAATAACACCATCAGTCGTATGCTTAGATTGGCAAATGATCTAAATGTTAATCCCTGGTTCAATTTGTTCAATGTTGAAGGCCACAAATTTAGAATGGCACTTAACAAAAATTTATAATAATAACGATTTATAATTTTATAGTATTTATTATCTTTAAATCATTGAGCAATAACTATATGTTAACTAGATTTAGTTTATTTAGTTTAAGTTTATTTAAATATGTATTCTGTCGCATTATTGTAAATAGGGGGCTCCCGTTAACAAATAAATAAATACATAAATAAATAAATAAATAAATATTGGTTTCGCAGTTCCGAATTTCGCTGAAGTTTATTCTCCAAGTTAAATAATCGTTTTCTCGCACAATGTGGAAGCGTCGGTTTTCCACGGTAGTGCGACGATGAAACGCCCGTCTACATCCCTTTCTACTGATTTGCAAAAATGTTCTTCGCGTTGTACTTCTTCCTTTGATTTTAACGGAACGACTGGCTCAATATTTTCTAATTCCCAAAGTCGTTTAATATTTGAATTTAATTCCAAATATGTAACCGAGTAACAATTTAAATTCGTGCTTGGTTGCGCGTAAGGCGTCCTACCACTAATTGAGGAGTTGATCTGCAAAACTCAACAAATCCACTTTTATAATTTGTTCAGAAACAGCGAAAAACGTTCAGGAAGTCTATTTGTTGATTAAAAAAATGAATGTTTAGCCGCATTTTTAAATATGATTTGTTGCGTTTTGAAAGGTAATTCACACATATTCGGATCTATCTATGTTTGGACAGTAAGAATCGATACCAAGCTCATTTTGGCCCAAAATTGGATTAGTTGAGTTTTGCAGTTCAACTCCTCAATTATCCATCCCATCTGCGTATTTTGCAAGATAAACTTCTTATTATTAATGAAAATGCGCTCAGATTTTAATAACTTCTAAAAAAGCTCGACTCCTGACAACATATCTTTGTCTGCTGGTTTATAAAATCGCGGAACTGCTAGAGGAAAACCTTTTGGTATCTTGATTTTGCTTCATCTATATACCCGTTTGGAAGTTGATTCGTAATTTTGGCTCTCGTGAAACAACGAATTTTTGAATTTTAATTACTAACCTTGGTAATATCTACGTATGCTTGCGTGGCGCAACTACCAGAACCTATTCCAGAAATTGTTTGGCTTATGTTATGAGTTTGCAATTTTAATTTTTTAACCACTTTCTTCGTTACTGGATTTAATTGAGAACCCGAATCTAATAAGGCTCCAATTTCATGTTTTTTTACGATTACTGCCGGCTACTTCAATTATGCCTGTAGATAACAAAACTGTTTCATTACTCGAACTATTAATATGTAGGCTACTGTGTGACGTCTGCGCTTGAGATGGCGTTAAGTGTAACAAGGTGTTATACCGCTTATTACAAATTTTGCATTGTTGATTTGCAATCAACCGTGTTATGTCCTGCCTTTAAACAATTTCACAACCCCTTTGATCGAACAAAATTAAGTCGTTTGAAGGTTTCTAGCCCGCGAAATTTATCACAAGAAAAAATTTGATGAGCTTGTGAACATAAGTGGCATGAAACCGCTCTATTTGAACTTAATGACCTTGATTTAAAATTATCACCAGGACTATCAACTGACTGTAAGGTTTGACACTTCCTCGATAAAAATGTATGCAAATCGTCCAATGTGGGCATTTCTGAATTTGATGCTAATTGATTTTCCCACTCTACATGAAGTGACTGCGGGCAATGAGTTAATATTAACAGGATCAGCCAATCTTCTGTGGAGTCAACCGCACGATCTAATGATTTAAGCGAGCGAGCATTTTGCACAACGGCATTAATTAATTCACGGTAATCGGAGCTCGTTTCCTTTTTAATGTATGGCATATTAAACAAGGCTTGAATATGACTATATACAATTAATCGTTTGTTTTCAAAATGATCGCGCAACAGTTTAATAATTTAATTGAGTGATTTCTAAACTTTGAATCGTTTTTGCTGCATCCCCTTTAAGAGATGATTTTAAGTATTGAAATTTTTGTAGGTTAGACAAATCTGGATTATTTCCTATTAATGAATTGAAATTATCCTTAAACGAATACCAATCGCGATAATTACTGCTGAATGACGGTAACTGAATATCTGGCAACTTGACCTGTGTAGCAGAACTGGGAATGTTACCTGCAGGTTCATCTGCAACAATTTGTTTATTAATTAATTTTGCAACCTTTAGTTTTAATTTAGTGGCTGTTCTTTTCAAGCCGAACGCTGTATTAAAGAGTTGAGTAAAATCGTCATCAACGCTAGCGACTTCTTTCTTGGCAAATTCGTCGATTGTATTTAATACTGAATTGATTAATTTCAGATTTAATTCTGCGTCTGCTGAGTCTGAACTTAAATCGCTTACAATATTAGCAATATTTAATTCTATGATTGTGCGACGCTTGTTTAACGTACGAAGAGCTCGTTCGTTATCCTTAGACAACTGAGGATCTGCCATAACGGACATGGTATGAAAATGAAAATTAGGAACAAGGAGAGGCATACCTTTGCGACTCTGCTGCTGGGCACTGCGACTTGGGATGGATTCTGCTACGCTTGTCCTGTATTTCGAGGATGATTCGACTTGAGGGCGTCTGCGGCTCCCAGGTACTGTTGCGGCTCTCTAATGGCGATGCCGTGACCGGAGGGCGTCTACTGCGACACTGCTTCTCCTGGACACCGACGAGGTTTCGTGATGCACTTCCACTTCGACGCGAACTCACTCTCTTGTCGTTGACAATGAAGCCGATATTTCGTAATTTCGTCTGATCGACGACGTGGTTCGATCCAAAAAACTCTTGGATCACGGTTTCGAAGGACCAAAAGCGTGACGTCGTTAGATAAAAACGCCATTCTAATTAATACGTATATTAATAAAAACACTTTAGAATAAATTAAAACTCGCGTAAAAAGCTCTAGTTCTCTTCTCTTCGATCTTTGAAAAGGATATTTCCTTGTTGATCGATGTGGCTCGCTTTTTCTGCCCCAAAAAGGGAGGGGGGTGAAGTTGTAGTTCCAAGGGGTAGGTGGTGGTGTTCAAAAGGCGATGATTGGCCGCGTGAAATGACCATGTACACGCTATTGCCAAAACGTCCCCAGAACGTCTTCTGCTTGCGAAGAGATGGTGAAAATACCAGCCCTTTATGCGGATTACGCGCACAATACACAATAGACAGCAATTAAATATAGTGCACTATTTTACATCTTAAAATATTATCGTAACAATACGTATATTTCGAGGAAG
This sequence comes from Ocypus olens, assembly GCA_910593695.2. Lineage (NCBI taxonomy): Eukaryota > Metazoa > Arthropoda > Insecta > Coleoptera > Staphylinidae > Ocypus > Ocypus olens. The sequence goes on from OU343056.1 coordinate 22,607,091, forward strand.
AATGTTAAGCGGTCACCGGGCGTATACTAGTTGCCCCTAATAAAATACAAATTGGTTACGGTGCATGTAAGGCCATAACAAATTGATAATTTTCCAGTTAATGATATTAAAGAATACGCATGCGCAAACGGTATGGTATGTTGTCAGGTCTCCTTATTTTAATCTCGGTATTTTCATTTACAATAATTTGCAACTATTGGTGCTTATACTGTATGCAAGTTAATGGTTGCAAATGGTAGGTGCTTATGCTTAGGTTAGGGTTAGTTTAAGTTCTCCCCCTCCTTAGACCGACTGGTAGTTTAACCCCCAGTAGTTTAATTATTTTTTATTTTATTTTACGTCAGTTTTAGTGAGACAAGAAATCCGGCAATGTCGCAAATATTGGTCTGAAGTTGTTGCGTTTACTTCAGTCCATTCATTAGTATCAGTAACTGGAAGATTACCTGAATAATAAACAAATTGGAAACAACGTCACTTGTTTCATTTTTTATCGAGTAGAACTTAGGGATTTATCCATATATTCTACAGTTATTGAATACCTTACAGATATGACAAATGGATGACTAATTAAAATGATGAAACATTATTTTTAAAGAATAGTTTTGTGTTTATGCAAAATAGCAAAAATTGTATAAAAACACGTTTTATGAGGCATATAGTAGCGCACTCGTTCCTTGGAATTTGAAGTCGTGCGCTAATAAATGCTCTTATGAAAATTGTTTTTTTTAATATACCATTTCTAACCCATACATTATTAGGTGGTGCATCGCCCATTGTAAGGTGCACAAAAATTTATATTTATTTTCGTTTTTAAAGGGTTATGGAGAAGCATTTTTTCTGCTATTAAAAATAATCTTTTTTTACTCGTTTGTTTTGGCAAATAAAAGGTTAGCTTTTAATCCATGGTTAAGGTGGAAAACCGAAATTAGATGTTCAATTATTTTGGATTCTTTTACATTACTTCTTATATGTGTGAGACCGGATTTAAAAAATTCTTCAAGAACTGCATTATACTTTTTCTTCAATAACTTTCTCACTTATCCCTTGGTGAAACGTTATGAAAATAATAGGAATAAATCGAATAAAAACACTAATTTGGAATTAGTGGAACATAGCAAGTGTGTTTATTTCACTCATCCCTTGAGTTAAGTAGATTTAGATGAGGTGACAAAAGTAATTAGATTCAATTGTGCTCGGATTTAATCGAATGATAAGTTTTGAAAATTCTGCCACCAGTAGATTGCAAATATAGTACTTCATCCATAATCCACCCCTTCACTGCTCCGACCCTGCTACTAATCCTCCCCTGAAGGGCACGAGTATACCAACTAAAAACTCTCCTCAGAGTAGAGCGGAAAGAGACCGAACCTTGACCTCGGTCAACCGCCGGGGGATCCGGCGTTTTTAGCACCGCTTCCCGCTTTATAGCAGCGGGCGAGTGGGGGAAAAAGTAGTGAAAACTTATTGTCATTGAAAGTGAAAAAGCAGACGCAAACAGAAAATTATTTTATCCTTTCCACTTCAATAGAATAATGTAGATTTAGTTTATGTTCACTTCAATTGAAGACCCGGGGGGGAAAATCATTCAGGTCCATTTATAAGAATTTAAAAAAATAATGATTTATAGTTTGAGTAACTTCAAGGATAAAGAAATATTGTAGTAAAATCATACAAAAAATTCTTAATAAACTCTGAACTGTTATTAAACGAAATTTATATGATAAACTCTCAAAAAATAGAAAACAAAAAAGAAATTATTGTTTGTTGTTGCTTTCGAATGGACTAAAATTGTTCTTCCCCAGTTTCTTCGGTTAATGTTGGGAACTCATCTTCTTCGCTATTATAGTTATTGTTTACGACATCGTCTGTCCCAAGTAAATCATCGTAAAAAAGTTTTGACTCGGAGCAGCCGAGGAACCCATAGACAAAAAAAAATATTAATAGCGACTACAAAAGTGCACAATGATCAAATATTTCATACCTCTTCAATTGATGTAGGTCTTTCAACTTTAAGGTTTTTATTGGAAGTTTTCCATCATACATCTTTTTCGGTTTGTTTCCTGGGGTATCCGGGATGAAGGTTGTTCCTTGTGAAGATTTTAAATGTTTCTTTCCTCGTTTCTTCTGTTTTGTAAAATAGTTATTTGTTTAACAAGGCAATAAAGTGACAGATTTACGAACGCGGCTGGAGTTTCACCGCCGAGCAAGCTTGCGAGCGAGGCTGTGAATCCAGCCAAGTAAGGAAATCTGCTTTATTGCCAAGTTATTAAACACATAATTTTTTCGCGGATTGTTCAGGAGAAATTAGTAATAACTTGCAATGCGATAATTTTCAATATATTTAATTCTATCAACAAATTGCAGGTAGCTTTGTAAAAATTTCGTAGGTACCCAAGTAAAACAAAAATTGACGTTTATACTAGATATTGTGGTGTCCGCATTTTAACGGTGTGTGTGGTGTAATCATTTATTATCATAATGATCATGATTTCGTAAGTGACATGAAATGAATATTTAAATCGGGCGGACCGTGTAATTATTTCGAAAAAACTCTTCAATACATTTCTTTAGTGATATGGTTGATGGTGGAAGCCATTACTTTGTGATACATTTTGATTCAAGAATTCAGGAACTTTTCAATAAAATGCACTTTCTTGGTATCACATACATTTCTTTACGATTAAACATAATAAAGTCATGTTTATATCATTATTATTCAATGATTAAATTGAAATAAAACTTACATAATACGTAACCTCCAAATCCTTTTTGATCATTTTTCCGATTGCTGGTCGGGTTCAATTACGTGGGAAAGTTAGGTAAACACACGGTGCTCGAAGAAAACTTACGCGAGGTTGTTAATACTTCGCAGAAGCCGTTATTGGGCTCCTTTCATAGGCAACATCTGAAGGAAAGTCTCTCGTTCTACTGTGCCAGGAAATAAGTGCGCCGGTAGACGACGTTTAAACGTCAAATGCCGGGCTACTAGGAACCGGCCAGGGCAAACAAATTTCGCCTTCGTTCGGCGACTCGATTTTGGTGCGTGGATAAGTTAGGGACTCGCATGGAGGTCAGGGAAATCACATGCGGTGTTATTAAAACTTCGGGAACCTGTTTTTGACCTTTTTGGTATGGGAAATTCGGAGGCAACTCTCAATTAAGCGAAAAATACATTGTAATGTCAAACAAATTTCGGGGCGGCTTCTATTGGTCGACGCGGTGTCTCATCTGATTGGCGAAATAACATGACGTAGTCTCACCTGATTGGCTCATTACTTTTACAGCCTAGGCATAAATAAGCATTTTTAAAGCCTAGTCCGCAAAAGTGATATTTCACGGCCTAAAAGCAGTCCGAAAAATCTTACATTTCATATCAATCCGCGAAAAATATCTTTATTATTTCCACTAAATGACTTTTTATGGAGTATAAAATTAGGACTTTCGTTTCTACTTCCAAGACTCTTTGAGGCCTAGTAGAAATGGGGTTTTTCTTTGGGTATGTCTCATGAAAATAGTCAGACCAATTTAAGAATTCTATTTCCTTTTCGCAGTTATTAACATCAAATGGTGTTGGTTTTTTTCTGGAATCACTAATGACGTCTCGCCAATCGTTGGGTACTTCGGTATACGCTTTTTGATTTACCAGACTCATGTCCCGATCGCACTCAAAGTATGAGTATCCTCGAATCGGGAAAATTATTTTAATGTTCTCGAAACGCTTTTTTATATGGACGAGATGGTGGACGAAACGCATCACTGTAAAATTTTTATTTTGTCCGGAACATGAATCATAAAATATAAGTTTACGAACTTTTTTTGGTAACATTTTGCTTACAAAGTTGCTTACAACATTGACACAACTTCGTTTGCGCCTTTCTTCGCAACTGATTCATCATACGTAAAAAGAATTGATTGGGAGGTTGACAGAACATGTACAGGACGGCAAACGTAAATTGCCGTTGCGCAGTGACAAAATAGTGGGCGGAACCTTCGAAGGGCGCTCTCGATAGATTTCGTGAAGAGTTCGCGCGCCTGGTACATTCAATTATGTGGAGGAGAGCGCCCGATAGAGTTGTAAATGAATAGCGCACGCGAAGAATATGTGCTTACTTATTACAGAGACTGTACTCGGCCGGCTGTAGAGAGAGAGCTTTCGCTTGCTCTCTGCGCGTCTGGCCAACTTAAATTTATCGTCCGGTATATTGAAACTAATGAAACTCAACTGTCGTTTGTAGTAGACATCGCTGATGGTAATGTTGGGAGTAGGGAGATTTTTTTGATAATCTACCACTATTGCCTCAACACATTAATCTTTCGCCGCAATTTTTCTGTGCTTCGTACGTATTGAATTTTTCGCTCTTTCTCAAATGAAGATCTTTTTCGGTCATTTTATTTTTCAGGTCTTGAATAAGCTTTGATTTTTCTTGTCCATCAGCAAGGTTTTCTGATTTTTGAGCAAGCATATCAATATCAACTTTCAATGCATCAGAAAGACTGCAAGTGTCCTTTCTTGGGTAACCGAATCCGATGCTAAACTTAGAATTAAAAATATATCTGAATTTATCGTACGAAACTGGATTGTTCGGATGGCTCCTTTTGTACATGTCGTGTAGTTTTGTGAGGGTTAACTCTTCCGTCAGGTATACTTTCTTACTCTCTTTTAATAATGAGACTTTCTCCCTGTCAGGGAGCTAATGAACTGTATTATTTTAGAAATTGTTTCCTTAGCAATTGCATATTTTCGGTTCGTACATTTTCCTCTACGGTCTACCGGTGCTTTTGCGCTAACGGCCAAATCTTCCCTTATTTTTTTAATCCGATTTTTTGTAATACCGTGGCATGAAGCAAAGGCGTTTATACAAACTTGCACGTCATTACTTTGCCCCAACGAATGGCTCCGTCAACTTAGCCCCCCGAAGTTCGACTTTTTTAAAGAAACCTATTGCGCCAGAAGGGCCCTGGCTAGCGCCACCTAGCGCCACAAAAATTAGAGCTAGCGCCCCTGAGGCGAGAAAGTTACAGGGGTTTGAAATTCCGGGGGGCCAAGTCGACGGTTGCCCCCCGAACGTTGATTTTTTAAGTTTTTCACTTGATTCCGGTATTATATGTGTGCATACTCTTTTAGCATTGCAATTACTGAATTATTGTTCAGTTGTAGTAATCATCACCTGCGTAACCAGCTCCACATTGTTCCCCTGTTAATTTTAAAATTGTTTTAACTTGACAAATAAACCACCGATTTACCTTTATGGTTAACTACATACTCTTATAATTTTATTAAAATCGAATCAGTGATTTCAGCAAAAAATAAAAATAAAAACTAAAAAAATCAGTTTTGCACTATTGGTATAAAAAATAAATAAAAAAAATTAAAATAGTGCCTTATTAATAAATCATACAAGGTACTTATTAAATAAGGTCTGAATTTAGTGTCAAACTTTCAAAACTTTAAAGCACTTTATTTTTCTTATTTTAAATTGGAACCCCTGTATATTTTCATGTCATTCCATGCAGAATTAAAAAAAACAAACATTTTTCTAATAACAACCATATCGAAATTACTAACGCATTAAAAGTTATTTGCAGAAAAGTCGTTTTATCAACCATTTCAATAGCCATTTTTACTAAATAAAAATCGAAGGTGGCGTTGAAAAACAATTTATTGACATTACAATTTAACAAAATGACAAGAGACTATTTTGGCTTTAGTAGTGTAAAAGTCTAAAGCATTGTTAGCTTAAGCTCTTTTGACTCAAGAAATATATTTTGTCACGGAAAAAAATAATTCTTGAGTATAAAGAGTTTAAGTCAACAATGTTTCAAACTTTTACATTACTACAGTCAAAATAGTCTCTTGTCACTTTGTTAAATTTTAATGTTAATAAATCATTTTTCAAAGCCGCCTTCAATTTTTATTTAGTAAAATGACAATTGGAATGGTTGATAAGACGAGTTTTCTGCAAATAACTTTTAATGCGTTAAGAATTTCGATATGGTTGTTATAAGGAAAATTTTTTATTTTTTAATTCTGCATGGCATGACATGAAAAAATACAGGGGTTCCAATTTAAAATAAGAAAAATAAAGTGCTTTAAAGTTTTGAAAGTTTGACACTAAATTTAGGACAACTTGTACAATTCATATAATTCAAACTTGGTTTATCAAGTACCTTATATGACTTTATCAGCAAGGCACTACTTTTATTTGTATTATTTTTTTAACCAATGGTACAAAACTGATTTTTTAGTTTTTTTTTTGTTGATATCACTGAATCGATTTCAATAAAATTATAGAAGGATGTAGGCAACCAAAAAGGTGCTCAAATAAGCAATAAAATATACAGCATGTAATCTAAAAAAATATATAATCATGACGTCACACTTTTCTGAGACACCCTGTATAATCGAAAATATTTTCCTGAAATGCATTCTAGGATGCATATTTATTCTGAAAAATATCAAAATTACAACTTAATTAGTAAATGAGCTATAGAAGAAGGAAGGTGAAATGCAGGACCCTGTATAATCTTAATCTTAAAGTGGTGATTGATATTAAAAAGTGTTGATTGCTTCGACGTGTCTGCTCTTTCTTCTAATGACCAACGTCAAGAAAATGGTACATTTATAAGGATACAGCGTTTTTGTTTAAAAAATACCAAGTAAAAGCCTCGATATGAATAGCTTGATTTAACAAACGAAACAATATAATTACATTGAATTAAAACGAGCATTTGTAGAAATTATTTAGATCTGAGGCAGATAAAAATTGCAGTGATAAATGAGCTGGTATCTTCGATATTATCAACGGTTTAAGAAAGTATAGCTAGCTTAATAAGTTTGAGACATTTTCGGCATTTGTTGGCCAGTTTTAAATACGTTTTAAGTGAGCAGTTTTATGTAGATTTCTTCCTGCAATTTAATTGTTCACTAATTGTCTCGTTTCTTCTTAATTTAAAAGTTATGACAAAAAGTTGGATCATTTAAGTTCAATTTAATAACAGAAATAAATTTAAAAAATAATAATTTAATAGTTTTTGATTTTTTGTTATAAATCCGTAATTTATAATATATATAAGTACACTTACACAAATCCCAAAAATCTGAATAAGTCACGTTAGAAGGAAAAAATTAAGTTAATTAAAAATTGTATGGCTATAGATTATGCGACTACGGCATTAAACATGTTTGTTGATTAATAAATATTAACATTTGGAGTTAATTGTCAGAAAAAATGTTCACTACGAAAAATCTGAAAAATTGTTGGTGAACCCTGACTTTTGTCGCGGAGTGTATATACACTGACCCGCAAAAAAACCGGCCACATCGAAATGTTTTAAATATTCATTATTTCAACTTAACAAAGGTATTGGGTTAATAAACAATTTATTGGTGAAACGGGCTACAAAGATTAGGAGGAAAAGGACAAACACCAAACCTGGCAATTTAATTAAAGAAAATTACAGAAGCACAACAAATACGTTCTTTTTCTTTGTGTAAAAAATATTATATTTTTTTTAATTGAACTCTACTGTACCGTGTAAGTCCTCCTCGAGCCTGAATTACAGCATTTAACCGCTGTGGCATTGAGTTAATCAAATTTGTTAAGCACATTATGTTATTAAAAAGATAATTTCAGCTGTTAAATGAATATTAGATATAAGTATGAGCGAAACAGCCATTTCAATGCACAAGTTATGACAAAAAATCAAATAAGTTCTCGATTTATACAGGGTATTTCAGAGCTCTGGGAACGGTCAATCACGTGCTTATTTTTCACAATTTCGAAAAATGTTTTGTACAAAAGTTGTGTATAATAGTAAGCTGCACGCCCTAAAAATATTTAAATTTATACAGGGTGTCTCATAACAAAGTTACAGACCAAACTTTTGTTTTTTTAAATGGAACACCCTGTATTTTTTGTCATTTTTGAATTATATGGAGCAAATAAAGGTAAGTTACTTCGATACTTCCTATACCTATTGTTTGCCGTTTTCGAAATATTTGAAGATTTGTTGAAATGCATGGTCTGGGTGAAATTTTATTTTTGCCTCAGTGATTGACGTTGAACGATTAAAATCATTTCTATTATTTGGTTGAAGGTTCGAAATATAGAGCCAACCATGATTTCATACAAAAAATTATACTGGGTGATAAAAAAAATGTGGTAGAAAAACCCAACTTATAAAGTTGAATAACTTCGTTTTTTCAAATGGCACACCCTGTATTTAGTAACGTATTCTCAAGTAGAATCCAATTATCTTTTAGATTATAATAATTATTCCTGATATGATAATTGCCGAATACAAGAAAACTATTGAGATTAGGAACAGGGAACCCTTATACAATCTGAAAGATAATTGGATTCTACTTGAGAATACGTTACTAAATACAGGGTGTGCCATTTGAAAAAACGAAATTATTCAACTTTATAATTTGGGTTTTTCTACCGCATTTTTTTATAACCCTGTATAATTTTTTGTATAGTTCGAACCTTCAAGCAAATAATTAAAATGATTTTAATCGTTCAACGTCAATCACTGGGGCAAAAATAAAATTTCACCCAGACCATGCATTACAACAAATCTTCAAATATTTCGAAAACGGCAAACAATAGGTATAGGGAGTATTGAAGTAACTCACCTTTATTTGCTCCATATAATTCAAAAATGAAAAAAAAATACAGGGTGTTCCATTAAAAAAAAACATAAGTTTGGTCTGTAACTTTGTTATGAGACACCCTGTATAAATTTAAATATTTTAAGGGCGTGCAGCTTACTATTATACACAACTTTTGTATAAAACATTTTTCGAAATTTTGAAAAATAAGCAGGTGATTGACCGTTCCCAGAGCTCTGAAACACCCTGTATACATATAAACTTTGCAGATATGGGAACTTGTATAAAATATTTCGGGGTGACTGGTTTTTTTGTCGGTCAGTATATTTATCCAATAGTACAATTTAATTCTTAAATAATTAGTAATATCAATTAGCAGTATGGAGGCCTTTATAACGCCATAAAGTTTTTTTGCAATCGGTGGTTTATTTGTCAAGTTAGAACAATTTAAATTATTCGGGGGTAAGAAATCAATCGCTCCGTACGCCTTTGCCTTACGCTAGCTTTCTAATTACTCATGTCAATTAGCAGTATGAAGGCCTTTATAACGCCATAAAGTTTTTTGAAATCGGTGGCTTATTTGTCAAGTTAAAACAATTTTAAAATTAACAGGGAACGATGTGGAGCTGGTTACGCCACTGTCTTTATTATACTTGATCGTGATAAGTAACACTGAAGACATTGTTATAATGCAGAAATATTTTTTGACATCTTTTGTTGTTTTGCTTATGTATCAATATGCTCAGTTTAATATTATTTATAGCTTTAAAATTAATCCCCTATTGTGCTCCCTCTTAAGAGACCCATGTGACGATTACCACAACTGAACAATAATTCAGTAATTGCAATGCTAAAAGAGTATGCACACATATTTGTTTTCCATTGTTTATATTGAATTTTTCAAATACGATACGAAGAAATTCAGCATACGCATACGGGATCTGAAAGCTCTTCTATCAAAATTTGGATGTGAATAATTCTTCACCAGATTTTTTTGAGATAAATTTTTTTTCATATTCGGTTGGCGCTAGCTCTAAGCTATTATTTCCACCCAAATTTAGTAAAAAAATCCGATTTCGGGGGGCTGGGGTCAAAAATGTTTTTTTTTAAATTTTTTAATGTTGTAGGGGTGGCGCTAGCTTCTTCTCGCCTCAGGGGCGCTAGCTCTAATTTTTGTGGCGCTAGGTGGCGCTAGGTGGCGCTAGCTAAGGCCCTTCTGGCGCAATAGGTTTTTAAAAAAAGTCGAACTTCGGAGGGCTAAGTTGACGGAGCCCCAACGAACTCGAAAAGAGTAAGATGCTTTGTGTAATAATCCCTCATTTTTTTCCAAACGAGAACATCGGCGCATCACAGGCAAAACCGTTATAAGCCCGGCGAGTTATTGATTTTGATTATTGTAATTCCCAAGTTCATTAAAATTATTGAGAATTCATTGTTTTTTTTTGTATTACAAATCACAGAAAAACATTGAAAACGTTTGCACTTGCAGTCCGGTCCTAATTCGTGCGTCGTTGCTCTCAATACTTTCATAACATCGCGGATTCTCCCGGTTTTTTTCTGAGTCGGAGTCCGTACTGAAACATTCACTGTCCATTATCACATGTAACAAACACTATTGATTGAAAATAACAACACGTGCCTATCGCGCAAATAACGAAGTATCACTTGCCACTAACGAAAACAGCTGTGCATTTAACTAACGTTGATAAACGGAACGTTGGACATAAATACTTCCCTACCAGCGCGTGGAAAATAATTGTTTTCTCCTGTACCGCAAATATTTCCTGTATTATAATAGCGGACATAGCTAGTTTTTCTCATAAAGCAATTACTAAGATAAAGCTATTCCTATTGCCCCGCTAGATGGAATTGTTAGTTAAATTTTTATAAAAATGGACATGGTTTTTCCCCCCCGGGTCTTCAATTGTGTGTATAGCCCGTTCTCCGGAATCTGGCGGCTGTGGTCGTAAAAGAGGTGGGAGCTCGGTAAGTAGGGGACGTAATATTTTTTATCTTAATCCAATCTTTGTTGAGAAGTACTGATGTAAAAGTGCGTATACCAATAGGAGCGAAGGACAGTAATAAATGTATGAGATGCAATTAGACGAACCACCAATACCTTTTCTTCGAGGGTGCGTCGATCCTCAGAGCGGACCGACCGTTTTACGACCTCGGCCGCCAGATTCTACCGAATAGGCTATATGCATTATTGTGGTGTATAATACAGTATTACGTATAAATATGTATGGAATAAAACATACTTCTATCAATAAATTTGAGACAACCTCACTTGTTGCAGAAGCGTTAAATAAATTTAATAAATATATTCAGAATATTTTCGTCTTTATTGAATTTATAGCTTCTGTCGTTTAAATGCGTCTTTATTGGTGATTTCCAGTAATCCGGCGTATTCGGTAATCTGGCTGGGTGTGTTTTGATTCGATACCTGCCGGATTACTGAGGGACCACTATATTACAAATATATGGATAAAATGGAAAACTGAAGTTTGCGGTTTTTTTAGAGTGATTCTTAAATAGACGACCGAATTTGGAAAAAGTTTTAAGAACCGCGTGTTTAAAAATTCCTTAATAGAATGTAATGCGTTCTGGCTCAAAAACCTTTTCAATTTTGTTTTAAATTTATTTAATGGTTGGAGTTTTGGGTCTAAATATATTCCCTGAAACTTAACTGATGAGCAAGGTAATGGCATTTGTTTCAGTGTAAATAACATGTCCACGGCTTTTTCTTTCAGAATTTAATTTCAATTTGTTACTACAATGGTCGGATACCATGTCAAAATCTGTCTCCAGACACTCTTTTGCTTCATTTAATGGTGGCGCTCTGGTTGCAATTGTAGCATCATCTGCGTATAATATTGCTTTTGAGTGATCAATATTAAGTAGATCATTTATATACATGGTGTCCCACGAGGTAGTAGACAGGTGATATCTCTAAAACGGTGCTAAAATTAAATTTGGTGAATTTAAATGATTTGTAATGATGCCCCTTTCTGAATACTTAGATTTCATTTCTGTTTATCCATTTCCTGAAAAATGACATTGACAACACAATTTCAGATGAGACACCCTATATATTTATTGATTTTTGTAAAGGTGATTCAAAAACAAATTCAGGTATACCATATTATCTAAAAGTTTTATTGTAAATTTGGGGAGTATTATTGGAGTAATAATCAAAATAAATAATCGCGGTGACATGGATTAACAAAACAAAACGTTAAACAAAAAATTGAAAATACTTCGTATGAAATGTTCGATGTCAAGTTGAGAATATATTCTGATTAAGTGTAAGTAATGCGCCGTTTTTACGTATAACAATGATGTCGATATGCTCCTTATTAATGGAGAATGCCTCAAAAACAGTAGACACTCTCGAGTTAGATTCGAATCGTCTAACGTCGAACAATAGTACCTTCGTCAACTCAGAAGAAAGAAAGATTACGCAAAGGTTCTTTTCAGGTTAGAAAGCAAAAAAGCTAGTTCTAAATGAGAGAGCAATGATGTGGCAACATGATGGTGCAGCCTCTTACTATTCTTGATGAGTTACTGAGTATATTGATTTCCAAGCACAGATATTACACCTTTAGATTTTTTCTTTGGGGATATTTAAAGGATGTCGTATATATCGCACTATTTATAGATTTATAGATTTGGAAGACTTTCAGAATCGAAACGTAGCAGCAGACATGGTGAGAGCACACAAGAAACACTTGAATTTGGCAATCAATTTAATTTTTGTATTATTTATTCATTAACGGAAGGCTATTACAAATAAAATAATACATTTTAAAGTCCGAGTCCCTGCCATTCACAACTTTTATTAACTGTGGTTTGTTATCTTTGTTCGTTGTTTTTATATATATTGTTTTTTTTGTTCTTCTAACAATAATATAAAAATAATATGGCAACTCAGAATTTGTTTGTCCCAAAAACCCATAAATATAAAGGGTGTACCATTTGAAATTGTGAAGTTGATGTCATTTTTCCGAAAATGGAGAAACGGAAATGAAATCTATGTACTCAAAAAATGGTATCATTTCAAACCATTTAAAGCCACCAAGCTTCATTTTCGTACTACTAACCGTTTTCGAGATATCGGCTGTCTACTACCTCGTGGGACACCCTGTATAAGTACATCAGAAATACCAAACCCTAAAATTGACCCTTGAGGTACACCGATATTTTTGTTTGTATGTATAGTCCCGACAACAGAAAAGACTCGACTCCTATTTGACAGATAAGTTACAATCATTTTGCAGTTTCTGGGGCAAAAATTGTGATAATAAAATTTGCGAGGCAAAATTTGATGATTGACGGAATCGAAGGCTTTGCTGACATCAATGAATTTGCATGCAGCATTTTTACTGACATTATTTGTGGTTGATTAAAGAATAAATTAAATGAATGCAAATTGATTCGGAGGAGGCTATTGTCCATGAAAGTTGCAATTTGTTCAGTCAAAAGCATTTCGAATATTTTAGATAGAACAGGTAATATACAAATTGGACTGTAATTGTTTGGATCCAAATGATTACAATTTTCAATATTGGGTTATACTTAGCCATTTTGAGTGAATCTGGAAATATTCAATTTGTAATTCCTATAACGAGGCTTATTAATGTTTGTACATTAATAAGCCTCGTTATAGGAATTATTAATGAATCAATAACAAAGCCCATTATGCCGATATTTAGAGCATATATATCTTTACTACTTGTGTTCCTTAATTTGGATACTACATTGCTTACTTTGGCACAAGATAACTCCGTAAATGTAAAACATGATTGTCCTATGATGGGAAGACCATGCATAAAATGAATGGGATGGTTTTAGTTTTGTATAAATCTTCGAATTTATTAGAGACCACATTGCTTTTATTGGTCTTTGAGAAGTTTTAATAAAGTTTTCGCATACTAACAAACGCAAATTGTTAGATAGCTTGTTTAAATTTTTTATTTAAATTTTTATAATGTTCACGTAATTTATGGTTATTTTAACCTTTGTTCAGCATTTACCTTAACAAATATAGTCTACTTCACATGATATACAATTGTGGACGAAATCACCGAATATTTTTCGGCAATAGAAATTAGAAAATCGTTGTTGTAATATTCAACTATAATTCAGAACTTCACCGTTTGCGTAAATTATATGTATAGCGGCGGCGAACATTAAATTCTTCCATTTCCCCTAATGCCTGGCTATTTCTGGTATTATAGGCAAACAGGGTAACAGTCGAACTGTTCTGGCGTTTGACTAACAATTTTAGCTATTTCCAGTAACGTCTGACCTAATTCAGACACATGGCGGGACTCACCACGCATACTTTGTTTGCCTATTCAGTCAATGCCAGACATAACATATAAAATAATTATTTTGATAAGATAGTTTTTATTATAAATGCAAATTCATGGTACTACAGTATAATAGATAAAGGAATTAAAAATACAACGGAACACATGTGTGGATTTTAGGAATTGCTGGTTTGTTCAAAATTTCAATGCGAACGTTGCAAAAAATATTACCTAAGAATACTTCATTTTTAAGGTAGGTGTATAATTTAACAAACCAAAACTCTCAAAATCTATTTTTTTCAATGAAACTCCAAAACTAGGAAAAGGTTGTCACTTGTTAGCACAAATTGTGCTTTTATGACATCTTGAGTTACATAATACTTTCTTTTTAAAGCAAACACATCGGTTACTTTAACATTGCTTTTTAGGACGTTTGCAAGAACATTTCAAATAACCCTGCCCACGTGTCAGTGAGCGTGACTGTACTGACTTCCATTTAGATAAAAAAAAAACTGTGGAACATTATCAAATTGAATAAACTGTTCATTGGCATGGGAATCAGGTCGGTTGAACCACGATTTGGTACATCCAGCCGAACATCCTACTTGATATACGCCATTTTTATAATTAGTAATAAGATAAGAACACATACCATATTTTGCATATCAGAAGGACTATCGATCTTGTCTACTGGTAAAAGAACACATGAACTGATCTCTAAATGTGACAGTTTCTTGGCACTGTTTAACCCTCTATTGCATACTGTTCCCAAATAGGAACATAATTTTTGTTAGGAAAAGTTCTGCTATCTGACGAAATAAATAATTTCTAAAATAAATAACACAGATTCGAAAATTGTAAAAGATCCTTAATAAAATTTATTTTTGAGGAAAACTTTGAGAAAGACTTTAATTTTTTTCTTTATTTCTCAACTGGTAGAGCAAACATGTTCGTACAGCGCACAGAAACAAAAACTAAACAAACCAATTACAAGTAACAAGAAAATGAAGCAATTATGAAGAATATTGATTGGGATATCCTCTCATCAGACAACTTTTCTCAAGCAGGTATTGAACCCGTAGAACCATAATGTTTAAAATTACAGATGTTATGCCTCTTAACAAGTTTGAAGAACTCAAATGCTTTCTTCACTTCTTTGATAATTGTGTTGCTGCCAAAAATACTGATAAAATTACGTCAGTACTAAACCAACCAAACATTAACACATTTTATAAAAAAATATAATTTTACCATATTTAACCATATAATGTAAAAACTTATATTTTTATGTTTAAATAAATCATGCAATAGAGGGTTAAGAGCATTTTTTCTGCTGCTCGTTTCTGGCCCAAATTTGCCTGACTTCTTTTGTTTTTAATTAATGTTTCATTCTAGCATAATAAACATGTTCCTCCAATTTCTGGACATGTTACACATATATCCAACTTGCTATAATTATTTGTTTTCTCTGGGTTCAACATATCTGGATCTAAAACAAATTTGACTTTCGCCATTTTTTCATTGCAAATAATATCAGAATTGGCCATGTGTAACAATGTGTTTAGCAGCTTGATCTTCCACGGAAAATACTATTTCACCAGTATTTGCTCCAATATCTAGATCTTCGTTATTATAAGTCTGTGGATTATAATTTTCCTGATTTTACATTTCCAGTAAATGGACCAAATTTTCTTCATTTTCTATCGCATCCAATAAATATTTGGACAAAATCGTACTTTAGTGTCAAATTCAAATAATGCTTTATATGGCGTACGTTCAATGACTTTATAGTAAGAATTATTATTATTATTAGACCAGGATTTGTAATTATGCATCCACGCTCTTATCATGTTTTCCACGTCTTCGTTACTTCTTTCGATAATTCTCTGTGATTATGATGCCTTGGGCATATATAGTGTAGGCTACATATTCACTAATTCAGAAATTACTAAATTGGTAAATTCTCGTCCATTTTCGACATAAAGTATACATCGTTCCGTTTTCTACAAATATTTTCAACAATTTATGTGCAACTTAATTTGCAGTTTTTGATTTTAAAGAGCGTAACAATAAAAAAAACAAGTTAGATGGTCTTGACAATATAATAACCACTTATATTCGTAGTCTGGATACGACTGAAAATATACCAAGTCCATCTGTCCTCGCGAATTAAAGTTGCTGGGTTTTATCGTAAAATTGGCATGGGTTTTGTTTATCTTTTTGGTAAACTTCACTTCATGTTTCAATAAACACTTATCCACTGCATATCTTGAAATATCATGTTTGGTCTGCAGCACGTGGACCATTTTATTACTACCGCCGTGACCCAGACGTTAAATAACTCTTCATAGCAAACAATGGGAGTAAATTATCTTCAACATATTTGTAATTTTTTATGAGAATTGTATATGTTATTACCGGGAATGACTGAATTAGACAAATCACGTAACTATGGGTCGCGTGGTCAGTTCCGGAATTTGCCTGAATTAGGTCAGGCGTTACTGGAAATAGCTAAAATTGTTAGTCAAATGCTTTAATCGTTTGAAATCAATTAAATTGGGAGAACTGTGTCGTAAGACATGCGCATGATCAGTGTGATATAGAACTGATTAAAAAGAAATTATCTAAAAGTAAGGTTACTTCAGGGGGTGATCACTCCATACGATTTTTTGGTGCTATGTCTCAGTACTACGATCAAACGTATGGTGGCGCTGTCTTCAGTTTTTAGCAGTTTACCTAAAAACCGTTCCTGCATTTTATGGTTTGCATATTGGCTTTGTTTTGTAAACATAACAAAATAATTCAGTACACGTGTTTCGTTCGTTCTACTGTTCTTTGCAGTTTTGTGTTTAATTAAAGATAACATTGATTCCGTTGAATTTAGTGATTGTATTATTTAATTGGTAAGTAAAAGAACAATGTATATAAATTCCCATATCAACTTATTGTAGGTACATTACTATCACTCATAAAATTGAATTGTTGTTGTGGGTGTCAGTTCTGACACTGACATAAGAGTCCAATTTACTTTATCAATTATGGGACTAGTACGAAATGTACGCCATTTTGGCTCAAAAAGAAACCGCCAAAGATACTATTTTCGTACAGTCGAACATAAAAATATTTTAAAATTGGTGCCATTTTATCCCAACCAATAAAATCCACGATCAAATAGAAGGTGGCGCTAAATTAGGTACTAACACTTTCCCCAATTCTATTGCTTGAGTTGGCAAATTAATAGTTTATCTATGGGTTACTTTCATGATTACAAATGTCACATATTTTAAGAGAACTTCATTATGATAAAATTATATGCACAAATAACAAATTAATAATTGTCAAAATGACATCTATTGAATGTATCCCTCATCTGTATTAATTCGCTACCGACTTAACTTTCAGAAAATTCTTGAAAAAAGGAAAGAATAAATTCCATATAACTGCCACAACGTTTGCATTAATTTATTTCAATTGCTTCTATTTATTCTCTTCATGAGAAAAATTAATGAGTTTTTGTGTTATTAAACAAAATATATCACGATCACAATATTTTCTCGTATTTAGTACGACGAAAGTAAAGAAAACGTAAGCGGCAGCACGTGAATAGAGGAGGCTATGACAAAAATGCCGCTCATGCTGCACAACTTACTCTTATAGAGGAAGTAAAATATTTCGCCGTTGTTTTGGTCCATATTCTGTTCCGTAGCCTCCTCGCAGAACATCCACGAGCCGCCGCTAACTCCGAGCAATATTAGCTTCAGATGGGCTTACTATGTTTTTTCTTTTATTTTTTCAAGTGAAATCCAATTTAAATGACTAATCCTGGAGGGTTAAGTTCGGCGATATATTTTGAATAATAATGTTAGGTGGATGCAATTTAATTTAAAAGACAAATGGAATAATTCTTTGTAAAGCAGAATAATGCCATTATGGAATGTAAAGCTTCCAGCTGAGGAAATTTCATTCTGGAATGTTGAGTTTCCGGATCAGTTTACTTCTGAAGTTTTTTTTTTATCTTTTCGCAGATGTAGGTTTCATATTTTCCGGGAGCGTGTTATAAAATAAAATTGTATCCCTTAAGAATATGCCAGAGTCGTATTATTTTTTAATTTTCAAGATGGCTTGCTTTACTAAAAGTTGATCGTGAATCAATTTTAGGAGTATGTGATAATAATGTCAACAGGCTCGTTGTAATCACATTTTAACTCATCAAAATTCATACATGCAACTAAAAAAATAAAATCTTTACCAGATTTATTTAAAATAAGATCTAGAATGTACAGAATTCTATTTGTAATTTTCGAAAAACGGAACTTTGTCATATTAATTTTATTTCACTAAATAAAATTCAGTTCGATAATTACTACCCTCCCGGGCATTAATCCCATTTTTGCTTTTATGTCTATTAAAAATCTCGACTGGGGATTCGTAATTAAAATTAATGTATTTACTCTTCCAGGTCGAGATTAAAATTTACAGCCTTTTTAAGGCAGCACTCTGTTTGCAGAAGTTTCCTCACTCAGCGTCAACATTACAATTTACTCACCCATATTTTAAGTTAATTTATCATAATAGTTATTAAATATAACTTATTACTGCACCTGAATTAATTTCTCAATATATAAATCGAGCAACTGAATGTTCGCAGAAAAATCTATGGATTATACAATTTATTTTGTATAAGTTGTTTTTTATGCTCTAGTAGTTACGACACATGTACGGTGATATCAAAAAGTCAGAAATAGTTGGAAGCCCTTAAAACATAACCTAACTAACACAAGTTTAGTGGCGTCACTAAAATGGGAATTTTGGCATGGAAAACCCTGAAATTTAAATAAAAAAGCTTAATTTTGAATTCTAAATGTATTATTAACAGTGATGATCAGTTCTGGAAATAATTGCTAATGATTAAAATAGGTAAAATCGGCAAAATCGGCAGACAAAAACACAAAAAACTATTTTTAAAACAAGTAACTTTAAAAAAATCCCTAGATGTCAAAATTAACAAAATGTACACTGCAGTGTATTGGAAAATTCTAGACAGCCAACATAATTTTTCTTGAATTATTATAGAGATTTTTAGAAAATGTGCTGCCAACTATGTTCGACTTTCTGATCGCACTGTATAGTACAATCGCTCAGAGGTGACAGTGACTCATGCTTTTTCGATCTAATTATCGCGTCTCGATAAATATCTATACTCGTTCGCAGGCTTAAGAAAAACGAAATGAAGTACAAAACGTATGTCGATATGTAAATTCAAGGGCTAAGTGCAACGTATGTCTTTTCTATTCTATCTATTCTAACCTCAAAATTCACGTGCTTATATCTGGTTTTGACCGTCTGCGATTTCGATTTAGTTAAGAGCAGAATTGATTGTATCCATTTCATTTATAAAAAGGTTAAATCGAATGACAAATTTCCAGTTGTCTTTCCGATTGCCGAAAAATACACTCCCAAAGTTTCGTCGGGAAAATATTTGCACGCTCAAGCATTTTTAAATTTCCCGCCTAAACATACGTTTACTAGAACCTTAATTCAAGCAACATGGAGCGATGAGTCACTGTCACCTCTGGGCGATTGTACTATACAGTGTGGAAACTTTAACTGGAATAAAATTCATAACTTCGATATAGGCGATTTTTGCAAAAAAATCCCGAAACACGCTAAGTATTGTTTTTTCTTGCCCTCATTTCTATGTATATGCTGCTTGTTTATCTCTTCCCGGAAGAGCCCAGCCACCTCCGACTATTTTTTTCAAATGGAAAGGTATGTCAAGTGACACCTCGTTTGAAAGGTCTCTTCGCAAGTAATACAACACACTATTTATTTCTTGAATATTTACAAATCCCACGTGCTAAAAAAAAGAAAACCACTTTTACGTTGAACATGTTTCGGCGTAAAGTTGTATGTTTTTGACATGTGTTTTGATGCTTTGGAACTGCGTTGCTTAGTTACTAGTGATAATAATAGTCACCAAAGCAGTCATATACGCTCGTCAAGTTGTCGAAGTGATTTCTAAAATGCAGTATTTAACCGAAAATCTCCGAATCGAGATTCTGATGATGATCGGTTATGGTAACAGAAGACGAAGTCAGCTTGAGGTTGCTCAGTTATTTCGAGAAGAGCATCCGGATTTATCACCCATTAGCCAAGGTACCATAAGCAAAATTGAGACACAATACAACAATTTGGGTCATGTCAGGGTTGTGCCCAGACAGCGAAATCCCGCTGTTCAAGCCCACTGCTCCCATTTCAGGATACTAACGAAATGGCATATAATGGTCTAATAGAATATCATTATGGAATAGTTTACATCAGTAATTATACGATGATATTATTTAAGAAGCAAATTCGTATTTCAAAAGTTAATTGATAATATTGTCCGACTGGGCTTCAAACCCACGATTCTAGGTCATGTTTTTACTTTTTACATTGGGAGTTTTCAAACTGTTTACGTTTTGTACCGCATAATTAAGAATCAAAAATAAATTTCTAGTTGGTTGCAAAAATATTTAGTACAACATTTTTTTACGCTGCAGAGATTGAACTTTGAAATAAGCGTCAGATGTGAAAATACTTTTGATTAATCAAAATGCCACTGGCGCTACATTTGATATTAAGAGCTCGCATTATTGGGTTACTGGAGAAAGGATAGTCAATACGAGCCTCAGCAAATCATCGAAAGATTTTTGTGCTATACTAATGGAAATATATTAGGTAAGTTTACACAACTAAAATTTGTTATATGCAATTTTGCAATAATAGTTGATTAAACCGTGAGATCAAAAAGTCTAAAATAGTTGGCCGCCCTTAAAACATAACCTAATTAACAGAAGTTCAGTAGCGTCATAGAATAGTATTTTTGGCATGGAAAACTCTGAAATTTAAATAAAACAGCTTGATTATGTATCCCAAATGTATTATTAATCTCACTAATAATGATAGTAATATCAATGTTTATTCGTGCTAAATACAAAGTGTTTACACAGGTCAGTAAGCAATTAGATTAATTTTAACATGATAAGAGACGTATGAACATAAAGCAATTACCGGGTAGAATATGTGAATAAATAAATAACTAATTAATAAATTAATAAAATTTAGATGAATAAAATGAGTGACATAACGAACAGATTAAAAATTGCATGCTGCTAAAATTATACGCAATAAGTTACTGTATATCGGGTGTGTATAAATTGGCGGATAATCTACACGTGACGATATTCTTTTAAAAATTGTAAGCAGCTTATCTTAATTCTAAAATGTCGTACCATGATTCCTGGGTCTTCACGAGGTCCTCAAAGTTTGAACATCCAGTCGTTAAATATGCCTTATTATTTGTTATTAACTTACAGAAAACCCTGCAATTTCGACAGTATGACTAGTTTGAAAATTATTTGTCAGCGTGTGCTGTCTTTCTATCTCAAACTTGTATTTTTAACACTCCTTAATTAGTTTATTTTTATAAAAAATACGTTCGGCAACGTGACACCCGCTTATGTCACTTTGACACAAATAATTCATTCAAACTTGCTTGTTCCAGGTTTGTGCCAATTCTGCTTTGCTCAATATCATTAGTTTGTATTAGTGCCCGCATTTCAGTTTATTTGTATTTCTGTGTTATTTTCGTTTTGTTTTATACAATTACAATGGATGTTCTATTTACTCATTATATGTTTTAGCTTTTTCTGTAAATAATCTATTACCTTCTATTCTGAACCATGAGATTATTGATAAACAGGACAGCTCGTGAATGCTATGTTGCCAAATGTACAAATGTTGTATTTCTTTTAAATGGCTCCTGATGCCCTGATGGTAGAACATTTTTTCATCCACATTTTCTATTCAGAATTTTGGGAAGAACATCACCACGTGTAGATTATCCGCCAATTTATACACACCCGATATCATGGGAGAGAAATGTGTGATTTTTCCTGAGGTGCAAATTTGTATCCCGAGGGCAAAAACATGAGGGATACAACGCATCGAGGGAAAAATAGCATTCTCTCCCGAGGTACATTTACTACTTTTTTTTCACAAACGGGTTATTTTAAGCGTAAATCGTTCGTTTCCACAACAAAACCCAGAACAAAACGCTGTCAACTGTGACAGTTAAAATAAATAATGGAACCTCATCAAGTAATGATTTCTCTGCCTACGAGGTTCCATTATTTGTTTTAACTGCCACGGCTGACAACTTTTTTTTCTAGTTGCTTATTTATTCAAAAACATAAATTGATAAAAAGCATTTACAGTTCAAGTTGAACTGAAAGTGGCGGGTGGGTCTTATCCTGTGATCCAACCAGCTGAATCGAATACAATGCTTTAACGGATTAAAATCCAAAAGTCGAAGAAATCAAGAAGACATTTTTAAAATTGCTGCTCCTAAAAATTGTACAAATTGTAGTACTCTTTTGCGTGGTCAACTATGTTACGGCGTAGGGCAACCTTCATTAAACTATGTTTTTCTACTCCCCGATTTTTATATATCAATTATAAATTAAATAGCTGGTTTTTAATGTAATTCATTATACTACAGATTTTCATTATGATTCAAATTTTTAACCAATAGAATAATCACATTAAAATCAAAGTTGGCATACGCTTAGCAGAAATAAACAGTTTGACAGATGAAGATTGTCGGAGATAATGCCACAAGAGGTTAGAATTTGGCCGAATAAATTTTATTCTTTTGCACAAACCATTGAATCGACACAAATTTCGAGAATGAATTGAGATGGAAAAATCTAAAGCGCTCGTGGATTTCGCTTAATCTCAATTCATTCAAGAAATTTGCGATGAAATGACGAGTGCTTAATATAAAATGTATCCTGCCGTTATTATAACCGCGAGTGGTATTTGTTAAGATAACTTAACGAATAAGAACTATATTTATTTTAGCAATTTATATTAATTAAATGTACAATGGGTGAAAGAGCATTGTTTATTTGTGATGGAATTGTATGATGCACCAATCGTCAAAATCGTGTGTGGGTAAAATGAAAATGGTTGAATGCCATGGGAATCGCGAAATTCGCGCCTGCACGTTTGCGATTGGTACAAACACTGGGATCTAGCCGTTAAAATGATATGTATAATTATTGTTTTGTATAAATATACAAGGTGTTTCAAAATTCATGCACCAAAAATTTTCGCCACAGTTCCCTATCAGTGAATACGTTCGTTCGCTTGTATAAAAACAAACGGTTTCGATTTTAAGTGTTGACGCATGAATGAATGGTGACCTAATTTTGAGTGCGCAGTTTAAAATTTTTTATCTAAACATAAATAGTCTTATGCGGGTTGATAAAACCGACGCACAAATTTCAAGTTCACCTTAATTATTATACTTTTTTTATTGTTCCTGGCGGCTTCCCACACTTGTGCATTTTTATTGCTGTACAATTGTATCCCCTGCAGTCCTATTACTTAAAATCACGGGGTATAGGTGCTGTAAAATGATATCGCTTTGTTACCCAAAGCCAAGACCTAATTTGGAATAACACATTTTTAGAAAGTCCGTAAAACATCTGTGTTTCCAGGAAAACACAAATTGGTTTTAAAAATTCCAATTCTATACTCGATGTTACATTGACTTAATTTGTGTGCTACGTCAATGAAATAGTTTGTTTATCTAATGCTGTACTGTCAGCTCGAGAGACGAAGACTCCAGACCAGGCGAGCGCGAACATGTACGTGGTGTTCCCGCCTCTTCCTACACGGAAGTATTCCAAAGAATGATAGGGAACAGTGGCGTCTCTTTAATATTTCTGCGAAGGGGTTCAATCCATGTTATTTTATGGAAAATCAAGATTTGTCTTTTTTTTCTTTTTATCTACGAGGAGTACGCAGAAAACTTATGGTGCTTGAATTTTGAAACACCCTGTATATTATGACTTACATTTAGTATTGCATTCCTTATATTTCTGGCGTTTCTTATATTATATTATGGGTTATAACCTCTCACTAAACACACACACACACACACACACATACACACTACAAGCGGCATGAATTTAGGAAACCAATAACAACTGATCGTTTAATGACCGGTGCACTTATTTCCGACATACATAAAAGAGAAGACGCTAAATACACTAATATATAAAGGTTTATTTCATACTATTAGAAGATGAAAGAACAAGATGGATATTAAATGTAATCCAATTCTACAATTTACGCATATTAGCAGCGATACGGTACGCTTGCGACATCTCACGACTAGGCCGAATTAGTGAATATTCGACCTGTTCACCAACACTCTGCAGTACAAAATTAAGTCTTACCAAGACTATAAACAAATAACTTTCTTTACATCTGTACTTTTACTAATCACCTACAATTCAGCTACAAAACTGGTTCAAACTTTCCATAATCTGTCATATACTTGTTTCTCATTGATCACTTGGTGAAACATTATGTTAATATAGGTTTATAAATTAAAATTCACTTGGTTTGTTTCACGATTAAATTGTTTTATTATCAACTAGTTTCGGCTTAGTGCCATTTTCAAGAATGATGTACAAACGAAATTTTATGGATTATATATACATTAGGTGACCGTCGGTCAGGTAATAAGGGCATTTAATATCGGGGAATTCCAAAGTTCCTCGTTGTCATTGACCACGTGTTAGCCGGCTTTTAGGGCTTTACTAATTTCTAGTCCTTCCCGATAATTGAGTATTAATCCCTTATTCCCTGAATGTAGTATACAAGATTAAAAGAACATCGTAATGACATATTAAATAATAAACAAACTACTGGTTTTGCTAAACATTGTATACCATCCAATCACTTTTTCAGCCCTAACAATTGCAAAATACTACATTCAGGTAATAAGGGATTAATACTCAATTATCGGGAAGGACTAGAAATTAGTAAAGCCCTACAAGCCGGCTAACACGTGGTCAATGACAACGAGGAACTTTGGAATTCCCCGATATTAAATGCCCTTATTACCTGACCGACAGTCACCGAATGTATATACAATCCATAAAATTTCGTTTGTACATCATTCTTGAAAATGGCACTAAGCCGAAACTAGTTGATAATAAAACAATTTAATCGTGAAACAAACCAAGTGAATTTTAATTTATAAACCTATATTTCCATAATCTCCTCAGTTGTTTACGACTTCTTCACGTTCACGTTCACGTTCAGGTCCACGTAAGTGTATTTTATTCTTTGACATTCAATTCAAATGCGAAGCTGCACTGATGAGAGATAAATCTCGAAACGCGTCCGCAGATGGCTATTTACTTAATTTTTAAATATTTTGGGGTTCAGTGTTATTGTTTAAAGTTTTCAAATACAATTTAGTTTAATTTTCAAGTTAGTCCTGTTTGTGGAAATTAAACGATCTTAAAGCAATGTTAGTAGTACTAGTTTTGCATGTTATTTAGCTAGTAGTACTATCGTATGTTCATTAAAAAAAACCTCAAGTGTGCCATGACTTTTTCGTTTTAAAAATTTCAGTTGGCACACTTGACACTTGTTGGGAATTGACATATAAACGTCAGATCTTTCTAGAAGTCACAATTATTCCGTGCTCACAATGGTTTACAGCAACCAGCAAAAAACGTTTCTAATTGAAAGTTATTTCCGAAATAGGATTAAAGTGGACGGAAATTGGGTATATTCATTCGACGCACCTTTAGCAGAGTTTCAAGAAGAATTTCCTAAGGTGCCCATTATTTATGATGAATTTAAAAATACCTTATCACGATCTGTTGTATTATTTCGTGAAACGGGTAGTATTCTCCGTAAACCCGGAAGTGGTAGACCAGTTAAACGAACTCAAGATGCTATTAACACAGCCCAAGAAATTTTGGAAGATGAACGACTTTTCTGCGTCATTTGTCACAGCAAATGAATTTATCGGTAGGAACATGCCACAAGCTTCTACGAAAAGATTTGCAAGTATACCCTTATCGCATAACATCGGTGCAAGAGTTATTACCTGTTGATTATCCCCAGACGACTGGGTGGTTTTTTCAAAATGTAAACGAGGATGTTTTACAAATTACTTTTTTTACCGATGAAGCTTGGTTTTACAAGGATGGATACATTAATTCCCAAACTATAAGAATTTGGTCGGATGAAAATCCTCGTATATATCGAGAGAAACCACTACATCCAGAGAAAGTTGGCGTTTGGGCAGCGATTAGTGGGAGAAGATAAGTTGGACCTATATTCTTTGAAGGTAAAATCCTATTTTTATTATTAATAATAAAAATTCAATAACCGTGCATTAATTTTAGGTACGATAACTGCAAACTGTTATCGTACAGAAATTTTATAGCCTTTTATAAATGAATTAAATGATGACGAACTGCAAAGTGGATATTTTCATCAAGATGGAGCAACTCCTCATTGCACAGTGGATAATTTGGCCATTTTGGAGGAATTTTTTGAAGACCAAATAATAAGTCGAAATGCACGGATTCCCTGGCCGCCCCGCCCCGTTCATGCGATTTAACACCACGCGATTTTTTCTTGTAGCCATACCTGAAAAATTGTATTTATGCACAACCAGTACATAATCTAGAAGACATGCGGCAACGAATTCAAGATAAATTTATAGAAATTAACAATAATCCAGGGCGGCACGTTGGTGTAGTGGGTACAGGCGAGCGCTTGTGTCGGTTGCACCGCGTGCCGTGTGGGTTCAAATCCCAGCTCGGGCGAAAGATTTCGGGGCCGCGGAATATTCGCTCGGGACCATGGTCGTTGTGTTTGTATCATTCATTTATTCATTTAATTTCGAATTTATTAAAAACAATGGTGGTGGCAGATGGCCTAGTAGCCGACGCCAAAATTCCCTAATCATTCACTCTCCTTGACCCCGCAGTTCCATCCACGTCCTTCCTTTTAAATAAAAAAAAAAAAAAAAAAAAAAAAAAAAAAAAAAAAACAATAATCCAGTGTTGTTACGGAGCGTAATGGAGGATGTGCGACGAAGAGTTCAGGCTTGTGTTCAAGAAGAAGGAAGGCACATACAACATAATTTTATTATAATTTTATAGTGATTATTTCATTCAAATCATTTAGAACCAATCAGAACTCCCAAATTGTACCAGATGACTTGTTTTAATAAACGGAAATACCGTATCGTACCATACATTTTTTCCGGAAAAACTTCACCATGCTAGGCAGAGTTGGACTCTGTCACGTTTCTGTTTTTAAAAATGTTTAATAACTGAACGCATATAGTAATATATACAGTGATAATAAATGCATTATCATTAACGAAGAAAATATTCTTCGATCCCAACGGCGGAAATTATCTCTGATCGACTGCCAAATGAGACGATTTTCTTACAGATTGGGCAAGTCCGAACAGGCGCAGTAAAAAGTTTTTCCTGTGTCTCGTTGGTAACGCAAACTAGGAATACAAACAGATAAACGTCAAATTAACCCACCAACTTTTCAATTCATTATCTTGTGGATCAGTGAAATTAATTAAGGTAATTCAAGATTTCGGGTTTCGATACAAAAAGGAATAGTGAAATCGACGATATAATAGCAGGTACCGTACCTAAAAAAACTTCAAAAACACATAACCAGCTGTTTGTGGCCTTTTATGATGTAAACCAATATGAAATTAATGAACATATATCTGTTACACAATTAGTCAACCTTTTGAAATCTTGGGTGTTCAATATGTAGTGAATCGATGAAACTAGGCGCAGAGAGTGTGTTAGAAAAGTGACCTGAAATGTAACAGCGAAAAGTCTGCACGTATTTTAAAAACTACAGTATTAGCTTTGATTCTTTTAAGGATATTTAAATTATAAGAGTTCGAGACGTACGTAACGCCAAACGACGAGAACTACAAAAAATTCACGAAATGTGAATAAAAAATGCAGCTGCCCTATAAAGAGAAGAAATAATTTTATAAAAGTACTTTGCATGATGGTAGGACTCCTTTACAGAAGAGAAAATAAAAGATGCTAAAACCTGCTTAAAAAACACCATTGGCAGCACATCTTCAAAAATTATTGATGAACAAATAGTGTTTATTTAATATTGAAAACTGTTCCATCCAACAAATTTTTCAAATACTAATAAAACCAATTAATAAAATAGTTTAAGAAATATGTCTTATTTATTTGTAAGAAATGTGTAAGGAAACTGCATTTCATGAAATAATCACCCCAAAAACCATTCAAGTTTTATTTTTATCCAGGAAAAACTTCAAAATGTTTCACTCAAACTTTGTTGTTTTCTAAAATTTAACTCGAGCAAAATCACCAAATCGCTCGACCTGCGGTCTCGCGATTTAAGACGTGATTTTGCTCTCGTGAAATTAATAAACAACAAAGTTATCGTGAAAAATTTCGAAGTTTTTCCGGAAAAAATAAACCTCTTATGGTTTTACTTATGAAAAATTTAACGTATCTATAAATTGACTACAGTTTGTTTAATTTTAAGAAGTAACATAACCTCAATATGTGTAACCAACTTAAAAATTAAAAAATCATGGCACACTTGAGGTTTTTTTTAATGAACATACTTTAGTAATAACATGCAAATTTCTTTTGTATCATTCAATATTGTGGCACTAGCCAGGGAAGTAGTTGTTTCAATAAGTTATTTGTTTGTAGTTTTAGTGAATTTGCTTCCTTCTGTAGATTAAGCAATGGTTTCAAGTGGGTCTGCACATTTTGAGCCTGGAAAGTGTGTCCTAAGGAAGTCACTAAGACTTTCCTTGAGGCCCTCTGCACGACTCCCATCGGGTTTTTAATTAGCCCTATGCCATTGGAACATTGCTGTTGGGGCTGTGTCCTCCATGTTTTCCTTTCGACTTTGTCATCTCCTTAGAGTGCCTGTCTGTAGGCATCTCTTTGAGTTACCTCTTTTCTTTACAGTGTTGTTGCCTTTAAGATGCAATTTGTTAGGTTCTTCTGTTGGTTTGGATGTCGAGGTAGAGATCGTTAGTTCCTAAACCTAGGTACCTCTGCAGGGGCACCAGTCTGTGTTCTTTGGATTTCTACACTATATTACATCCTCCTTTGTGGCCTCTATGTTAAACTCGATCTGTTGATGGTCTGACAAGAAGGTTCACAGAGTAATATTTAAGACCTATTATCCGTTTGAATTCACAAAGGTAGATTTGTTGCCTTTGTTAATGATATCTAAATTTTCAAAGATAATATATTCAAAAAATTTCTTACCTCTAACGTTGGTGTCCGCGCTACCCCACACGATGTGATATGCAATGGTGTCACAGCACAGGAGAAGATGTTTCCTGCCTCTTCTGAACCACTTAACGAGTTTACTTACCTCTTCTGGTGGTGGTCTGTCTTGTTCACCTGGGAAGCAGGCCGAGGCCATAATGATGTGCCTTTTGCCTTCTAATAGTGCTGCCGCCAAATCCCCTGTCGGGAATTTTGGTATAAACGTAAAATGTATGTCCTTTCTGAGCATAAAAACTGCTCTTGGCTTAGTGCAGTCTGTTTTGTATGTCAGCCTGCAATTGTCTTTCTGTAGACCTCTTATTAATCCAGGGTTTCTGTACGAAGCTTACTCCGAACTTGGATTTTTTTTTCATCTCTAACAGAGGGCACTTGATGCCGCTTTGGAGTGATGCAGCTTCAATTGGATACGCCCACCGTACTTCCTAACAGTTATACCATAACACTCACGTACATGGTGGGATTGTCCATAAGGCAATATAGGCGGTTGCCTATGGGTGCCGATGGCTTGGGTGCGATGGAGCACAGTGGTCGATTCTCAATTCAACTGGACAAAAGTTGATTTAGAAAATTTTTCAATTGTTTCAGTGACCTACTCTGCTAACAAATGCACTTCAAAGTCTGCCTAGGCGTTGAGAGTGAAGTTTTCTTGATTTGAGTATAGTTTTATATGGGTTCTATTCACTCAGGATTTTAGATAATTTTTACGTTAATTTAACATTATTTTATTATAACAATGTTTACTATAGTTAACTCTTTGCTGCATATGGGACCATAATTTGAACCACCAAATTTAAGCAAGTTGTCACACATCGGTCCATAAAATAGACCACTTACTAATCTGTATGTACTCACGAAGCTGAACAAAGACGCGAATTATGAACCACAAATCCCTACCGCATTTTAACACTTCTAGTGGCAACTGAGATAAGTGTACTTAAGCCCTTTAAAATGTGTGTAATCTCATGCAGCAAAGAATTAAGCAATACGTTAATGTTGTATATTTCTATTGCTCTATTACTTTATGAAAACTTAAATTCATCATGAGTTATAGAAAAATTTGAACTAGCTGGTACACTGCTTTTTGCATCAACAGATTTTAACAACTACTGTAGATTTTGTGGTTTAATAAATTTATTTTTGCAACACCATATCCTTAAGTTGTCATTATTTGATAGTTTTCAGCCTCTAAAATATATCATTTTTTCATAGTGCAAAATAACTATGCAATAAAAAAATAACTATGAAATAAAAAAATAACTATGAAATTAAAAAGTAACTATTCATAAATCTTACGAGATTTGGAGGGCAACAACTCCAAACTCGCCGCTTCCGCCGCTTCCGCCGCTTCTCTTAACTCCGGTGGAGTTCCGCACATTTCCTCATCACTACTAATCAAGTTTTCACTCATTGAACTGAACTGAACAAATTAAATTAGAAGTAGTTTGACACAGAGACAAGTTTGACATAAAAAGCCGACTGTGGCGTGTTTTTTGTTTCGATTAAATCGAAATTTATAATCGCAGCGTTCACTAGCGACATTTCAAGGCCCAGGACAGAGATATTCAACTTAAGAATATGGTGTTGCAAAAAATTATGTATACAACTGGTGGCTAAACAGTGCTTTATTTTACTCGTGAGCTTTAGAGTACTCGCTGTCGCTCGTACTCTAAACGGCTCACGCGTAAAATAAAGCACTTGTTTAGCCACACGTTGTATTGTATTGTATTGTATACTATTATGGAATTTCTGGGGTGTGCTAAACAAACTCATCCAGTTTGCAAAGGGTGGAGAGTAGGATTTGGCCCATACACCGCCCTTTATTTCTACTTTAACTTAACCCAGCAACCCTCTTAGTTAGTGGTTTTGCAACTTTTGAAACTCCAGTGATTTGACAAAGAAATTTATTTACTCAAACAGAGTTTTCTTGGTTAGGTGTAAATGGAAAGTCAGGGCGGTGGGCGGGCCCTATCCTATCATACAATTCTTGGAGCACAAACGAGGGTTTTTCAATTGTTAATTCATTGTTTAAAGAAGTACCGAACATTTTTTTAATATTATGTTTCCTCAACAAATGAATTTGTTAATGGGGCTTGTTTGACGAATTGGAGAGTGGGATGGGATCCACCCACCACCCTTCATTTCCACTTTAACTTAACCTAGTGACCGTCTTTATTGTTGGCTTTGCAACTTGTAAAACTCTAATGATTTAACGAATACATTTCTTTAACCAAACACTGTTGCCAGGCGGTGGCTGGGCCCTTACCTATCCTCCAATTCTTGGAACACAAACATGTGTTAATTGATAAGGGAAAAATCAAACGGTTTATCGTTGCTTCGACAAAGGAATTTGTTTGTAGAAAATTTGGGGCGTGTTTAACGGGCTGGAGAGTAGGATATGGCCCACTCCCAGAATCTTTTTATTGGTGGTTTTGCAACTTTTTAAACTCTGGTGTTTTGACGAAGAACTTTCTTTAATCAACCAGTGTTTTCTTGGTTAGGTTTCAGTGATAATGAAGGGCGGTGGTTGGACCCTATCTCATTCTACAATCCTTGGAACATAAACGAGGGTTTTACAATTGTTAATTAAGTAATGAGAGAAGTATCAAACTGTTTATTTTTGCTTCGGCAAAAGAAATTCTTTGTAGAAACTTTGGGGCGTGTTTAGCGGGTTAGGGAGTAGGATAGGGCCTACCCACTGCCCTTAATTTTTACTTTAACTTAACGCAAAAACCCTCTTTATTGGTGGTTTTGCAACTTTTGAAATTTCAATGATTTGACGAAGAAATTTCTTTATCAAGCCAAATTTTGTAGGTTAAGTTTAAGTTAAGAAAACTTGGGTGGGCTGACCTTATCTCATCCTTCAATCCTTGGAATATAAATAAGTGTAAATTAATAAATTAGAGACAACGTCACGTGTTGTAGAATTTAATAAATTTATATTTTAAAGAAACACTGAATAAAACACTTACTATGTTTTTTACCACAATTTAATTATTGTGATAAATTGTGGTAAAAAACATAGTAAGTATTTTATTCAGTGTTTCTATAATGAATTACCACGTAGTAACGGTCGCAACCATCACCATGATTATATTTTATATTTCGTCTTTATTAAATTTAAGTGTTAATTAATCAGCAGGAAAAGAATCAAACGGTTTATCACTGCCTCGACAAAAAAAAAAACTGTTTATAGAAACTCTGGGGTGTGTTTGATAGATTGGAGAGTGGGATGGGGCAATGAAGACTTGATCCGACGTTGATCTGTAATTTTATAATTGATTGCAAGAGGGTACTAAGTAAATTTTTGTGCTTTTGGAAAAATACTCCGCAGACGCATTTAAATTATACATGAAGCACTCTAGCTGGTACTACATACTTGTTACTGTATACAAAATTCTTGCGCATGGTAGTAAAATTATAAGATCAGCTATAGTGCCTGTCGGCCAATTAATAGAAGAATTGCGAAAAGCTGGTAACAAAAATTGCATCCGGGGAAACAACACTAGAAAGTTTTGCAAAAAGCAAACGATGAAAGATTTGGTGCATTTGCTATTGGTAAATTGCTTGATTTTGCTGATATTATAAATTCTCCAGAAAACGAGTATAAAAATTTTCAAACCTACTTTTAAACTTTTAAAACTTTTCCATTCCAATGTTTTTTGTCGTTTGTTTGTGCCGAGTATAAATTGCTTTTTATATTATATTATTTTTAAAGCATAAATAATAGCATTTTAAAAGTTTTGCAGTGGAAGGGGGTGCTATAATATAATAATAATAATAATTTATTTCTTGCTAATACAGAGTTTACAAATGTCAGGTTATTACAATTTCAGAGAAAAAAAAATGGTGATGTGGCCATCATGTTACTTTCTCCGATGGTATCACCATTTATATTTAAGCTTTCATGGTGTATTTTCAATTTAAATGAACATCGAGCGTTTGGACACCTTTGTTTTATTGATTATTGACTACATCGCTTTTGGTTTGTTTGGATTGCAGTTAATTATGTTATCATTTATCCGTTTTTTACTTTCTCCGTTACGAAGTACGAGAAAGTATTGTGATCGTGATTGTTTTTTCAAAATTTTTTTTTACGGAAATATCCGTTTTGGGGTCCCTAGATGCCATTTCAACAATTTCTGGAAAAAAATTTTTTGTGTCTGTGTGTGTGTGTGTGTGTGTGTGTGTGTCTGTGTGTGTGTGTGTGTGTCTGTCTGTGTGCGCTGTATCTCAAAAACCAATAGAGCAATTGATATGAAACTTTGAACATAATAATAATAATAATAATAATAATTTATTCACGGGTTTTCCCATTTGTACATTAACTAACTATAAATTAATTATGTAAACAGCAACCTAGTATGATTATAAAAGTAAAAAATAAATAAGTAATAACATTCGGAACCATAAAAAATAAACATAATTATTATAAACTAATTAACTAAAAAATCATTAACGTTAACAGAGAATAGAAAATTTTTGAAGCGCACATAGCTAGCCGAAAAAATTGGAAAAGACGTAGTCACATTAAGCTTATTACCCAACCGCATAATTCTTCCAATAGGATTGTTATATCCATAATTTGTTCTGGAGAAATTATATCTAAATACAGAGTTTGTTCTAGTTTGAACATTTGTCGCCCAAAAATTAATTATACACAACAAGTCCTGACAAATTATGCGATTGTTTAAAATGTTATAAAGGAAACACATATCTGCAAAAAATCGTCTATCAACTGGTGACTGGATATTAAGACGACTAGCTAAATGTTCATAATTTATCGAAGTTGAAGGTATTCCCCATTTGTAGGCAACATATCTTAAACATTTTCTTTGAACTTTATTTATTTTTGTAATTAAATACAACTGATGTGGATTCCAAACAACAGAGGCATATTCTAACGTGGATCGAACAAAAGAACAGAACAGCAACTTTATGGTATCAATAGAAAAGTCTTTACCTACTCTATAAATGAATCCTAGCATTCTCATGGCTTTATTTGTGATACTATTAATGTGAGTCTGAAAATTTAATTTTGTGTTAAGTATTACCCCAAGGTCTTTTATTTCAGTAACTCGTTCCAATTGAATGTTATTTATTGTGTAATTGAAATTTAGGACTGTTTTGTTCTTTAGAAATGATATGCATTTACATTTTTTAATATTTAAGTGTAAATTGTTTTTTACGCACCAATCAAATATTGCGTTTAAATCCTGTTGCAGTAAGTTATAATCTCTGCTATTTTCTATTATTCGAAATAATTTAATATCATCCGCATAAAGTAATATGCGAGAGGAAATTACATGAGATATAATATCATTAATGAAAATATTAAATAATACAGGGCCTATATGAGATCCTTGTGGTACCCCTGAATTAGCTTTGAATTCTTGCGACAAAACACCATTAATTTTTACACACTGATTTCGCTCAGAAATAAAACTTTCAATCCAATTGACAATGCTAGTATTGAAGCCAATAACGCGGATCTTATCAATCAAAATTTTATGGCTAACCCTGTCAAACGCCTTTGAGAAATCGGTATAGATGACATCTACTTGATTACGATTCTCAAAGGCTTCTAACACAAAATTTTGTAGTAAAGTTAAGTTTGTTATGGTAGATTTCCCCTTCCGAAATCCATGTTGCTGCTCTGTTATCATGTTACCGCATAACCAACGTAATTGTTGTGATAAAATTGAGTCCAAAATTTTGGGAATTGCGGATTGTAAACATACGCCCCTATAATCGGAAACCTCGCTGATATTACCAGATTTGAAAATTGGGGTAATATAACTGCGCTTCCATAAATTTGGAAACGTTTCTTGTTTTATTGACATATTGAAAATAATTGTGATTGGATGTGTTAATGTAAAAATACAATTTTTCAAAAATAAGCTTGGAACCCCATCCGGGCCACAAGTAGAAGTACATTTCATGTTGGTAATAGCTTCAAATACGTCAGATGAGTTTATTTCGAATTTATAATTAAAATTTACGAAAGCGTCAGTTATAAATTGGGGGGCTTCATCGACATCACTTGAGTAAGCATCAGCAAAATGTTCTGCAAAGTAATTAACTGTTTGCTGCATATTGGTACTAGTTTGGTTCATATATTTCATAATTACCGGAATACCTTTAACTTCCTTTTTTTCTTTGATAAATGACCAAAAGTTATTAGAATTATTTTTAATATTACATTCAATTTTCAAAATATAATCGGCATACAGTTTTCTACTTAAATCTTTGCATTGTGTTCTTAGATTTTGAAAAATCAAATAATCTGAATATGCGATTGTTGATTTATATTTATTATGAGCCTTCTTTTTATTAGAAACCAAATGGATCAATTCACTGTTAAACCATTTAGGATAATTATGTACCAATCTTTTCTTACACGGAACAAACATATTTATGACATAATATAACACAGAATAAAAATAATCCACAACTTCATCTACATCCCGACATTTTTTAAAATATTCAGTCCAGTTGACAGATGATAAATATTCATTTATTTCCATATAATTCGCCTGTGAAAAATTAAAACTTGAACAACCCTCAACTATTTCTGTTGGTTCATCACAATTCCAGGTAATTGAATAAGCAATATGGTGTAAAGAATCACTTAATAACTGATCAATTGCAGCACTCACTACAGAACAGTCACTATGTCCAAACACTAAGTCCAAAAACACTCCTCGATTGTTTGGGTACTTGTTTAGTTGACGCATATTCAGAAATGAAACCGTTTCAGTCAGCAGTTGAGCAATTGCGTTTGAATTAAAATTTGCATCTTCTTCTAAATTGTCTTTACCCCAACAGATATCTGGTAAATTGTAATCTCCACAAACTAAAAGTTTGTGTAAACTGTTTTGTTCACTTATTGCTTCCAATGTTTCGCAATGAGCTGAGTAAATTTCAGCGGGGCTATTTGGGGGGATGTAGACTCCTCCTATGACATATGAATTCTTGTTTAGGGTAATTTTTACCATAACTTGTTCCACTAATGTTTGGGATATTTCAATTTTAGTAGCATTTAAATATTTTTTCACCCCTATTAACACTCCCCCACCGCGTGTTTTAGTACTTGTTAAAACTGTTCGATCACATCGGAAAATATCATAATTATTTAAAGATAATTCACTATTCATAATATTATCGGTGAAAAATGTTTCGACAATTATAAAAATGTCATATGTACTAGTAAGAACATTTTGAGAAAATTCTTTGATCTTTGTAATTAATCCACCGACGTTTTGAAAGAAAATATTAAGTGTGTTTATTTTTTTCTTCTTGACGAAAGGTTCTATTCTTCATAGCCATAATTTGAGGCGAACCATTAATGTATTTATTGTAATATTTTTCTCACCCTTCTCAATTCTTTCATTTAACTCGTTACGCAATTTAATAAGTTTTTTGCGTTGATATATAGTCAAGTCGGCTTTAATTTTTACATCAGCAACTTTATAACTATTTTTTAGTAGTAATAACGCATCATTTTTAGTCGGCAAAGTAACTTTTAGTGGCCTTGGTTTATCATGAATCCTTTTTCCAACTCTTGCTAATTTAATTGAGGACGTATTAATATTAATAGTTTTAATTATATTATCGACCGCTAATTTATCCTCGTGAATTGACTCGTTGGGTAATGGACTTGTTGATTCTTCTAGATTGTAGATAATTATATTGGAGCTGCGTTGATTTCTCTCTTCAATTTCTTGAAAAATATCCATTTCGTTTAGCGATGATAAG
Source organism: Ocypus olens (assembly GCA_910593695.2). Taxonomy (NCBI): domain Eukaryota; kingdom Metazoa; phylum Arthropoda; class Insecta; order Coleoptera; family Staphylinidae; genus Ocypus; species Ocypus olens. The sequence goes on from OU343056.1 coordinate 22,643,978, forward strand.
CCGTTGAGTTCAGATTTCAGTGATTCCAATTCAGGTTTCATTTGACTTACTTCAGTTTCAACTTTTTTAAGTTTATCATTGACGATATTAATTTCATCTCGGATGGAATGTAAAATATCATTTTTAAATTTCAATAACATTTTGTTTAATGTCTTTTCAATCGTAAGCTCTATTATATGTTCCAACTTTTTCGGAAATGAAATGGAATTCGCATTAACATTGTCATCCATTAAGTCGGCATCATCCGGAAGTAACAATGAATTTTCTGCAGGAGAAAATTCACCCGGTGAACATTCATAGCAGATCCATCTGTCACCATCGTTTTTCTTGGCCTCTTCGGTATAATAATCCTATCTAGTACGATCAACATCAGAACAAGTAGCATGAGACCACTGTGCACACGAGTTGCATTTTACTGCCAACGATCTAGGGCTAATTGTTTTAGTGCAAATTTTACAATTTAGAACCATGGTATTTAAATTTCGGTCTTAAAATAAGTCTTATTTGATAATCCGAAGAACTGAAAAGCTTTTGGTAAAATTTCGTACACCCGAAGTGGGTGTTTACCTTAACTGTTTTTTGTTTTTTGCCAATATTTTCTTAAATATAAAAAATATCACAAAAACATCTAAACAAACATCGAAGAAAACAAAGAAGTGAATAGCTTTTGCTTGAAAATATTTTTCATAAAATCATTGCTATTCGAGAAAAAAATTTATGAATTTTTTTTAATTTTTGGTTTATAATTATGAAACGATAATAGTTACAGCAATTTTATATGCATAATAATTGTAGAGAATGCCAAAATGAACAACTTCTAAAGAATAAGTTTTTTTCGAAATCTCTTTAGTTTTCGAGTAAACCTAGTTTTTGAATTTGAAGTATAATTTTTCCATCTTTCATAATTTTGACGTTTTAAACGTCAGTTTCATCCGAGTTTACACAACGCTCGATGTACATTTAAAATATGATTTCAATTAAAAATAAACCCATGAAAACGTAAATATAAAGTCGGAGAAAGTAACATGATGGCCACATCACCATTTTTTGCTTCAATAATGGCAGATTTGTAACGTTTTCTGTAGTTGTCCCTGAACATTTTGGTTTCCACTGAGGGATGCAGAATGTGAGCCTCATGGAGGAGACTAAGTGTGTCTCTTATTTGTCTGAGGTCACTACTAAACCATTTATTGACTTTAGTCAGGTTAAGGGAAAAGCTCTATTACTTGCTTCAACAAATACATTGAGAAAACGTTCCTATTTTTGATTTAAATCGATATCTGCATCAATAAAAAGCCAATTTGTGTTTTGAATAATGTTGAAATGGACTAATTTGCCCTGTTGGGTAATTGGTCTACACAACTTTTCCACTGTAATAACTGTAGTATGTTGATAATGGATTTTGCACGATATTCTTTTATGGTGAGAAATACCATTTAGGTTCATGCATGTAATAGTAATCAGTTTGGGATCATAATTCGTAAACACATTATCGATGCAATTATTACCTCTTGTATTAAAACTGACTAGTTTACTTAAATTGAAAGTTCTTAGCATATCGCATAGTAATAGTTTTGGCGGATCATTGGAATTGAAATTAATATTAAAATCACCCCCAAGCATGATTCTATTATTTGTCGCTTAATTTTCTCCAGGAATGATGAAACTACACCAAGAAACACATTAAAATATCCGGATGGAGAACGATATACACAAATAACATAAATATTTAAACATTTTACATAAATACAAGAAAGTTCACCATCTTTTTCAACACTAATATAATTTGTGATATTGTAACTGTTCACTTGCAGTGAATCATGCGAATATATAATTGAACCGCCATATCCTTTGCTACTGGCAAAAAATCAGTGGATTTCATATTATTAACTGTTTTTGTTAACCAATGCACAGTTAGCGCCAAAATGTCCGTATGACTATCTATTAGCTGAGCATCTAGCTCTGATATTTTGTTTCTTAAAGATTGCGCATTTAGAAAGACTAAATGGAACATATCCTCAGTTTTTTTAAGGTTGCGCATGATAATGTACGGGTTCCGTAATTTTCGAATTGATTGCGATGTCTGCTTGAAAATTTTTATTCCTTCTGAAATTAAATCTTCTAACTGCAATTCCTTCCGGTCAACAATTATCTTTCATTAAAAGGGATTGGTGTTTAAAATCGCATCCAAGCTTGAATGCCTTATTTTTCCCTTTTGTGGTTAGAAGAGAGATATCGGGGTTGATAGCCTTCCGGGCATGATTCGGTTAAATATTCTTTTAAGGTATCCGTTGTAACTGTTTCATGACAGTTCCCTATATATAACCAAGCATTTTTGGACGGGGCGAGAAAATAATTATTTAGTATCCTCGTTCCTGTAACTGTAATCTTCCTTTTTTATGCGATACTGTTTGCCATTCCGCATTAATCGTTTCAGTTTTCGTTTCCTCGCTGCGATGTTTATCCTCGGACGGTGGAGAGTCGAGTTGTTCCGTTGTCGAGACGGATTGTTTTTCGCGACGAGAAGGACGCTGTTGATTATTGAAAGATACCTGTGTGGAATTTGCCGTTGATATTTGTTTGGTTTTGGTCCCAGAATTGGCAACTGCAATATCGATGTTGCTATATTCACTATTGTTTATCTTTGTAGGAGTTTTCGCTTTTGGGGTATTTCTCAATGATAGTTCATGCGTTAACATTATAATATTGTCAACTTTTAATTGTAGCTGCGTCTCCAGAAATTCTATACGATTCGTTTGGTGTATCTTGTTTTTTCTTAGTTCGCAAACAAGGGCCTTTAGGATGGTTATTTACAACACTTGCGTATACGATGGAATAGGGCTCCACATTTGGCACAGATGTAACCACATTTAGCTTTACTGCCACATATACAGATTTTTTCTTTATCAATCACAGCGGCACTATTACTTTCCGCCATTTTTTATATAGTTGCCCAAGGGCGAAGAAAGTCATAATCTCGCCCTACTTACAGCAGGTATGTATGTCACAGCCCGCTTATAAATTAAATGCACATGCGTGTTATCATTACACACACCTGCGTTTCATTTACGATTCGTTGATTGGTGGAGAGCTGCGCGTTATTAAATTCATATACCGGGTGTGGCACTTAAGACGCCTCGGACCATAGCTCCTTTACGATAAAAGCTATCGAAAAAAATCTAAGAACAAAGTGGTGCATAGTTACCGTCGCTATGTTTTAAAAATATTTCTAATCATCAGTGGCGTGCCGTACTCCAGTGGCGTACCAAACTTATGTTTTTTTAAATGGAATGCCCTATTTTTTATTGCAGATTTGGAAAGTGCTCGATGAGTACTTATTTTTTTATCTAACATGTTATACCCTTCACTTTAGCGGTTTCGCTGTTATAACCCCTTCTTTCAAAATTGCGCCCCATTTTTGAGATTTTTTTGTAGAGAAACTAATTGACGCCGGCGCCTAAATTTTGAATTGAGGTACAGGTTAAGACCTCGTATACCTTCACATAATTTTTTTTCGGGTAATTTATGGCAAAAAAATAATTTTTGATTGATCTTCGCATGTTGTCATTTTTTCCGAAAATTTCAAATGGCACCCCCCTAAAAAAAATACGGCGTTGTACAGCCAAAACTCTAAATTTTTCATTGGTGTAAAAAAAATTACACATTGCATAACAAAATTTCGGAGAAAAAAGGAATTTCATCGCAAATGTCGGGAAACGTTTTCCGTTCCCAAGTGTGCCATGAGAAAACAAAAGATTGGTAATTGTCAAAGTAAATTATTAGACGTCAGTAGCAGCCATAAGTAATTTTTGATAAACGTTCTAAAAATGTTCCGAACTCAAGAGGAAATGGTTGACATGATATTTATTCTTGGAGAATGTAACAAGAATTGTTTCTTGGCATCACGAGTGTACGCTGCGAGATATCCGCACAGGGCACATCCAAATGAACGTGCGTTTCAAAAAGTGTTGGAGAGATTTACTACTACGGGAAGTGTGAAACGGCCAAGGAGAGTTAGAAAGAAGGCAGTTATTACCGAAAATAATGAACTGCGGTATATCACCAGAAGTTGCGGTTATGCCTCCAGCAGGAAGGTCGTCATTTCGAACATCTAGTTTAAGTTGTTAAATTTTCTTTATCTGCATTTTTCATCATTTCAGGTACATACTATTATGTTGACCGTATTTGTGTATTTGTTTTGGTACTTTGACAATTACCAATCTTTTGTTTTCTCATGGCACACTTGGGAACGGAAAACGTTTCCCGACATTTGCGATGAAATTCCTTTTTTTTCCGAAATTTTGTTATGCAATGTGTAATTTTTTTTACACCAATGAAAAATTTAGAGTTTTGGCTGTACAACGCCGTAATTTTTTTAGGGGGGTGCCATTTGAAATTTTCGGAAAAAATGACAACATACGAAGATCAATCAAAAATTATTTTTTTTCCATAAATTACCCGAAAAAAAATAATGTGAAGGTATACGAGGTCTTAACCTGTATCTCAATTCAAAATTTAGGCGCCGGCGTCAATTAGTTTCTCTACAAAAAAATCTCAAAAATGGGGCGCAATTTTGAAAGAAGGGGTTATAACAGCGAAACCGCTAAAGTGAAGGGTATAACATGTTAGATAAAAAAATAAGTACTCGTCGAGCACTTTCCAAATCTGCAATAAAAAATAGGGCATTCCATTTAAAAAAACATAAGTTTGGTACGCCACTGGAGTACGGCACGCCACTGATGATTAGAAATATTTTTAAAACATAGCGACGGTAACTATGCACCACTTTGTTCTTAGATTTTTTTCGATAGCTTTTATCGTAAAGGAGCTATGGTCCGAGGCGTCTTAAGTGCCACACCCGGTATACAATATCTTTATTGACAGACTTTTTACATATATGAAAAAGTAAGAATTATGTTTATATCACAATTTGGTTAGTGTGTTAGTCTGTCAAATAGCTATCGACCCGAGGTCTTTCAGCCCGGATTTGTCAGTCTGTGTAGCGTTAGTCTGTCTCTGATGATGATGATGGATGATGTGAAGTGATGAATTCGAGTATTGTGGATGAAGGGGATTTAAATTTTGAGTTAACATTGGGATTTCTATGTAGGGAAAATTGGAAAAATTTTCGCTTAAATATAGAAGTCGTTCGCTAATAGGGATAACAAGGGTAGTATTATAAAGGAGTTGATTAGAAGGATTATGTAAAGGATTAAGCGGATGACGGATTTTGGTTAAGGTTCTTAGGGCGGCTCGCTCGCTAACTTGGATATTATGGATAGTAAGTTTGTAGGAGTTAGAGACGAGGACACAACCATAGTCAAGTATTGGACGACAGATCATCTTGTAGATTTTAAGGGACGTTGTGATCGAAATGCCATCTTTTTTGTAGGTTAAGCATCTAAACAATTTTGCTCTTGTTATGATTTTCGTCTTATTTAAAGCGGTGTGTGTTTTGAAATTTAGCTTTTGATCTATGGTTATGCCCAAGTATTTTATGGAAGAAGAAGGAGATATATTAGTTTGGGAAATTAGAATTTTATGTGGGGAATTGTTATTTCGGTGGTAAGGAATAAGGAATTGGGATTTGTGTGGGTTAATCTTAATTCGCCATTTCGCAAACCAGTGTTGAAGGGAGTCAATAAGCTGCTGAAGGGATTGGAGAGCTTTAGGTATTGTGGGTGCATGGGAAATTAGGGCAGTGTCATCTGCAAATTGTAGTAGATATTTTGAGGGATTAAAATAAAGAGGGTCAGGATTGTAGATGTCAAAGCAGAAGATGTTGTAGAGAAGTGGAGATAGAGGGGATCCTTGTGGTAGACCTTGTTCAGGAGTAAAAGGGGGGGAGAGGGAGTTGTTGATTTTAACTTTAAGAGTTCTGTTAGAAAGGAATTATTTGATTATAAAAATGATATGAGTAGGGAAATTAAGGAGGTGACACTTGTACAGCAAACCTTGGTGCCAGACAGAGTCGAAGGCCTTTTGAACATCAAGCAGTAGAATTGCAGATGCCTTTCCTTCAAGATGAGTTGCTTGTACATTTGATGTGAGTATGTGAGTATGGTGAGTGGGAGGGTAGTGGAACGTTTTGGGAGGAAACCAAATTGGTACTTAGGGATCCGATCAGAGATGTGGGATAGGATTTTGTTTTTAAGGAGCGATTCGTACATTTTACCTAGAACAGGGAGGAGCGTGATAGGACCATAACTGGATATTAATGATGGGGGAAGGTTTCGTTTAGGGATACAAATGACTATTCCTAGTTTCCATTCCGAAGGGAAATATTGTTTTTTGTAGATGAAATTAAGGATGTTAAGGATATGATCATGTATGTGGATAGGCAAGGATTTTAATATAAGTCTATGTACGAGGTCATGTCCAGTCGCGGTATTTTTCCCTTTTTTCAATATATTAAAATAGTCTTCCCTTGTAAAAATGTCCGTTGGTTCTGAGATGTCCTTCGATTGAAAATAGTCATTGTGCCAATCACTAACTGATTGCATGGAAGTCTGGTCAAAATTTGGATCCTGAGTCATTGAATATGTTAAGTTGAAGTGTTCGGAAAATTTTTGTGCTATAACGTCTGGGTCCGTAATATTTTCTTTCGTGACAGGATCATACAGTACTTGTACTTTGTCTGTCTTTTTGTATCTGCTGAGTTTTTTTTATTTCTGACCAGAAATTTTTCCCTCGTGAGTCGTTTACTTTTCTACATGTTTTTATCCAAGTGTCTGTCTTGTATTCCGTAATAAGTCTTTTAATGTCTTTGTTAAGTTTATTGAATTTTTGTCGAAGTTCAGAAGTATTAAATTCAGTAGTACGTGATTTTGAAACAACACATGACGCGTATTGAAGCGATTTCTCACATTATCGTTCAATTCTAACGAAAATTAGAAGTAAGTACCGAATAATGAGGTTGTTAATGAAATTGTAGTAAACAATGCCCAGTGTCAGCAACATCGATGATGACGGAACAAGCGGCCAAGAATTTGTTTTGTATTATAATAATTTGATAATTGTTAGGATTTTTTTGGAGGTTTGTAGTTGTGTTGTTTGTGGTTATATAACCACATAATCACAGACAGCTCAACTTAACAATTATAAATTTAATATAATACAAGATATGTAGGATATATGGTATGGTTATTTTATTGTTGAGTAACTACAAAAAGGTTTTTTGCTGAAAATCATAGGGTATGGAAACGTTCGAAAAATAAAATGATTTTAAACCATATCAGGAGTACAAATTTATAACCCAATTTTAATCCATCAACATGGTCTCATGCCTTCAAGACATTTCTATATATATATATATTACAAAATGTTTCAGCACGAATTTAATAAGAACCTAATTCAAGAAATAAGTATGTAAATTTCTAGTCCGTTATTTTATTTCTATTTTTCATGATCTAGTTCATTACCGTCTTTACATAACTAAACGTCAATTGAAATTAAAATTGAAAAACCCTCACTTGTTGCAGAAATATTTAATGAATTAAATAAAGACTAAAACTAAACCAAATCGATGAATATTTAACCGGTACGTAACTCTGCAAAATTAACTCGTACAAAGAGTAAAAACAAATAACTTATGGAAAGAACTACTTTCCTGGCATGCAATCTTTCTAAGACAATTTTAAACAGGTTGAGGTATTTATATATTTAGGCTACTGTTAGGGTTTATTTAATTTCATTTAAACGTCAATTGTCTGTACTACAGAAATAAATGTTGTTTTATAATATCATTAATAATTTCGTACACTCACAGTGTGTGATTAATTAAAACGTAAACTAAAATATTTCACCCCATCCAATTATACCTTTTATACAAAGCTTTAGATTTTCAAACTCCACACGTGCCCATTATATTGGAATTACAATTTCTTGTGTAATCCCATTCCCAGAGACTCCTCTTATCGAAAGAGAAAATAAATTACAATAGGTATTTACTTGAGATCCTTTAGTTCATTGTTAGAGCGTGAAGCCATTCCTGCCATGCTGGCAAATGAAAAACTAAAATGTGAGACTACTAAATCTTTCAAAGAAGGAACAACGGCAAAGCTCGAAGTAATACATATTAAGGGTAACGTGAGCGGTAATCCGATAATCACAGTGTTGTTATACAAGGGTGTAAGCGCTAATATGTTTATTATTAAATAATTAACACCTGTTGAGTAATATCAGTGATATATTAATAGTAAATATTATAATCAATATACAGGTAACTGAGTAACTGATACTTAGTACATTTAGGGATGAGGAATTTTAGGAATATTTCAAGTGTAAGCGTCTTTTATACCAAAAAATGTATTTTATTAATTTGTTTAGTCATTTACTGGAGTAGTTTGGTATGGTATTCGTGTTTGTTAGCATCAAATGTTATTATAAAACAATTTGATTTAATGATCGCGGGTAGTTCTTTGTTTGATTTGTGGATGGGATTATTGACATATGTTACGCATTAAGGCAATATGTTAAACTTGAATTCCAAAATGCGCAAATAATGTGAGTTGCATGCCCGAAAGGAAGAATTATTAAAGCACGAATTATAGGTTTTGAGAATTTATTGATGGATTACGTTATTACATAGTTATATGAATACAGTTTCTAGGTGTATGCTAATGTGCAGATCTAATAAAATTGTACTGTAGATATGGCGATTCAAATTGCAATGGTATCTTACATTCAGGGATTTTAAATAATATTTTTTTTAGTTGAATAGACTGTAAATCCGATTACTGATCTTCACTGATGAGGTCTATATGCCAAAACCAGTCTGTAGTTTGTCGTTGATGGAGGGAATGATGAATTCCGCAATATTCGCGACAGCAAATGATTTTAAGTTCAAGGCGCATCCACCATAGTATCAACTAATAAGTCAGCTCATAGTAGTCTGTAGCTAATGGTTAAATACCATTCTTTCATTTGTTGGTATGTAATTTAATATACCTTTAAGAGATTATACACTGTGGGGAAAAAAACAACTGTACAAGTAGTTTTGTACCCATATATACCGGGTGACCCAGCGATCTGTAAAAACCCCATAACTTATTTGCTATTTGACATATCGACTCCTAGTTTTCTTGAACTGGTACCCACACTTATTCTACATATTTTAAAAATATATATGTTCTTGTACAGGGTGTCCCAGTATACAAAACAGAACAAAGTTATGTTTTTTTAAATAGAACACCCTATATTTTATAATTTATTTTTAACCCTCTTGAGAAGCTGATCAAAATAGTATCATATACCATGGGTCTATTATGGACGGTTGGTTAGTTATGGGCAATTTTGTGGAAAAAACGTGTATACATTGAAAAAATTGCAGAAGCGCTCGTAGCAAAGCTAGCGTCATTTTTTATACACTAAAGAATTTTCCACATCATGAAGAATAATACAAATCGGCTTTGGTTCGTTTTTGTTCACACTGTTATACAGGGTGTCAACATACGCAAAACAATGGATAACTATTTTTTTTCAAATGGAACACCCTATATGTCTTGCCACCAATGCATGGTATTTTTGATAAGCTTTCCAATGATGCATAATTTGTATAATGAAATATTAAGGGTTCTTGAGATTTATTCAAAAAAACAGTTTCATTTAGTCTCCTTCTGCTCATTTTTGGATTTTCAGCCAAAACTATCCATTTTCTGTAAAAATAATAGGAGACCAAAGTTGTAGAGCAGAAAATTGTCAATCGATATAGGTCTTTGGACTTTTCCAATATTTTATGCATTGCCCGCCAGAGTGCGCAAAATAGTGACCGTATATGCATTTTAGCGTTTTTTTCAAATTGTTTATTAATTACTTGCACTATACTTTATTTTCCACGTCCTCTAGCGGAAAAACGGGTAATTGTAGAATAATTCAAGTGACCTACATCGATTGAAAATGTTCCGCTCTACAATTCTTAATAGAAGCTCTTAATATTTGCTCTAAATGCATAGTTTTCGCTGAAAATTTAAAAAACCATTCAAAAACTCGAAAATTGATACGAACATTTTCAATTTGCACTTTTAGCAAAAAACTATGCATTTTGGGCAAAAATTGCTTCTATTAAGAGTTTTAGAGCAGAACATTTTCAATCCATATTGGTCATTTGAATTTCCCTATAATTTTTCGTTTTTCCGCTAGAGGGAGCGGAAAATAAAGTATAGTGCAATTTATTAAAAAAAAATTTGAAAAGAAAACACTAAAATGCATATACGGTCACGATTTTGAGCGCTATAGCGGGCAATGCACGCATTATCTGAAAAGTTGAAAGACCCATATCGATCGGAAATTTTCCGCTTTACAATTTTGGTTTCTTATAATTTTTCCAGAAAATGCATATTTTTGGATGAAAATCCAAAAATCAGCAGAAGGTGACAAAATAAATATGGTTTTATTGATAAATCTCAAGAATCCTTAATATTTTGTTATACAAACTGTATATTATTAGAAAGCTTATTAAAAATGCTATAGAGTGGTGTCAACGTATATAGGGTGTTCCATTTGAAAAAAAATAGTTATCCATTGTTTTGCGTATGTTGACACCCCGTATAGCAGTATGAACAAAAAAGGACCAAAGCCTATGTGTATTATTCTTCATGACGTGGAAAATTTTCTAGTGTATAAATAATGATACTATCTTTGCTAGGAACGCTTCTGCAATGTTTTCAATGTGTACATGTTTTTGCCATAAATTTGCCCATAACTAACCAACCGTCCATAATAGACCCATAGCATCTGATACTATTTTTATCAGCTACTCAAGAGGACTGAAAATAAAGTATAAAATATGGGGTGTTCCATTTAAAAAAACATAACTTTGATCTGTTATTTATACTGGGACACCCTGTACAAAAACATACATATTTTTAAAATATGTAGAATAAGTGTGGGTACCAGTTCAAGAAAACTGGAAGTCGATATCTCAAATAGCAAATAAGTTATGGGGCTTTTACAGATCGCTGGGTCACCCGGTATATATCTTCGTGAGGCATATTTTAAAATATTTAATACACCACTGAGAAACCCAATTTTCAGAGATAAGACGAAGTACTTTTGCTCTAAAGAAATAGTACTTAAACTTGTGCCCGGAGCATCTTCTTGCATGAACTTCTTCTATCCTTTCAGGAATTCGTACTGTACGTGGTCTTCCACTTATTTGTTTGCGGTTATTGTTACCGTAAGTTCTGAGTTTAATTATTAATCACTGAATACTTGTAACCGACCAACCCTTTTGTGGGTATTTGTTCACAATCTTTCGTGAATATAAATTGTCATATTGAAACAAATGTTTACTGAATATCTTATCTTCTTTACTTAGGCAAATCATTTTTGTCACAACAATTAAAATGACTGATAGAACTGACAGATTTTGATACCTACAAATTTGCATTTTTTTAAAATGCAATTAATCAATTTTTGCAATCCACAAAGTGTAAATATTTTGTTTTTCAGCGAAATATTTAATGCGTTAATTATTATTGAAAATATAAATATTTACAATTTGTAACGTTTTTTTTTGACCCACTGTGTTTATTATTATCGTAACTGAATTCTGGTAGACCCCAAATATCATTTGCATTTCTACATGTATCTATGGAATTTAGTATGGCAGTTTAAACAATAAAGGATGTCAACATGTGGTCTTTCAATAAAAAAATTCCATTTCCCGTTTAACCGGAAATTGCCTTAACTTTTACTTACTTTTTAACTTAAGTTTTTTGTTTAAATTCAGTTTCAATTTGTTTTTTTGTTCAAATTTAATTTAAATTGAAACAAAAAAACTAACAACCCAAAGGTCACTTATGATATATCAAAAAACTCAGAATTTATAGACTAATTAAATGATGTAAAAATTTACAGGGCGTTCCATTTGAAACGAAAAGTAAACCCGCATTTGCCCGAGATTTAAATTAAAGGAAAGTAAATAATGTTTCTCTAAATCAAGTAATTAAGATTTCGGTTATTTTTCGCTTCCTGTCAAATGTCATTGAATCATAATTTAATGTACTTATTAAAAAAAAAAGATAGATAACGCTGACGATATTCTAGATATAATTTTAAAATGGACTTTAAAATAGTCGTCCTACATGTAGAACTGTAGGCATATCTGGGTTAAAGTAATTTCCGATTCAACTGAAAATGGAATTTTTACATAATTTAATTCGTCTCCAATTCTGAGTTTATAGATGTATCATAAGCGACCCTTTGGTTGTTGGTTTTTTCTTTAAATTTAATTTGAATTCATTTTCTGTTTAAATTTAATTTAAGTTTGAACAAAACATTAACAACCAAATGATCACTTATGATACATTTAAACATTCAGAATTCAGGGACGACTTCAATTATGTAAAAATCTACAGAGTTTTCTTTTTGAAATAGAAAAGTTAAGATAATTTCCAGTTAAACCTGAAGTTTTTTTTTTTTTTGAATTGGCGTAAGCGATTTGCTGTTCGGCCACTAACGTTCATTTTTAATATTTGAAAATTCATTTTCATAATGAATGGGACAAACACTAAACAACCATGGACCCGAACGATAACTTTTCGTTAATAAAAGCTACCGCCCGAGCGTGGGACTCGAACCCACGACGCCTCGCACCGAAAGTGTAACCCTGAAGTTAATTTCATAAAGATAAATGTAAAAATGCAAATGATATTTGGCTGCTCCGAGAATTCAGTCACACCCAGTATATACTAGAAACTGACCTTTACTTTCAGTTTCAGTGTTCCTTCTCGGCCTGCCCTCGAGGAGTTCCTGTTCGACTAGTGGATAAGATATTTGTTCGAATATCCAGAGGGCATCAATGATACGCAATCATTGTGTAAGTTTCTGGAAGGACGATTAGAGCCGTCGGGTTGTTATCTAAACGCAATGGTTTTGAGGAAACTGTTGTAACATTTGAAATGCTTGAAGGATTTTCCAAATATAGTACCCGTACAATAAATATTACAATTTAACAAATTGTATGTGAGTGCAGCAAACGTTTGACAAAGTTTGGCAATTTGTAATTGTAAGATGAATTGTACACCCTATTTCCTTTATTTCGTAAGTAATAATCTAGACAAAGCACGAACGCGATTTGTACTTATAACATAAATTGTAGATGTTATTTTTTCTATTTCGTGAATAATATTCTAGCATTTTTTATACAGGGTCTTCATTTCAAAAGGAGCCACCCCGAATAACTGTGGATCTGAAGTACGAGTTACGTTTTTAAGAAAAAATATGTTAATTTTTTGTTTTCGAGAGAAAACTTGAGAGACACTCTTTTATATTTTACCCCCGGCCATTCCATCTTTATAATTTCAAATGGAATCCCCTATTGTGTGAAAGGGCATGAAAAAGGCTATCCAGCAAATAAGAAATAATTGAAATCAGTTCATTTGCTTCAGAGAGAGAGGGTTTTTATTTTCAAACAAGCTACCCTGAATAACTCTTGCTCTGAAGTAGTCACGGTTGCAGGAAAAAATATGTCAATTTTGTTTTCGAGGGGGAGCTTGAAACTCTTTCACCCCCTCACGCCCAGCCACCACATCTTCATAATTTCAAACAGCATCTCCCATTGTGCGATACCGCATTTTAAATGCTGTCTAGAAAATATAAAATAATTGAAATAATTGAATAACATAACCTGCATACTTTGACTTCATTTTCACAGTTTACTAACAAGTTGATACGTTTACTGACACACATTCCACCCCCGGACAAGGGTCTGACGCATTTTTTAATGAATTATAGTTAGTAAATATTTACCGCAACAATTTTCAGCGTGCATAAAATAACTAATCGGAAAACTCTTCTTGACAAGTTCCGCAACCTACCACAACTCCACCCACCGCTAGTGGTATAACCCATTTTCTTTCAACAAGTCAACGAAAGAAAATGGGTTAAATTTAATTTTGTTCAAGATCTGTCAAATAGATTAAATAAGATTGTAAAGAGTAATGAATTTAATACCATATGTTCTAACGAATCAAACCTAGGAAAATTACTAATAAACAATAAAACTCCTGTGGAAAAGACCAAAAAGTGCGGCGTGTATGAATTGCAGTGAATGTGATGCAATTTATATAGGATAGACTGGATGATCTTTTCATACACGTTTACAGGAACATAAAAAAACAATTTTAAATAACAGTGTACAGGAGGAATTGCAAAACATTGTATCGGTTTTGTCGGTTTCTTTTATAATTCACTCTTGAAAATGCTGTAACAAGCGAAACTAGTCGAGTAAATAAACAACCAATTTGTGAAATAAACCAAGTGTTAATTTTTGATTTATCTTTTATTAGAGATAATATAAAAAGTTTATGTGGTATATTATACTCTTATACTTAAAACGTGTGATGTATTAAATTTTGAGAAATTTAAGGTTGAGTTTAAGGATGTATGTAATTATATTGCAAAGCTTGTTAAAACCTGTGCTCAGTGGCGGCTCGTGGAACATGTTGATAGTAGATCCGCACAGTTGTTTTTTTTTTTATAATTTCTCGTCCGGTCTTTACGAGTTTTCGAAATCGACTCACTTCAGCTGGAACAGTCTTTATTTCGATAACACAGCCCCACAAAAAAAAGTGCCACGATCTAGGTATGCGACACATGTGGTCTCATCTATTTTGACCCGCTGATTCCAGATCAGCCCTCAAAATTGGCCCTGAGGGCTTAGGTTGGGCCCTAAACATAAAAAAAACCTAGACCGTGCCAAATTAGCCTATTTTTCGAAATAAACGTGAAACAGAGGCCTGATAGGCGAATTTTAATGGTGAATTCAGATTCAGCGGGTGAAAATACATTTAAAAATAAAAATATTTTTAGATCGGGTTTTTTTTCCTTGTTTTAGTGCGAAACCACGCATAGGCATAGAAATATCCAAATATGAAGAGGTGACATGTTGGTTGTGACTCGCATCTTGGATACAAACATTTGTGGAGTCCGCAAGATGACCTTGGACTTGACCTTGAATCCCATTTCGTGACCTTGTTGAAGATCAAATTTGTTTGAAGATCAAATTGTTATTTTCTAATATACATTTCCAGTTCCAGCTTCTTGTTTGTGATGATCGGGTAGGTGTTTGTTGAAAAACAATGTCCGAAGTGCACAGGAACTGAATGTTTTCATAATACCTGAAAAAAATATTTTACTTGGTTATATCATACATTAATTATTTTATAACTATATCTTTTTTTTTTCATCAAAAGATCTATGCAACGGTGTTCGCTTACGTTTTTTTCCTCTTGTTCTGGTTTCTCTCTTTAGCATCCAGCGAAAGTAAGCCATCATAACTTCATCCCATCTACCCTGATATCTCTCTTCCATCACTCTGATATCTTGGTGGAATCGTTCGCCTTGCTCTTCACTGTAATCTCCACAATTTTCAGGAAATCTATCCAGATGCGAGTCAAGAAAGTGTAGCTTCAAATTAATTAAACATCCCAACTTTCGAAAGTTTTCCACCATATTTTTCACAATATTCTTGTAGTCGGGACTCCTATGGTTACCTAGGAAGTTCGTTGCCACTGCCCTGAAACTCTCCCAAGCATTTTTCTCAGTGTCGGTCATTTGAGTAACAAAATTTCTGTCCCTGAATAACTTTCTAATTTGTGGTCCATCAAATAAACCTTCTTTCAACTTAGCATCAGAAATAGCTGGAAATGTCTGCCCTAAATATATGAAGCATTGGCTGTCCTTATCCAATACGAATTGTTTCATCAGACCAAGTTTGATGTGAAGAGGTGGGATGAGAATTTTTGTAGGATCAACTAGATATTCTTTAATGATGTTGTGAGAACCAGGTTAAATCAATGGTCTTTCTGGCTATTGCTTCCTGCTGTAATGGTTAGCTCGATCTCTGCTATTCCATAAACATAAGAAGCATGGCTCTCTAGTAAAACCTGATTGTTGTCCAAGTACCATAGTTATGATTTTCAGATCACCACAAACTTGCCACTTGTGACTGGCATACTAAATTTTACCCAAAAGCATTTTTACGTTGTTATACTGCTCTTTGAGCGTTGTGGAATGAGCTATTGGGATAGGAGCATACACATTTGTATTATGTAGTAATACAGCTTTCATACTGCGTTTCGATGAATCAATGAAAAGTCTTCAGTCTTCATCTCTATATACATCTTTCTTCAAGTTATTCATCAAACCTTTAATGTCAGTGCAGTAAACTAGAGATGTTTCTTTATCTTTTGTGAAATACTTCCGAAATTCTTGATCTCTATTACGGTAAAACGAGACTTTTGTCTTCGACTCCAGGAAGTTCCTTCTCTTCAGAAATGAAGCAACGAATTCTGCACTATCTTTTGGCAATCCTATATCCCCAGCAAAATCATTTAGAAGTGGTTATGAAAGTAACAATGGAATGAATGCGGTATTATATGGAAGATGTACATATTTTTTGTCGTCATCTTTATAGGGATCATCGCTGCCACTGCTACTTTTTTCAGATTGGTTGTCAATTTCCTTTAAGAAATCTTCTTCTCTTACGATCGTATTAGTTACACGTAATTTTGCGTCTACTACAATTGGTCTTATAACTGAAGACACATTGATGTACGAGATAGATTTCTTATGTTTTGCGTTGATTCCATTGACGTCATTCATACACATGAGCATTGGTTTCTTCCATATGGTTGGTGTAGAAAATTTGAGATATTTCAGATATTTAGGATTCTTTGAACGATACAACATTAGTCTACAGGAGTTAAAAATTATATGAGGAACCCATGTTGTTTCCTGGTGGAGTAATCTGCGACCGAAACAATCCTGATAAAGTTGTTTCACCTCCTCATCTATTTTATTTCTCAAAGAGTTCACTTCATATTTGCTGCAGATGTAGCAAAATACATCTGGATACTTCTGGCATTCGTGGAAGCGTGAAATACCAGAAGTATCTCTCCTTGTAGCATCATACTCTCCATCAGCCAAGAAGCCAATCAATGCAGAGACGACGTCGGCGAGCCCGCTTTCCCACTCTGTCCAGACGCTGATACTGGGACTCCGTATCCCTGCATCGTAAGACACTTCTCATCTGTGCCTGCCATGACGGCATGAACGCCGTTTACCCAGGGACTCTGCCTGTGTGGATCTGTTGCCCACCGTCACCACGTAGAGGTGCCCTGGTTACAGGCACAGACGTTATTGAAAAAATAAAGAAAAAAAACTTATGTTCCACCCAAGATACCAGAGTGATGGAAGAGAGATATCAGGGTAGATTGGATGAAGTTATGATGTCTGACTTTTGCTGGATGCTGAAGAGAGAAACCAGAACAAGAGGAATAATTTTTCAACAAGCACCTACCCGATCATCACAAATATGTGGCTAGAACTGGGAATGTATATTAGAAAATAAAAATTTGATTTTGAAACAAATTTTACCTATAACAAGGTCATGAAATGGGATTCAAGTCCAAGGTCATCTTGCAGACTCCACAAATGTTTGTATCCAAGATGCGAATCTCAACCAACATGTCACCTCTTCATGTTTTTATATTTCTATGCCTATGCGTGATTATGCACTAAAACAAGGAATAAAACCAGATCTAAAAATAAAAAATATTTTTTTAAATGAATTTTCACCCGCTGAATCTGAATTCACCATTAAAATTCACCTATCAGGCCTCTGTTTCACGTTTATTTCGAAAAATAGGCAAATTCAGCACTTTTAGGTTTTTTAGGTTTAGGGCCCAACCTAAGCCCTCAGGGCCAATTCTGGCGTATCTGGAATCAGCGGGTCAAAATACATGAGACCACATGTCTCGCATACCCAGATCATGGCACGTTTTTTTTTGTGGGGCTGTGTAATCAAATTAGGCAGAAGTCCACCTAACTATTTAATTACACTTTTTTCTCAACAGTGCATGTTAAAAAATACTTATTTCGCAATGATGTAATTTAGTTAATTGTGTAATGCGCGTAACGGCGACTTTAGATTAGCGAAATTTAATAATAATAATAATAATAATAATAAATCGTTTATTGACCATGCCTTACAAACATAACATAAATTCTTACAAATACAAGTAATTACATCATGGTCAAATGGACTAGAATCAGTTTCACTATCTGGTCTTTTATTTACCAGACAACGAAACTGATCTTCCTTCTAGCCCTTAATAATTAATCATTAGCCTATTAATATATACATACACATAAACATACATAAACACATATTCATGTGCATGCATACACACGCACACATACATATACTTATACACACACTCATGCATAAACTATTTACATTAATATGTTTAAACTTTAGTCTACGTATTATGATGTTTTTGAGAGTCATACAGTGCCATGGAATATTTGAGTTTGAAAGCAATATAACTACCATAAGCGAATGTTACCGAATTCATGCATTTAGTTATGGCGTAAGAGAAGGATTTCTTATATAACTGTAATCTGTGTCTTGGAATCGTAAGAAGACCACGACTTCTAATATTAATATTATGTATGTCGCTTCTGTATGAGATTTTATTATACAAGTAAGATGGGCATTTCGTACTTAGAATTTTATAATAAAAGCAACCAGCATGTAGCACTCGTCGATTTTGCATGTTCAACCATCCACACTCCTGCAGTTTATGAGAGATTCTGGCTCTCCGCTGAATTCCAAAAATCAGTCGCATACACGAGTTCTGCATCCTCTGTATTCTTTGTACATCTTGTTGATCTATGAAGTTATTGTAAAGAGTATCGCAATAATTAAAATTTGAGAGAACTAGAGTGTCGCACAAGAGCATCTTGGTATTTTTATTAAGAATGAGTCGGTTTAAATAGATACTTTTTAATGCAGCGTATGATCTTCGTAATAATTGACTAGTATTTTCTTTAAATTTAAGTTTACAGTCTAAGTAAAGCCCAAGGTTCTTTACAGAGTTGCTTACAGGGATGTGTTGACCATTTATTGTGATTTTCAGGTCTCTTGCTGCGATAGCTTGGCTTTTAGTAGGCCCAAATACCATTAGTTTAGTTTTAGACTCATTAATGCAGAGTGAGTGAATAGTAGACTCCTTTACTAAAGTATGTAAGTCCATATTAAGTTTATCCTGTGCTTCTGCAATATCCTGTATGTTAAAAGATATATAAAGCTGCGTGTCGTCTGCGTAGAGGTGATATGACGAATGAGAGATGTCATAGCAAAGAGAAGAAGTATAAATTGAGTAAATGAGTGGTCCTAAAATAGTACCCTGACCTACACCACACGTTACATTGAGGGAAGATGATGTTTGATTATCAATAACCACCCTTTGTGTTCGATTACGAAAGTAACTGCTCAGTAGTTTAATTGCGTCTGGTCCAAATCCGACAAAATTAAGAATAGAAATTAGTGTTTGATGGTTTATCATATCGAAAGCCTTACTGTAGTCTAATAGAACAAGTGCAGTAACTTCACCACAGTCAGTGGCTCGAACAATGTCATCTACAATGTGAGTAAGGGCACTGCAGCAACTAAAACCAGGTCTAAAGCCGGATTGTAATTTGGGTAGAATGTCATAAGAGTCTAAATGATTACGTAATTGTTTCTCAAGTACTTTTTCAAGGATTTTTGAAAGCGCAGGTAATATATTTATTGGCCGTAAATCATTAGTTGATTGGGGGTTATTATTTTTAGATATAGGAACAACAAGTGATTCTTTCCATAAATCAGGAAAATAACTTTTATTTATACATGAATTGATAATATGAGTCACATATTCCAATATAGCAGGACAGCACATTTTAATTAATTTAATGTTGACACCATCTACACCTGTAGCGTTGGACTTTACAGATTTTATAATGTTCAACACCTCCAAGTCGGAAACAGGCACGAATTTTAAAAGGTTACGAAATTCAGTTTTTTTATTGTTATTATAGAAACTTAGTTTATTTTTATCTGGAGGAATTGCCTGGACTTGATTAACTAGATGGTGATTAATGTGGTTTACATTTTTGAGATGTTCAGGAATAATTGGGGTTTCCTTTCCGTAGATATTAAGTTTTTTTAGTTCAGCCCACATTTGCTTTTTATTATTACCTGCCTTTTCACATGAGTATTGCAGGCACGCTCGCTGTTCAGCACGAATTGCCTTGGTTGTTAAATTGCGCATACTTTTATAGAACTCAAAATGCACTGGGTTTTTTGATTTTTTATATCGTTTGCTAGCATTATCTCTAATTTTCATCATTTGCTTCAGATTATATGTTAACCAAGGGGCTTCCTTTCTAGAGGTGCAAAATGATTTAATTGGTGCATGAAAATCAAAAAGTGATAACAGTTTTTTATTGAATAATGTTAGTTTAGCATCTATGTTGTCGATGTCATAAATTTCAAACCAGTTTAATTTGTAAAAGTCGGAAAGGAATATGTCGTAATTAAGATGTTTAAAATCACGAGAATTGATAGTTTTAGGTGCTACCTTTCCACGATCGACTAGCCATTCGCAATAAACTAAAGAGTGATCAGACAAGTCAATAACGTCAGTTACCCCTGAATTGCTTATGTTATTGCGTTCGTTGGTAATGATTAAATCTAACAACGACTCGGAAGTTGGAGTTATTCGCGTAGGTTCAGATATTATTTGTTGAAGTGACAGGGAATTAAGTAGAGCACAAAAGGATTTACTTGATGCAGTAACATGTAATAAATTTATATTGAAGTCGCCAAGACATAATATGTGGTCATATTGGAGACTGTATTCAAGCATATATTTTTCAAATAAGTCCAGAAAATCTTTAAAATCGCCCCTTGGGGGCCTGTAGACTACGCCCACTGCATACGTTTTTTGATTTAAGGTTAATTTTAACCATAAGTGCTCAGCGACTGGTAACGATTCAACATGCAAAACCGAATAATTCAAAGTATTTTTGATATAAAATGCAACACCACCGCCATGACTCGGTCGATCATTCCGTATGAAGTTGTAACCATCTAGAGTGAGTGAATGACTAGTATTTGCATCTGATAGCCAAGTTTCTGTAACAGCAATCAAATCAAAATTTGTTACATGGCAATTCGCTTTAAATAAATCAAACTTGTTAGATATAGATCTTACGTTGATATGACAAGCCTTTAAGGTGTTACGGTGCATAATAAAACAAATATCTTAGAGAAATTGACTAAATCAAAGTAGCTCCGTTGACTATGATATTAAATGGTTTATACAGGTATTTCAAAAACATATATTAGAAAATAAAGGCATATAAAATGGATAGAGAAAGGTTACAGAGTTTAAAGATACATATCTAAACGTTACCTGAATTTAACTTCAAAACAATAATAAAAATATTGATAAAACAAAACAAAGATAAAAAGCTAGAATAGATTTAAATGCGCTTAAACGTACAGTGTAATACTAAAAGTATCTTTAACTGGTATGACATTAGCAGAACTTCTATTTCTTGTTTTCTAATTTACCATCAGATCTAGTTTTTGGCTTCTGTTTTTCATTTTTTGCGATTAATACTCTAGCAATATTTTGTTTGTCCGGTGGCTTTTCATTCACTGTATTGGGTCCAGTCAGCGGCAGTGTTATGGGTATTTGCATACGTATTTCCTCGCCTGATTTGTTTATCTTCTCAGTAGTTGGAGTTGCAGGGGCACTGATTGCTTTCGGCTCGCAATAAGACAAGCTCTCATCCAGACTGTCTTCAACTAGTTGCTCAGCAGTGTAATAACTGCCGTTTATGATGAGTTTTTGGCCTTTTATATAAGCGTTATTCTCTTTGTTTTCCCTTGCTCTTTTCAGATGATTCCTTAGGATTTTATGATCTCTTCTTTCTGCTTCGGTTTGATCGTGATTTATATATATATATATTTTCCCTTCAACTTTGAACTCTTCTGCAGTACTTTAAGTTTTGTTAAGAAGGACAAGAATTCAACTAAAATAGGTGAATTTGAATTTTTTCCTAACCGGTATACGTTATTCAGATCCTTTACACTTATTTCAACGTCTAGCAGTTCATTGAGTTTTCCAATAACGTGGCCTACTATATCTCCTCCACTTTCAGTTGTTAGCCCAAAGATTATTATATTATTTGACCAGCATGTGAGAATTAATAGTGGATGGGTAAATAAAAATCGAACTAATTACACGAGAGAACCCTTTTCGGTTTATTTAACTTGCGTCTTAACCATTCGACACTCGATTTATGAATGCCTCACATTCTCATAACATATAAACGCTTAATATAAAGAACCCGTGTTATTCCGAAAAACGCTCGCCGTTGGTGACGAAATGCTGATCTTTAAGATTGGAAAATGCTCACATGCATGTCGACGCCGCGCACACAAGATGAGCCAGAATTTATTTGGCACCAAATGCACGTTAAGTGAGCGACTCCCCTCCCCCCAGCCGCACATTTCTCCGTGGGAGCCCATATCTTAACAAAATTCCGTGCCAGAAGGACGCTGGCAGCGTTAAGGGCGCGCAGTAGCGTTGCGTTGAGAAACAAATGCGTTGCGATTTTCTCTATTCCTTAAAGTTATACAAATTTCCAGGCGTTGCTTAACATTTAAACTGGCGAAAAAGTGTAAGAATTAATTAAAAATTCTTGCTGAGCTTGAAACTACATGTAGTGCCATCATATAACGAGCCGTCTCTGCCTGCTCTTCTGGACCGAATGGCATTCCGCCGTTTTTATTAAAGGAATGATTATTCTTGATTACAATGCCGTTGCTTAATTTATTTACGCCATCTTTTGAAGCTGGATGATTTCCTGATTTATGGAAAATTAGCTATATTACTCGATTGTACAAATCTGCAACCAGAGATAATATTAAAAGTTACGGTGGTAATCTTTAATCCTAATGACCGATTCTATTATCGAAGTATTATGATTGACGATCATTATGGTTTTGTCAGTGGTAAGTTAACCATTTTCAATCTGCTCTTTTTCAAGTCATATGTCATTGAGGAAATGGTTTACAAGTAAACTCTGTTTATACAGACTTCTCTAATGCCTTTGACAAAATAAATCATAATGTTTTGTTAACAAAATTAAAATCAATAGGATTTGGACCCTTAATTATTAAATGGCTGCAAAGTTATTTGGTAGACCGTCAAAATGTTCAAATACAAAACCAATCCTCAAATATTATTAGTTGGGTATACTGCAAGGATCGCACTGCGGTCATACACTGATCTGTTTATTTATAAACGATATTGCTGAAATTTTTCAATCATCTCAGTGCCTT
Source organism: Ocypus olens (assembly GCA_910593695.2). Classification (NCBI taxonomy): domain Eukaryota; kingdom Metazoa; phylum Arthropoda; class Insecta; order Coleoptera; family Staphylinidae; genus Ocypus; species Ocypus olens. The sequence continues at coordinate 22,667,163 of OU343056.1, forward strand.
TTAAATGCTTACGATTGAAAGCTGTTCTTTAAAATACGCGATAATGATGATAGTGTAGCCTTGCATGAAGACTTATTACGCTTATCAAATTGGTGTGATGAAAACAAACTCAATATCGCAAAATGTTCAGTTATAACTTTTATTAAGCTTAGGTCTAGAATTCAATACAATTATTATATTGGCGGCAATGTGTTGAAAAGAAATAGTTTAATTAAAGATCTTCTAGTTACTTGTGATAAGGGACTTACGTCATCCAATCATATTAATATTATACCGTGTAATGTCTCTGAAAGGTTGGATTTTGTTATTTGCTTAGGAAAACCACTACCTGTTGAAAAGGTTGAAGAGGTTGTATCTGTTCTTAGTGAAGCTATGATTAAAGTACGCATCTCTAGTCTGGTTTCCCCATGATAACAATGCCATAATGTAAATAGAAACGATACAATCAAAATTTGTAAAATTAATTTCTTATCGTTTAAATATTAATTCTTGTCATTTGGATAATATTTTAAATATGTTGAACTTACAAAAGTTGCAACATCGTGGAATTGCAGCAGATTTGTACTATTTTTCCAAACTCATTAATTAATTAATTATCTGTTTCTTTTAAATTGCGTTAATTTTTTTAATTTTAATTTAATACGCAAATTTTTCCTTTTCGGCCTAATATTCACTTAACCAATTATGACATAAATACTCCGGTCTGTAGAATGATGCGGTTTGGCAAAATTAATAAATTATTTCTAATAAATTTTATATTAAGATTTTTAATCAAAATTTTGGTATTATTAAGACTCACATTAAACGAATCCACATTATATTTTAACAAAATGTTTATTAAATTTTTATGTTCTTTATATTCATGTAGATAAAACGATATTATATGTGGCATCTGTCGGTATGTATTCAGTTTAGTTTTAATCACGCATGCATGTAATAAGTCTTGTTTCCGTAACAAATAAATAAATAAAAACATAATTAAGCATAAATAATGAGGAAATTGCTGTAGAAAATAATGAAATGTTTAAACGTTCAAATCAAGATGCCTTTGGAAGCCGTTTCTCGGCAAGTAACGCCAGAATTAGGAATTTTCTGTTGGGAATTCATGTCAAAATGAAATACCCTTTGGTTCAATTAAGTTTTATAAAGCGTGACTTTTAGAAAATTGCCCACTCGTTTGCATAACTACGTGAGTAAATATTATTTCTTCGCTAAATAAGAACTTTCCCTGTCTAAAGTCGCCTTAGAGACATAACTATTATTACGATGAGTTGGATAAACAAGTTCACAAGTCCACCGATGAAACGTCGACGGGTGAAAATAATAAGTAAAAGTGCCCTATCTCACTTAGTTTGGCTAACGGCGACTAACTCCAATAAATGTCTCAGTTTTTTTTTCATTTTTAATTCCATACGACACAAGTACTTTCAATACGATACAAGTAATTTCCATTGGGTATCTATTTGGTATCGAAAAATTAATTGGTATCAAATCTAATGTACAAGCGATGTCTACTTGACATCGAACAAAAAGTATCGATAGTTCACTTGTAAAATATGGCGCTTATTTCTTTAATTATTATTTTTCCTATGACCATGTAGATGTGCCGCAAAATTTTAATTTTTTGGCAAATGTGCGCGAGAGTAAAAAGATTGAAAAAACTGGTTTATCTTATTTAAATAAATTTTATTATATTTTGTCGATCAGCTTCAATACTAATACCTATAGACCACAGTCATTGGTCGCTGGATGGTTCATACTATGCTCGTTTTGAAATGTAAATTACTTTTAGGTGGGGATGGGCTACGACTTCATGTTTTCCGATTCTGTCTACCACATGCTACAATCTTCGAATACACCACAGAGAGATACAGCCCTTGCGATCGTTTAGTCGGTTTAGTCGGTTTGGTATCCGACACCACCTCCCCTCTTCTTTTGGGAGATTCTCACCTCTATAACAAAAACAAACACAAAATGTCATCAAAATTCATCAGCATAGATTTGAAAAAATATTTCGTAGAATGATTGCTGAAAAAATTCATGTAAAGAAACAGAAACAGAGAATTGTACAACGAAATAATTTAGTTACATTTAAATGTCTAGATGAGTGCGAGTTATATAAGAAATTCACTATTTGATGACCAAAATTAATGTTTATTTAAAAGACAACAGTGCTTCGTTTATTCTTATAATTAATGTGTAGGGCGGTAAGTGAGCCTTATGTCGACCTTGGTAAGTTTACCATATAACAATATTTTTTAAGGGCAACAAAGTCTACAATTTCCTTTCTATTGCTTCGATCTTCTGGATTTTCAACTGAGAAACCATTGTTTTTGGTTATAGGAGACGACCTAACCAAAGCCCTAGGTTTCAACTAAATTTCAATTACAAACATTGCTTTTGCTGGTTCGTATTAATTCGTCTTCATGCATATATATATATATTGTGTCTTGCACAAGCATCTGCCCACACACGGAACAACCTCACAATAATGAGGAAGTTCCAGCGGCCAACATAGTAAAGAAGTCCTTAAGATTAGTAGAACGACTCAAGCAGTTTGTCTGACCAAAAATCGTGAGGTAAAGACAATTTGGGCTCCCGCATCACAAACATTGTTGATTTAAAACAATAAAAAGAAAAATTAATAAAAACAAAATGAAATTTAGTTTAACCTGAACAAAATTCAGTTTAAGTTAAAATTAATACGGAGGGAATTGGGTGAACATTATCCAATCCTCGAACCAACAAACATAGAATAAGTTATTCAGTAATTGCTTCATTTGCGAAAGAAACAAAATATTAATTGGTTTTATAGCTATTATGTTCAATTTAGACCCACTTGCACCATTGTACTTAAGCCATGCTTAAAGCATTCTTAAAATTTAAGCAACATTTAAGTGTGTATTTTGCTTGTACCATACTTTACGCACAGCTTAAGCAAAACTTTAAATAAGACCACTTAAAATTTAAGTCTGCATACATAACCTTCAATTCGTTCCGTCAGTGGTCCCTTGTGACAGATATTTATGCACAATAAATTATTTTCAATAACAAAACTTTGTCAAAATTACTTGGCCAGACCCAAAATACTGGCCGATAATGACAACCTCTATTTTTTACGCACCGAGATTTCTTTACGCGCGCATTTGCCTTCAAAAATATTTAATTGAGCACTGAATTCTTAATAATTATGCCGAGTTTCACTATTTCCCTGTTCGCGTAAAAAGACTCGCACGCACTTTATGTCAAAATCAGCTGAGAAAAAGACTTAAAATTACACCTATGTATTAATTCCTATGGTGCATGACGCTTCTTTTTAAGTATGACTTAAAATATAAGTCCTACTTTACAAAGTTAGACTTTACGAAAAAATGGTGCAAGTGGGCCTTAATATCAAGTACAAACACTGTTTCTGTTAATTTTGTTTTAAATTTTATATCTTGTGTTTTAAATATTGACTTCTGTATTTTTAATGTTAACTGTAGATTCTAAACAGTTTAAGTTAAAAAAAAAATTATATTTTCGCTATCAAATTATAAATATTGAATTTTAGGTTAAGAATTTATATTTTAATTTTTGAATTTTAATTTTGAGTCTTATATTTTAAATATTAGGTTTTAAATTTTAATCTTACAGCTGCCCTCATGAAGTAATATGTTTACTTTAAATTAATCGCATTTGCGTATTGTCTAGTATTATGTCCAGTTACTTTGACGCTGTCACGTGTAAACTTTTAAGTTTATTAAATTATTATTATTAATAAATTAATGATGCAAGTTATTATTCTGTACAAACCAGTTAAACACAATACAGTGACTCTATTAATTGTATAATTTGCAAGATAAACAAAATCAACATTAATCTCTTTATCTGCTTTTGCAACTAGGAAACTCATGGTTTAGATTTGGCTCGTTCAGTCGGATAAGATGTCTGTTGGGTCCTAGCCTATCCGCTAATCAGTTGAAAATAAAGCAGAGTTTTCATATATTATCGGATTTGCAAGAGATTTCTGCTCTTTGCACCAGGGACAATCTTATTTTTGGTTGTTCTTTAGAACGCTGCTAAGATTTAATAAAAATTACAAATCCGTCTCTGATGGTAACGTATGTTCATTAAAAAAAACCTTAATCTTAAAGAAAATCATGGGCTTTGTTAAAAATATCCTGAGTACGTTTGACTGGTCTATCACTTCCTGGTTTACGGAGAATACTCCCCGTTTCATGAAATAATATAACTGATCGTGATAAAGTATTTCCAAATTCTCCATAAATAATGGAAACGTCAGTAAATTCTTCCTGAAACTCTGCCAAACGTACGTCGAATGAATATACCCAATTTCCATCCACTTTAGTCCCATTTCGGAAATAACTTTCAACGAAAAACGTTTTTTTCCGGTTGCTGTAAACCAGACTTTTGGTATGTCAATTCCTTACATGTGTGCCAACTTAAATTTTTAAAAATAAAAAATCATGACACTTCTTTTTTTAATGAACATATAATCCATCAATCTCAACTAGAGTAGTTGCGCACTGGCAAATGGATGGGCGTAGGGCGGGAGAAGGCCATCGGTATAATCCGGAGTGCGTTCGTTTAGGACATTCAATGGCAAAAATTATCATAATCTGTTAAAAACGGTGTGCGTTCCCTGCGGGAGGCTCGCACGTGTCTGGCGACAGGCGTACGAGCCGAATGACGACCTTCTCTGGACTGCTAAAAACCGCCCAATTTTTGTCTCCGATTATACTCGGGAAATTGTTTGTTCCTCTCGCTTGGATGCTCGGTGCGCGGCCCGCCTACTCACCACTCAGATTGAAATTGACGGATAATACATTACAATTGCACCCAAAAAAATAGGGCACCTTTTTTGTCTAGTGTGAATCAATGTCTAGTTGAATTTGTATACTGGGCAGTTATACTCATAACTTGTATCAATTTTATTTATAATGTGAAAGCAAGCAGGCTGTAAAAAACGCTTAAATAATTCCTTGTAAACGAAAGGTATTGCACCTACTCCGAATTTATAATTTTTCGAATTTACATGGGTGTAAATGCAGTGATTTTGTATAAGTATACCAATGTATAAGATATCAATATAGACATACGTGTCCTAATACACCTATGAAGCAAACATGTATAATGTGCCGTTTTATACCCTTGTCGTTTTATTGTAAATCAATTCCTAGCACGATATCTCACTCGCGATCGCGAAGCGAGCGAGCAAGCCTACGACGTACGTTAGGCGGGTACCCACACGTAACCTTACATAACCTATACCATTATTATTTGTTTACAGTTTATTCCGTGAGTGCGTTTTTTGTTGAATTATCTCTTTATACTAACAAAATGGGCTGGAAGTACATTGTTTGTGGTGCTTCACAAGAAATTTAATTGGCGATGTCATTCCAGTACTTTCGTTTATTGGAACTTTTAACTTCAGCGCCTTATTGCGTTTGATTTGAGAAGAGGTATCCCGGCACTGCTATTGATTCATGGGATTCGCGTTCGCGAGAAAGAAAGATGTATGCCCGGGTACATTATCTGAGTGAGATGGTCCATAAAAGTACCATGCATTTAATATGTCGTAATTTTGGCATCCCAACTCATTCAACACTTGGTATCCACTAGATATAAAATCACTGCGTAAATGTCCATATTTTTATATGTGTATTATATAATAATAATAATAATAATAATAATAATCATAATAATAATAATAATAATGCTTTATTAATCCACATAAATCAAACGATATTGGACAAGTCAGTGTAACATTTTGTCCTTACAAAAACATTACAAAAGAAATTCATCTATTCTATAGAATACATTGTGTAATAAATATATTTTTAATTGTTTTTTAAATTCACTATAAACTTCAATATCTTTAAGATAACTTGGCAATTTCTTATACATTGTTATACAATTATATTTCGGCCCTCTTTCATACAAGGCGGTGTCATGCCCTACAACAGTAAGACTATTTCGATGTCGGGTACCGTAGTTATGAAAATTTGCGTTTGTTTCAAAGAAATGCATGTGTTTTTTACAAACAAACAAATTCTAAATATGTATATACATGGAAATGTAAGTACATTGTATTTGGAAAATATTGGCTTACATGAGTCTCTGGATGAAGTACCATCTATTAAACGAAATATTCTTTTTTGAAGAATAAAAGTCCTACTCGTCATGGCAGATTTTCCCCAAACAATTATATTGTATGACATGTATGAATACGCAAGCGCATAATAAATTTCAAATAAATTATTAATACCTAGGGTATGTTTTAATTTTAAAATTGCATAGTAGGCTTTATTAAGTTTGCTACAAACAAAATCTATATGAGTACTCCATAAAAGTTGGGAGTCAAGATGTATACCTAAAAATTTTATGTCCTTTGAAATGTCACCGTCTGTTACATATTCCGGTATCTTAGAATTGTAAAAATATATACATTCAGTCTTATTTTGGTTTAAAATAAGACTGTTCTTATCACACCAAACTTTCACTTCATACAATATTATTTGAATTTTATGTTTTAGTGCGTTTGGGTCAGTGGACGACACAATTACTGACGTATCGTCAGCGAAGTTAATTAATTTACCGCAGCTAATATGATTGGTTATATCATTTACATAAAGCAAGATATAGGATATTTTAACTTGCATAAGCTGTAACTAAAATAATATATTTTCACAAACGGCAGAGAAAGTCGATTTCTCTGCTGTCGAAATCGTGAGAAATAATCATTTCTCTCCCAGCGAGGTTGCATTATTTATTTTAACTGTCACGGCTGACAGCATCTTTTTCTAGGTTCGGTTTTAGGAACGAACGTTTTATATGATAAATTAGGAAGTTTGCATAATAACTGGCGAATATGTATAATTCCCATTCATATTGGAGAATATACTGGATATTATGAATATTGTCTAATGCTTACTGGAATTTTTAATTAATTGAAATTTTAGGACAAAAAATAGATAAGTTAAGATAAGATAGATAAGATAATGTTTATTCGTGCTAATACATAAGTTTACACACGTCAATACAGTTGTACATATAATCAAATATAGAGAAACTTACGAATTTAAACCATTTTGTGAAATTTGATGAAATTAACCCATTGACATACATTTTAAATTTAAAGTAACCCTAAACAAAAGGATCAATTATTTAAACCATATTTCATTTTTTAACAAATTATATTTTATTAACTGATTGAGGTTGGCGGCACTTACTTCGTGATACATTTTTAATTAAATAAAACACACTTTTACTTAGTTAATATCACACTGTTTATTTTATTAGTGACTGCAGTTTCGATCAAACAATGATCATTATCAAACTATAAGTAACGTAATTACAAAGAAACATCTTAAGAAACATCTTAAGATGTTTCTTTGTAATTACGTTACTTATAGTTTGATAATGATCATTGTTTGATCGAAACTGCAGTCACTAATAAAATAAACAGTGTGATATTAACTAAGTAAAAGTGTGTTTTATTTAATTTATATTTTATTGTTGAAAATATTTAAATTAAAGTTAAAACTATTGTTTTAATAACATATATACAAGATAACACTATAACAAACAATTTAGTAATGTTGTAAAGTATGATATTTTTCGAAGCACTCAGGTAAATGTAGTGCAATTAAACATTGTTTACATTGCCAAGTGGTTTCGCTTCTGATATTATGCTTGGCACATACATGACATCTCTTTGCTGGGTGCTGCTTTCTATTAGTGGGGGGTATATGTTCAGGAAAATGCGCCCAATTTTTTGCCTGTAGACGAGTTGGGCAGTCATTTTTTGATGGACGTCCGCGAGTTGCGTAATTAGGTAAAGATAGATTAGACAGCATGTCTTCTGCTACGTTTAGACGGAAATCAACAATTGTTTGTTTTGTTATATTCGGCAATTTTGAATGTAAAACATAAGCATTGTATATTGTGATATCCAGCAAATAGAAAAATATTTTCTTGTACCCCTTTATGCATTTTCTCATAAGTGGAAAACAAGCAAGTTGTTGATCTTGCCTGTCGACACCGCCCATTCCAAAATTGTAATCTATAACACATTTAGGTTTTATTACTTGTTCTTCCTCTCTTTTTTTATTTATTCTAATTTTTCCAGTATCCACCATTTCTTCTCCTGAGTGTGTTGTGCTTATCATATAAACGTCTTTTTTATCGCACCAACGTAATGATAATATTCCTCTACAAGATAAAGTTCTCGCTTCTCCTTTTTTTATTTTGTATTTTGGTAAATTTTTTGGCATATTTTTCCGGTTTTTTCTAACAGTTCCAATTACGTTTGTATCATTTTTTCGCAAGATATCAAAAAGTTCTGGTGATGAATACCAATTATCTAAGAATAATGTATAGCCTTTGCCTAAAATCTGCTGGGCCAACTCCAATACGACATTTTGAGAAGCAGGTGTAGCGGTTCCGGGTATCTTATCTTTGCCTGTATATATTTTGAATTGCGAACAGTACCCCGAATCAGATTCACAGAGTTTGTAAAATTTTATCCCAAATCGTGCTCGTTTGCTTGCAATGAACTGTATATAATTTAGGCGACCTCTGTATTTCATAAGGGATTCGTCAATGACAACGTTTTTATTTGGTGTGTACAATTGTTCAAACTTATTATTTAGGTAGTCAACTATTTTTCTTACTTTACATATTTTATCACCTTTGTCTATTATATTATTATCCACAAAATGAAGGAAATTGGAAATAGCTAGAAAACGTTTACGGGGCATAGTTTTTGAATATATTGGCGTCTCGATAATAGCTCTCTTTGACCAGTACATGTCAATCTTGGATTTTTTTACCTGTGACATAAGTATACATAATGCAAAATATACCTGTAATTCATCAATGGTCACTGGAAACCATTCTTCGCCCACTTTCGAATTTTTCCAACTTGTAGTGTGTGTTGCATATCTGTTGGTTTCCCTAACTATCATTTCAAAGAAATCATCACCAATTATTTGTCTCAATACCGCAAGAGGTGTAGGATTTGCAGTAAGTCTACGCAAAGTAATAGCGTTGATGCCGGGAACTGCCGTAAATATTTTTATATTAGGTATATTTTCCTTTTCTTCCCAATTCCATTCATCCATTGACGAATCTGAATCGTCGCTGCAATATATCAACCTCGGGCGCTTACGAACATTTACTAGTATTGAACTTTCGCTGCTACAATCGCTTGAATCATCAAAATCGGGAAGGTTTTCATTTTCGCTCAAATAATCTTCTTCACTCTCCACATCACTTTCGGTCAATTTATTATATGCACTCATTGGGACGGATAACTAGGATAGGGACAAAATCAACTAATTCATAATTATATTAATTAAATTAAATTACATCTCATAACTAACCTCAAAATTCGTTTAAATCTGACGCGATTTTGCGGACGTCTGAGACACGTCAAAATTAATTTTGACGCTGGGAACAAAAGACGTGTCATAGACGTCTTTGTATGTCAAAGGGTTAATAGAAAATATCATTATATCAAAAAAGTTAAAGCTAGTGAATAAATAAGATTCGTGTATAAATAAAACTTAAAGCTAGTGTGTGGATAAAATAGGTGTATAAATAAAACTTAAAACTTAAGCCTAGTGTACGAATAAAATCAGTGTATAAATAAAACTTAAGCCTAGTGTATGAGTAAAATCAGTGTATAAATAAAACTTAAAACTTAACGGTAAGGTATCCATCAAAAGTACGGTAAACACCCGCGAGAGGGGGATTAAATCAAATTGGTATGACTGTAGGCAACCCAGCTTACAGAGAGGGTAAATTAACTCAGTTCTATTTCCGTACATCTAATACATTCAAGGTTGCGCCTGCGATTCTAAAAGAGAGAGGCTATTATACGTCTGCACCCTGCTACAGCGCGAGCGTGAGAACCGTATTAGAATATGTATTGTGGTTATTTTTTTCGCATCGGTGGCGGGTGAGAAGTTATAAAAAAACACTTCTGCTGTTGCGTTTACACCAAACCCCGCCCAACCCAACCATTTCACGGTCTAGCGAGCGTTGTCCAAACACAGTTGAAGGGCGATATAATCGTAAGCAAGTAATTCCCAAGAAATAATCTCTTGGGGATTATAACTTGAAATTTTCATTATTGTCATACAACAAATCTCCAAAAGCTACCAATAGATTTTATAATGTAGTTTGAAACCATATCTGTTGTTTGGGCCCATTATATAAGTAATACGAAAAAAATTTGAATAGAAAAATTTTGACTTTTTTGACATAACAGTAAGGTAATTTTTGTTCGAAATTAGACTTGAAAAAAATCCACGAAAATGCAAAACATCCGAAAACCCCATTTTATACTCTCAAATAAAGAAAGTAACCTGATGGCCACATTGACATTTTTAAAATTATATTACATACATGAACTTTATTCCAACATACATACGAAACATACATATGTTAGAAAGGGCCATCGATCGAGTCCTTCAGTCCTTTAAATTATATTATTTCGTTTTAGTCTTAAAAATATTGCCCTATATTATAAGTTGTAATGTTTAAAAAGTTTTTAAAATTGATGCCTTATTTCTTTTTACTTTCTGCCTTATAAAATTAATATATGTAAAGGCTTCTGAACACTGCGTAATCTAGCCGGAAGTTTAGATACAATAGTGATGAAAGTAGAGCATACTATAACCCACAGTTCTGTTGTCGGCTCTATCACTATGTCAAAATTCCAATCATCTATTGAAATCAATGTAGAATTTGTAGAGCAATTTTGGAAAAAGTGTATTTTTGGTCAGCCAGCCATTTTAGTTACTGCAAAGTTCAAATTATTTTGGTTGGACATATTGCTTTAAGATTAATTTGTTAAAATATTAATGTAGAATTCCTAAAGCAATTTCTGTAAGAACTGCAATTATGGTCATTATGCTTTGTCTTCATGTTGCTTCAAAGTCAAATTAATTTTCTTTAGGCAATTACAAAGACACGTTATTCATTCTATTATGTCCCTTTTTATGACTCAAATTTCCAATTAGAGAACGGCATATTTACGACAATTATTATAGACGAGACTTAGCAATAAAATATCGTACCTGAGTTACAAGCCAATTAATAATCAATTAAAAAATACAAAATGTGTTCAAAGTAAAACCTCGCCGACATAACATAACCTCATCTGCATTGAAATTCAATATGAACTACAGTGCGGCTGGGATATTATACCCCGAAATCAGGCCAGGGTCCCTCTAGACCCGGGGTTCGGAGGCAGTTCCCTCCTCTGCCTCATTACAGTTACGCCACTGCACAGTGGTCCAGCTGCACTCAAAATCTGGCCAAAATCCTAAATTGCAAAGTCGAAAAGAAGCTTCAAAACTAAGGTAGTTTGAAAGATAAACGTGGATAGCATTATATAATATTAATAATTAAAATAAAGTCGTACCCCATAGTCCATGATGAGCTGTTAAAGTCGTAAGATGTAGTGAGTGTTTTGAATGCATAATAATACGGCTTTCGAATATAAAATTTTCATATTTGTGTACAAAGCATACAGAAGGCCTATGTGGAAAATTATATTGCATTATGTTTCTTAAAAAAGTAAGCTCTTCCAAAAAATAATTTTATTTCTAAAATACGACGTTTCGTTATTAAGATACCCACAATAATCATCATTTTTTTTTTCATTTTTGAGTAGCTTTTCACCTCCCAAAATTAATGAAATATCACACTTAACACTAAATTGTTATTTGAAGTTTAAAACGCGCTGAATGAAAAATGGATCAGCAATTTTGTTTAATTTCATTTTGACTTTAGATTCGTAATCTGCGATCTCGAAAACCCCCATATACTAATTTTCATCGTTTTTTTATGTCATTTCCACATATTTTGCCGCCATATTGGATCCGCCGTTGTGTTTATAGTAATTTTGAATTAGGACTTGTAATCAGCGACGTCAAAAATCCCTATATACCAATTTCTGCACGAATGTAAGTTCATTTGGGATTTTGGCCAGCTTTTTAGGGTAGCTGGACCACTGTGCTGGGGTACCGGTATTTAATTGGCAATATAGTGGGATACCAGTGGGTAAACACTTTTTAAAAAGCAGACCTAAAAATACTTCTATAAAAAAAAAATTGTGGAATAGATAATAAACAGCTCAACGTTAAACAAAAATAAAAAAAAAACAAAAAAACAATTTCCCATTAATACTCTATAAATTATCGGACCAGTGACGGCTCGCGAGGTGACTCTGGTACGGCCGAGGTAGCAGAGATGGCAATACAGATAGATCACGCCGCCAGCCGTCTTTGCAACCGACCTTACCCATCTGTATTGCTACCTCGGCCGTATCATGAGTCACCCCGCGAGCCGTCACTATATCGATCTTAAATTATTTACTAATAAATATCTGGAATTCCCCGATTATGTGGCTATTCTTATTAGCTTGTATACTTTTCAAGTTAGTTTTGTACTCTTCAATGATGAGGGGATCAACAACTTCTATTTATCAAAAATATATGTACATGACGTAATTGATTTATAAATTTTATTGAACGCATTACTAGTATGTCATGTTATAAATCGAAATCGTCGCAGGTACCCTGCCCTCCGGTCCCTCGTTTATTTTTTTTAGTGCAGTTGTAACTCGATACACTAATATGAGTAAGTGCCGCCGTCGCGAGTGACGCAGCAGAAATGTGAATAACATGCGATGTTATTGGGCATGCAGGTGAATATGCATATGGCAAACGATTTGAACGTCGCGCTAAATAAACTCCCCTATCATAACGTATCCCCTAATCCCCGCGCACACTACCATCACGCTCAAGTGGCCGAATGCCCGTACTAGGATGAAGAGCAATAGACTCGCTGCAAGAAATATCTACATAACTTTTTTTATTTCTTTCTGATTGACTATCTTAAAAAGTTGCCACAGGATTATTTTAAAATTTTGCACATATGTTAATTATGTTCCTGTCTAGACAGTAACAAAATTTTATCAAGTTTTGACCAATACTAATGGAAATAGACACAAAAAACATCATTTTATTATTCATTTGTCTCCTAATTCGTTCATATTTTTTTTATTAACTATGATTTTGCCTTCAAATTACGTCATTGCCTAGATGTATGTATTGGTTGGCTACAAGTCAAATTTCACTGTCGTTACTTACTTGGTTCTGCAGTTTGTCTGTTTAAAGTAAAATGTTGCTAACTTTGTTAATAATAAAGACTAAACCAAAACTTAAACACAGAAATAATAATCGATCTTTATATAATATGTTATCAAAATAAACTTTTCGAACAAGTTTATATTTACAAAGATATATTCGATTTCTTGAGCGGCTAATTTAATGGGTACCCTACCCTTAAGCCTAGTGTACGAGTAAAATTAGTGTATAAATAAAACTTAAGCCTAGTGTATGAGTAAGATCAGAGGTAACACATAAAATGTGTTGTTAAAATAAGATAAAATAGAATAAAATGAATCAGACAGTTTACAGGATCACAGTTTTAGATCTGAAAATCTATTTAAAATGCAATCATTGATATTATAATATGCTTTCTTTATTAAGTATGTTTTTAAATTTCCCGTAGGGGAGAGACTTCACTGTCTGTGGCAGAATGTTAAATAATTTAGGCCCATAAAAATTAGTGCTGTTCTGGCACCTAGATAATCTTAATCTTTCGGGGCAGATTTGTTCTCGACTTCTAGTGTTATGTTCATGTACTTGGTTGTGCGTAACATAAGTAGCCGCGTTTTTGAGAACATGCAACAGACATTCTAAAATGAAAAGTCCCGGTAATGTAAGTATTTTGAGACTACGAAAGTGTTCCTTGCATTCATCCCTATACCCTACCCCCGCGACAATACGAACGGCATGGCTTTGCAGACTAAATATTCTAGAGGTAATACTCGAGTGTCCCCAAACCAAGATGCAGTAGCTGATTCTAGACTGGAAAAGAGCATGATATGCAGCCATAAGCGTTGACGGGGGCACAGAATTGCTCAACATTCGAAGCAAATAAGTGACCCCACTGAGCCTCCCGCTAAGTTCCATTTCATGCTCTCTCCAATTCAGCCTGGTATCCAGGCATAACCCGAGGAACTTACAAGACCCGTGTTCGCTATTGCCTACATTAAGTGAAAATGTGAGGTTTACAGTCTTAGAAGTATTGAGAGAGAGCTTATTAGAATTGAACCACTTTAGAGTTTCGCTATTTATGTTTTCTCTGCGTTGCAGTGCATTATCAAAATTTGCAGATTTATTGATTGACGTTGTGTCATCTGCATACATCATTATAGTCCCAGTTTTGATGAAGGATGGCAGGTCATTTACATATATTAGGAATAGAAGAGGCCCCAAGATTGAACCTTCAGGCACACCACATGTGACCTCGGAGAATTCAGATGTGTGATTGTTAAAGACGACGCAGTGAGTCCTATTTCGGAGGTATGAACTTATTAGTCGGCAACTTTCTGGTCTAAAATTATAGAAGTACAATTTTCTAATTAAGATGTCATGAGGAACGCAGTCAAATGCCTTGCTGAGGTCATAGAAAGAAGTCGCTGAATATTGACCCGCTTCAAACCCAGCCATGATTTCCTCGACAAAAGCCACAACTGCGCTCCCCGTTGAACGTCCTGCACGAAATCCGTACTGCTTGTCGGTTAATAGTTCGTTTTCCTCTACAAAACATAATATTTGGTTAAAAAGCAATCAAAACAGCAATATAATATAATATATTCATATCAAAGATTATTTATCAATAGATAATAATAAATAAAGAAGTACTCTTAAGGCAAAATTATTTGCTGTTACAAGATGAACTGTTATGTCATTTTGAATTGCAGTGTTAGTTTTTTAAACCTACAACTACATTTATTACTGTTACGTTTACCTTTACAATTACACTTTTTGAAATCTTGCCAGCAAATAAAGAAGACTTCTAACACATTACCGCAAACATAGTTCCGAGGCTGGAACTTCCGCGACACCTATATTTTTTCATTACACAAGATTTCTGGTAAACAAACTTGCCAATTTCCCTTTTTTACCTAATTTATATAGTTCATCAATAATAATTGTAGAGAATACCGAAATGAGCTACTTATCAAGAACACATTTTTTCGGAAATCTCCTTTTGAGTAAATTAACGATAAAAATGAAATTTATCTTTTATAATTTTAAACGTACTTTCAAAACGCTCTATGTACAATTAAAATACTACCATTTGAATTGAATGTATATGATTAAAGTATAACTGTAGATCATTTTTATACCGAGTGTCTGGGATAAGGGGCGAACATAGGGATTTAACATGTAAAAGTAAATATGTGTAATTATTAGCTCCCCTATTAATTTTAGAGAAAAATCGTAAAGGAATATTTTTTAGAGAATTAAAAATTGTAAATGAATCACCCATTTAATTTATGTTTGTATCAGAATTCACTTCAGAAATAATCAAAATAAGTTGCACAATGTACCATTAAAAAAAACCCTTGCCATGAGTTTGACAAATGTCATGTCATAGTGAAAATAATTATGCTAGTCAGATATCAATTCACGCATTGTAATTACTATGAGCAATAACGTTGGGCTCGTTGTAAAGTGTGAACTATCATTCTTCAGTAAAACAGACAGACTGCCAAAAGTTAAGCTTAGTTTAGTTTTTAGTTAGTTTATTAATTCGCAGCAAATGTTGCTATTTTAAATATTTAAATGCATATTAATGTAAGTATGTTATTCTCCTTAAATAAACTATGGCAAGTCTGCAATCTAATTTTGTTACAAATTAATCTTGATATTCTTTTCTGGGCTATGAATATCCTTTGAATATGACTTCTTTTCCACGCTGGTATATTATAGGAGAGATAGGATATACCTATGAGTAGTATGAGAGTTATGATTAACTCTGGTGGTAAAATTGGTTTTAGTTTAAGAACTGCATAGTAAGCAGTATTTAATTTAGTACACACATAATCAACATGCTGACACCAGGTGAGTTGCTCGTCCTCAGCAATCCCAAGAAATTTGGTGCTCTGATTTAAATTAACAATTTGTGTCTTTCTATTAAAAAACTGAATGTTTACTGTTTTATTGTTATATGGAAGTAAATTATTATCATTCATTATGGTCTGTATTTGATCGATCCTGCATTATTTCGCAGAATACATGCCTCCTTTCTTCATCCACTAACAGTATCTCCTGATGGCATTGATGTTTTTAAGAATGATAACCATGCTTCTTCAGAATTTTCTGTACAGACATGTTGCACTCACGAGCAATGCATCGTATGCAAGTTGTTGGTTTAGCATTTATCAAACCCAAAACTGTTTCTTCCAATTCATCGTTGTTTCTTCTGTTCCGTTTGCATGCAATGTCACGAACTCAGACGCCACTGCAAAATGTTTTGATAATGAATACGCTCTCTTCATTGGAATAACTCAGATTATTTTTCATAGTAATTACAATGCGTGAATTGATATTTGACTAGCGAAATTATTCTCACCATAACATGACATTTGTCAAAGTCATGGCAAGGGTTTTTATTAAATGGTAAATGGTAAAACTTATTTTTATTATTTCTGAGGTGGATTCTAGTACAAATGTAAATTAAATGGATGATACATTTATACATTTTAATTCTCTAAAAAATATTCCTCTACGATTTTTCTCTAAAATTAATAGGGGAGCTAATAATTACACATATTTAATTTTACATGTTAAATCCCTATATTCGCCCCTTATCCCCGACACTCGGTATAATCAAAGTCAGAGAAAGTAACATGATGGCCACATCAACATTTTTGTTATTAAAATGTTACTTAACCCTTTTTATATGTGATCAGTACATGAAACCCATTTAACTTCTGATACTTCTCAGTTCTGCTGCAGTGGCGCATTCTGTTGAAAAATCTGCCAAATCTAATGATAGAGGCCCTATCTGGGACTGTTATAATGCCATTATATAATTTTTGAAAAAAATAAAGGTAACCCTTTCTTCCACCAAGTTCTTCTTTTTAGCTTGTATTTTAAGATTTTTATTTACAATATTGTTTTCTTTGTATTTGCGCCTTCCTACTTGCTTTAAAATTTTCCAAATTCTCTTCAGAATTTTCTATTATATTGTCATTTTTACAATATCCACGTCGACTGAATCATCGAAATTTGATCATGTTTAAATCGCTCCATTATGTTTTCTAGTTCTCCCTTGCTTTTTAAATTCACAACAACTTACTTGGGAAGCAATAAGGTTTTTAAGCCAATTTTAATAGGAGAACCAAACATAGCTTCAAAGGGACTGCATTTAATTCCTTGACGGTATGCTCTATTTTTTATCGATTGAACAAATCGAAAACCTTGATGCAAGTTGCATGTTTTATATTTTTCATAATTATCAGATATACCTGCGAGCCCTGGAGAATATTTAAAATGACCAGTATATTGAATAAATTGCTAGATCTTTATTAAAATCTCCAATATTAATAGTAATTATGCATATTGACTGGTAATTATGCATAATTTCAGAATTAATCAAAATGACCGTAACATATATACTATATAGGGTGTTTCTAAATTGATGCGAAACATTTTAAAGGGTTATTTTTCAGCAAAAATTAAGGTAGGTCTTTCATGGGACGACCCATCCTGGCCGAAAATTTAAAATTCCCGCAAATTTTGTCCATCCCTACCATACCTACCCATGAAAAGGCGATGATTTCCGATGTTTCAGTTCGAGCCCGGCGCGGCACGCTGCAGTGTGGGCAAATCTCGCCAAGCGGGTCTAGAATAATGACGGATTTAAGTTCGCAACACTTATAATCTCCTAAATCTAATTGTGTCATAATTCTCAACTATTGTAGCATATTAAATTCTACTGTTTTAACAAACTAACCCTACCCTAAGCATAATCACTTTATATTTTTGCAATAATTACTTGTGGTTAAAACATGTTCGATTTTTAAATTCACTGTAAATATGAATTACTTCCAGTTAATCATGTTTTTTTGTATTGCAAAATTTATTGAGTAAAGCTATATCAAGATTTATTATAGAAAAAAATATAAATATCTGAAACACATTACTTGAAAACATTATAATCTCAGAAATTAAAAGAATTCTCCTGACGACTCGACGGCGACTTCGGTTATCTTCTGACAATCACTGACGTGCTCGCCACGACGTTCGTACATCATTTAAACTAGAGATGCCACGAATATTCGGTTACTATTCGGTATTCGGCCTATTCGGCTACTTTTTCCAATATTCGGTATTCGGCCGAATGTTGCGTACTATTCGGCCGAATACCGCATACCCAATTTTGAAAAAAAAAACACATTATTAAAAAAAGTATTTATTTATTTTCATCACAAAATATTACATTTAATACTTAAAACCTGTCAATGGTAAGTTGTGATGAATGAAAACAATTTTTTCAGCGTTTGTTGATAGCAAACGATTGCGCTTTTCTTCATAAACTATACCTGCTTCTGAAAATAGCCTCTCACTATACACACTACTGCCAGGAGACGATAGATAAATCTTAGCGAATTCTGTCAGCCTTGGATACTGTTTTGCGTTTACTGACCACCATTTGTAAGAGTCTGCCGTTCGATGTAGGCGAGCGGTTTTCATATAAAAATCCAGCTCATTTGCAATAGCACTTTTCTTATCCACATCCTCATCATTTTGCATATTTTCTGTAGCAATTTCCTCAAAACAGTTCCAGAAACTGTCGTGTATTTCAATGGTTTTATCATTTTCATTAATATTTCTTTTCTTTCGAAGTGGAGAAAAATCATCATCACTATCAGTACTACTAGACTCATCACAACTAATTTTCAGAGCTTCTAAAAGAATTTTTTGTTTTGCTCTTTGAGTTTGAACTAATCCCAGGAAACCGGTTTTGAAACGCGGGTCAAGAAAAGTGGCAACCAGATATTTGTCATTCTCATCTAAGTTGAACCGTGTTTCAAGCTCAACTTCATTCAACAATGTGACAACATGTGGAATCACTTCAGAGATGCAGGAAATACCTGAGCTGGTTATTTTCGTAATCTCTTCGAACGGTTTGAGGAGTTTGACACATTGTTCCATTAGCTCCTACTGAGAAGATGTTAAATTGTTTAAACACTCGTGATCAGTTATGTACAGAGAAACAGCTCGCTTTTGTTCTAATAATCGGTCCATTAAATAATATGTAGAATTCCAGCGTGTGCTTACATCTTGTACTAGTTGATGATTTAGCAAGTTAAGTTCTTGGCGAATTAATTTCAACTTTTCTTGTGCTACACCAGAGTGGTTAAAATGGGTAACAATTCGTCTCGCGACATTTATCATCTCTGTTATTTCCGTTTGAGACTGTAGCGATACTTTGACAGCTCGTTGCAGTGAATGAATGAAGCACTTGGCAGAATCATATTCTGCGTCTCGTACACCTTTTATCATATTAGCTCCACTGTCATGGACAAGTAAATGGATCTTGTTATGAGGAATATTAATATTCCATCTTTCTGCAATAGCATTGAGTTCTTTTGCGATATTGGTACCAGTATGTGAGCCAGCAAACGGCTTCATCGCTAAAACGCCATGTTCATGAACAAACTCTGAAGATATCCAATGCGCAGTGAAACTCAAGAAACTTTGGTTATTGTGCTGACATGTCCACATATCAGACGTCACGGATACAGCTGTTGCTCGCGAAATACTAGCTTCAATTTTAGAGCAAATTCTATTATATATATCAGGAATAATTTTCTCGGTCATGTAAGTGCGTCCAGGTATTTTGTATTGAGGTACTGCCTTTTCCATAAGCCTTTTAAATCCGACTCGTTCAACAAGTGACAATGGTTCATTGTCTAATGCAATCATTTCATCGATTAAATAATGATATTTTATTGATTTCACATCATTTATATCCCATAAAAATTTCCTTTCGGTTGTTTCCTTCAGAGTTAACTGTTTCATTCCTGACGTACCTGGTACTGCCATTATCTTGGTAGAAGTAAGAGTACCATCATTTTTGCTACCACTTGTCGAGGGAACCGCAGTTAACGTAGCGTACTGCTCAGCATGTTTGCTTTTAAGGTGTTTTTTCAAAGAAGTAGTAGCTGTGAACAAGAAAAAAACGGAACACAATAATTAAACAATGAAATATCTGACATCAAAAAGGGAATTCTTGAATAGTACTAGCTTAAATTATTATTATATTATTTTTATTAGTATTATTCTGGCTTCACTTAAGCCTCTGAATTCCAAAGATAATAAATAAAATGTATATTTAAAAATACGACTTATTTATATAAAGTTTATTCAACGAAATCAAACTTGTAAAATAAAGTACCAGCAAAAATAACAAGAAATAGAAAAACTACAAGGGCTAAATACCAAATATCACTAAAATTGTTTCACTTATTAACATGTAATAAGATTTTACTTACTTGCTTTCTTTCCTTCTCCACCACGCGAGATCTTGTTTTTACACAGCAAACACACCGCCAGTCTATTATCTTCACTACAAATCTTATAATATTTCCAAACAGGCGATTTTTTATTAAATTGTGCTATTTTGTAAAGCTTATGGCGATATTTTTTAATAATAAGGACTAAGGACTATTAGTTGTAACCCAATTTGATATATGAATGAACAAGTAATGCGCGTCGTGACACGATCTAATCGCAAAAGAAGCAAATACGCACGCTGCGTCGCTCACGCACATACCGCAGTGAGACAGGTCGTAGCCTGTCACTGCGATGTGTACACATATTTTGCCTTACATTCGTCCGCCGAATATTCGGCGCTTCGGCCGAGAGCATGGCCGAATATTCGGTATTCGGCAAAAACACTATTCGTGGCATCTCTAATTTAAACCTCGAGACACCAATACATGGTGGGAGAAGAAGCGCGTACTGGTCGGGTATGTCCGCCCGAAACTCACTTTCCTTGCCCCGCAGAGGGGTAAAAATAATTTTCGGCCAGGAATGACGCTCCCCTGACATAATGTTTTGTTCAAAATCCCTTCCTCTATAAGTTACAGCCGTCTGAAGTTATTTCAAATATCCACTATGGGAGAATTTAGAAGAATGAAATTTGACAGATAACTGTTTCTAATAAAATTTCACTTTTTGACGAATTTAATTTCATTTAATTTATTTTTGAATTTATGTCAAATTGATCTAAGCATTATTTTATTTTTTTGTGATCAAACTAACAATTTTAGGAGAAAATGTGAAGAGACAACAAAGTTGCAGATTTAATCCCTCCATTTAAATCAATTTTGAAATAGAAAAACGAAGACGCATTAAAAAGTTCTGATGCTAACTATTACAGGGGTCGATTTTTTCACCCCCTTGCAATAATATTTTAGGATTACAAAAATTGTCAAAAAGTGTCACTTTATTAGTTAGTATTAGTGACAGTTATCTGTCAAATTTCATTCTTCAAAATTCTTTCATAGTGGATATATAAAATAGAATCATTTTTTTTCTTAACTTCAGAGGGCTGTAACTTGGAGAGGAAGGGGTTTTGAACAAAAAAATATATGAAAGACCTGCCTTTTGATGAAAAATCACCCTTTAAAATCAATTTAGAAACACCCTGTATACAGATTGGTGGCGGCTACAAGGAACATAGGACATGTATGACAGTTATGCATTTACACCATGCACCTTGATAGTTTTGTTTAAATAAGTGCGCTGTCAGTTTATTTAGTTGTAAAATTTATTTTTGTTCCAATAAATACATATGAATTTCTTGAGAAAATACAGATTATTAAATGGATTTACACCGGCAATTCAGTATTTAGGTACCCAGTTATAATATCTGCGTGGGTTGTCATTATTTGATTTCTCCATTACGTCTTCTCAAAATTGCATTCACCTTATTTAATCGGCGGGGTGGATTTCTTGAGTTTTTGACAATTTATAGGAACGATATCCGTTTTGCTTCAAAATATTTAATACGGTAGTATGGTGCAAATGAACCCGTCCTCTTTTCTTTTCTCTTTCTGGAAGACTGGCACGAATTCTCTTCTACAGCAGCACAAATTCTTAATTCGTCAAGTTCCTCCTGTTCCACAGTTTTAGGTTGAGGCTCTTTTGTGGTTTTTCGAAGACAAACATACTTTTTCCCAAAATTCTGCAAAATTCGGTCTATTGTACAAGTATTACATTTAATAACCATTTACTTTAACAAAAATACATTTGACAACTAAATAAACTGACAGCGCTCTTATATAAACAAAACCATCAAGGTGCATAGCGCAAACGCATAACTATCGTGCATGCCCTATGTTTCTAGTACCCGCCACCAATCTGTATATCTTGGGAGAGAATGCTATTTTCCCTTGGTGCACTGTATCCCTCAGGTTTTCGCCCTCGGGAAACAAATTTGCACCTTAGAAGAAAATTACTCATTTCTCTGCCTTGATATATAATCTACTATTATTTTACAGTATATTCAATGCTTTGTTTTTAATTTTTAATTTTGTTTAGGTTGACGAACACATTCACAAATATGTATTAATATTTGAACTATATCGGGTGTGTATAAATTGCCGGTTAATCTACACGTCACGAGATTCTTCCAAAAATTCTAAGCGCTTATCTGTCTAAAATGTACCATGCATTCTGAGCCTTCACGGGGTCCTCAAAGTTTGAACATCCAGTCGTTAAATATTCAACAGTAATATAACGAGTGCCTATGATTTTGCCGGCAATTATTAGCGGCAGGATCACGATTGCTTGTTGCGACGAAAATCGAAGTGCACTGCGAAGCAGGAGTGCCGATTTTCTAGAAGCAACAAGCAAGAGTGATACAGACGCTAATAATTGCCTAGGAAAAATCAGTCACGAGTTAGATTCGGGAAGACAATTGGCCGAACAGAAAGTTCACACTTCATAATATGAAAAGTTAAATTTAGTGACACCAAGTGTCAGACGTGTATTATTCTGCGCCACAATAATTGTAGTAAAAATTAGCTTACCACAATTTTGAGAAATGCCTATGAATACTATTACTGATGAAAGCACTAATACTTCACCCGAAAGGGGCAAACTACTTAAAAGTCCGGCAATAACTGACGTTTTATATGTTATATTAGATATTAGATACCACCCAGGGTTAATTGCCATGCATAATATGCAGCGTCCTCTGTTACGCATCGTAATTACAATTTTATTGGATCATCTCATTAACGTTATTCGATTTCATTGGTTAGTAAGTAAATGAGGGCAATTGTCGTTATTATTAAATATTAATTTACAGAAAACTCTGCAATTGCGGTAGTATGGCTAGTTTGAAAATTATTATCTATCTATCTAGCACCTTCTACTCTGAACCAACCCACATAATGAATCATGAGATTATTGAAAAAACAGGACAGCAAATGAATGCGATGTTGCCTAATGTACATTTCTTTTGAGTGGCTCCTGATGGCATATGTGGCATGATAGAATATTTTTTCATCTACATTTTTTATTCAGAATTCTAGGAAGAATATCGCCACGTGTAGATTATCCGCCAATTTATACACACCCGAAAACGTGTATTTTATTCGTATTAAGGAACGATGCAAATTTCAGCAAGATACAAATACTGTTAACACTAATAATGTGTCGACCCTCTTCTATTTGTTACACATTCAGCTAGCCGATTAGGCATACTTGAAATGAGCGAATCTATGCTAGCCTGAGGTATACTATCCCATGCTTCTAAAATCCGTTGTTGAAGGCCATTTTCATTGTTTGGGGGCGGCTGTAAATCATGTATTCTTCATCCATCATATCCCACCCATGTTCGATTGGTGACAAGTCTTATAAACTCTATAGAAACCCTTGCGGTATGTGGCCGCGCATTATCTTACCGAGAAATTGGATTTTCTATTTCTTGCAGATATGGCTGTAACACTGGATCATGCACTTTGTTAATGTACGGATGTTCCCTGATCAGAGGAGATCAGAGGAGATCAGAGGAGATCCGCTTCCATGGCAGATAGCCCCCCCACCATCACACCTTGAGTGAGAGCAGTATCTCGTACAGAAAACTGCAAATTGCATCTTTCTCCAGGACATCTTCTAACCAATTTGCGACCATCAATAAACCCATCAGTGTTGCCACAGCTTGAAAATTAAATTCGGTAGACGTCATCGGTAAAATTCGGTAGATTTCGGTAGAATAAAAAAAAACAAAAATCTTTAATCAAATGTAAAAAAACTATTTTTAATTAATAACTTGTTTTATTACGCTAATAAATTACGAAAATAACAAAAAAAC
This sequence comes from Ocypus olens, assembly GCA_910593695.2. Lineage (NCBI taxonomy): Eukaryota > Metazoa > Arthropoda > Insecta > Coleoptera > Staphylinidae > Ocypus > Ocypus olens. Next base: position 22,691,436 of record OU343056.1, read on the forward strand.
ATTAACTATAAAAACTTTAAACTACGAAAATACCAATAAAAACTTTAAACTACAAAAATAACAAACAAAAAATATATTAAAACCATTAAACTTTGAAAATAACAATTAAAAAAATTGTAACTATGAAAATAACAAAAAATACATATACAATAAAAACGCTTACACAAATTTGAAAAAGGTTGTTTCTACGCATGCCTAAAAATATATAATCACCTTCCCATTGCAATTAAAAATATTGTTAATTATAATAAAATGAAAGCAGCTACTTATAAGTTACTCTGTAATATGGAACCATATTGTATAGCGGATTATTTTTCTTGTAAAATTATTAGTATGTAATATCAGTATTTGTCTGACGTTTTACATGTACATACAAATATATTCATGCGTTTGTAAAGTGTAAATAAATATATATTATTATTATTATTAAAATCTATCCCAACTAAAATAATTCACCTTAAGTAATTTTGCAATTTGAACAAATATGCGAGACAAATCAACAATAGTAAGGCTCAAGCTACATGACTAAGGGCCGCTTTTACAATAGTCGGTTAAATTAAGGTTAACACTATCTCCGGATTAAATGCGAAAATACGCTTTTACAATGCCTAGTTAAAGCAAGGTTAGGGTTAAGAAGCAGATAACTCGCAGTTATCTTATCCGGAGCTTGGAGCAGCAGATAAATCTCGGGCAATGCGCACAGCAAGCACACGCACCATACCGGCATTATAGCGATCTGCAATCGGTATTACATACAGGGGCCGTTAGAGGGCGATAAACTAGTTTATAAAAAACATGCATTCTGGCATATTTCTAGGTGGAATATTGAAAAGAAGCTCGAGGGGGTCAAGGGTCGCATCAATTATTACAAACACAACTTTCTAACCTTTCCGCAAGCAAAACGAAAAATGCCAATTCTATAAACTACGCAACCGCATGTATCCTCAATGCTGCCAACGTTGGCGTTTCGGGAGAAAATCTATCTAAGCGTTTGTAAAAGGCAACGTGCGTTAACTGAGAGATAAACGATGGGATTAGTTAAAGAGGGTATAAGTTAACCATCATTTATCCGACGATTGTAAAAGCGGCCCTAAGGGCCGCTTTTACAATTGTCAGTTAAATTAAGGTTAACACTATCTCCGGACTAAATGCGAAAATACGCTTTTACAATGCCTAGTTAAAGCAGGGTTAGGGTTAAAAAGCAGATAACTCGCAGTTATCTTATCCGGTGCTTGGAGCAGTAGATAAATCTCGGTTAACTCGCAGGCAATGCGCACAGCAAGCACACGCACCATATCGGCATTATAGCGATCTGCAATCGGTATTACATACAGGGGCAGTTAGAGGGCGACAAACTTAGTTCCTAAGAAACATGCATTCTGGCATATTTCTAGGTGGAATATTGAAAAGAAGCTCGAGGGGGCCAAGGGTCGCAACAATGATTACAAACACAACTTTCTAACCTTTCCGCAAGCAAAACAAAAAATTCCAATTCTATAAACTGCGCAACCGCATGTATCCGCAATGCTGCCAACGTTGGCGTTTCGGGAGAAAATTTATCTAAGCGTTTGTAAAAGGCAGCGTGCGTTAACTGACAGATAAGCGATGGGATTAGTTAAAGAGGGTATAAGTTAACCATCATTTATCCGACGATTGTAAAAGCGGCCCTTATTTGATTAAACAATGTACCTTTCAAACTATTGTTAACCTGTTTCGCAGATTTTTTCAATTTTGATTATGTAAAACATTATTCAGCTAGACTGTTTACATATTATTTATTTAATTTGTTTAATAATTTTGGTGTGATTTCAAAAGTGTAGCAATTCTTATCTCCAATAAATTGTTTTGTATGGAGCAGACCTGATATTGATTCTGCATTTAATTGATTGCTTTTATCCGTTTTAATTAAATTAATTGCAGAGAAAATTCTCTCAACATTTGCCGATGAGCGAGGAAGACAAAGAATGTTCTGAACAAAATTTGTTAATATTGGAAAAGCAGTCACTTCATTACCCAATTTCATCAGCGTTAGTGTTTTCCAAAAAATTTCGACATCATTGCTAAATGTTTGCATTTTAACATTGTCACGTAGCAACAACCTCCATTCCGAATCGAGTGCTTGAAGCAAACGGGGATTCACCAGATTCGGAAAGAGTGTTGCCACGCCAACAACAGAATTTATACTTCCGCTTTTTACTACCTCAGGGTTGATAAAAGAACACTTTTTTAGGTTATTAATTTTCAAAGGAAACCTTGCTATAATTTGAGCACAACCTTCAATATAAAAATCTAAGCACCCTAATTTAAAAAATGTTTTTTGTTTTCTTCAATTGTCATTTGCTGCAAAGAAGCAGCAACATTTGCTCCAAAATATAAGTTTTCATTTGCTAAAAAATAATTTGGATTTTTAAAATCAATTTTGTCAATTGGAGTCGATAAAATGTATTCTCGTTTAAGGAAACAATCAAAAATGGTTCTTAATATGCTGCTTGCATTATCATACAAGATATACAATTCTTGCGATTCTGATTGCATTTGTCGATGTAATATAATATAAAATAACGGTAATGAAAAATCTAAAAATTGGAAAAATAATTTCGTTGTCGGAGCGTTTAATTTTGTTAAAGTATTTTCCGAAGCCAATACATCCTTTTTCTTGACAGCATCAATAAAATATAATTTAAGGGCATTATATTGCTCCAAAATTCGATTGATGACACTATGAACAGATAGCCACCGAGTTTGGTAAGGATGCAGAATTTTATGAATTTTTATATTACAAAAAGATTGAAATTCTGCAAACTCGGCAATTCTTTCAGGACTTGAACTAAAATAATTGTACACATCTCTTGTTAGGTCTTTGACAAATCTTGGTAATTTTTGGCAGGCATATAAAGCACATAAATGAAATGAATGGCATATACATTTCATAATATACAAAAAAGGTATATCATTCTTTAACAAAGCCATAACCGAGTGATGTGCCCCCATCATGACATTTGCCCCATCTGATGCGAATCCAATAAAATTTTCCTTGTATGGAATATTATTACAATTAAATTTTTCTACAATTAAATTATACACAGTCATTGCATCAGCGTTGCCTAATTTAATTAATGCAAAAAAACAGTCCTTAATAATAAAATCTTTTAAATACCGAACAACTAGACACAGATGTTTTTCAGTACTGCGATCCATTGACTCGTCTATTATGAGAGAAAATTTCTTATGTCTCAAGTCCTCACAAATATTCTGAAAATCTTCATTACCCATTATAGACCTTGTGATGGAAGTGGTTTTTGTCCTTCTGCAAGCCAAGCCTGCTGCTATCTTTGAATCGGGGAAAGCAGCTGCACATAATTTTGGATGATGTTACATAATTAAAAACGGCAAGTTGTGTTCTGCTACAAAAGCCGCCAAACGAATTTCTGCTATAAAAAGAAAATAATTGTTTATATTTAATATTTAACTACATACCTTCTTTAATATTATTTTGCAGCAATGTTTTCGCAGAAGTGTCCACGGTAAATTTTGCAATTGATGGCTGTGAACTTATTATTTTTAATTTATTTTGATGAAGCTTTGAATGTGTATGTGTAATTATCGCATCCTTCCCACTTGTTATATTAATGTCTTTGTTACAACTTTTGCATTTTGCAAACTGTATCCCTTTTCCACTTTTGGTAAGCCACCCTTTAAATTCTGCAATATCTTCCCAGTCTGCCTTATATGTTTGAGAATATTTTTTTTTCTTTTTATACCGCTACTGGATTCTCCAAACTGGCCACTATCACTGTCACTATTACTCATTTTATTAGGTATATAAGAAAAACTATTTAAAAATATACGTGAATACGTGTACACGCGCGTGCTGTGTTCGGTGCAATCAAGTGAATCAAGTTTATCAAGTAGAAGTATCAAAGAACGAGAGATATAATTCAGGGAAGAACCGCTCTTATTGCTGTTAAAATAGAAAATTGTGATTCCCCGATGACGAGAACAAAGCGTCTAGTATTACTAAGTACCGAAGTATGAGACACGCAGCGAGAAATATAATTCGGAGAAGAACCCCTGATATTGCTGTTAAAATAGGTCGTAATAAGTGTTTCTCCGAGGACGAGAACAAAGCGTTATGTTACCAATTTTTGCTATTGAACGGATTTAAACTATGCCATTTATTACATTTAAGTTATATTATATTATAAGATAGAGTATAAGCCAAAATTAAACTTTTATTCCGAATATTTCGCATAGGTGCTAAAAATAAAGAATATATTTTTTCAATACAGTGCGAGTCTCTAACTTGGAATAAATTCAGTAAATCAAACAAAGTTTATTTTTCGGAAATATGCTCGGACACGTCGATTAGTATTTTAAATTGCGCTCTTTTTGTTGTAATAAAATTTTATACAGCGTGTCCCAAATTTGAGATATGACGTCATCGACTATTTTTTTTAATAGCAACCCTAATTTTTTTATCACTATTTTTAAAGAGTATATCAAGTTACATATGTGTGCCAAATTTCAAATTTTTATTTTCTGTCATTTAGAAGATATTTAACAAACAGTATCAAATTTGAAAAATGAATTCAACTTAATAGTCTTTCTTCAATAAATGCTCAAAATGTTGTCCATTTTCTAACTGACAATACCCTAAACGGAACTGAAACTCGTTTTGAACATTTCTAATTACTTCGGGGGAAATAAGTCTACACTCCTGTCTTATTCGTTCTTTCAACTCCTCAAGATTTGGCGGTTTGGTCTTAAAAACTTTGCTGTTCAAGTACCCCCATAAGAAAAAGTCCATAGGTGTTAAATCCGGAGACCTGGGTGGCTATTCAACTGGTCCTCTTCTGCCAATCCATCTTCGTGGAAATACATTATCCAGGTACTCACGGACACGCCTTGCAAAATGAGGAGGCGCACCGTCCTGTTGAAACCAGATGTTTCTATACGGGACGTCAGCTTCTACAGGGCAAGGAAACAAAATAGCCAAACTCGGAATTAGCTCTTCCTCCAAGAATTGTAAATATCCCGCTCCATTGAGATTATTTGGAAAGAAAATTGGTCCTAAAATTCGATCACCAACAATCCCTGCCCAAACATTAACCTTTTCTGGATATTGAGTGTGGCCTTCCCTCATCCAGTGTGGGTTCTTGTCTGCCCAATAACGGCAATTTTGACGATTTACCTCACCATTTAACATAAACGTTGATTCATCGGAAAACAATATATTTTCTATTTTTCGAACATTTCTATCTAGTAGATCCATCATTTTTTTGCAAAACTGAAGTCTTCTATCCGGATCATCTTCGGTGAGTTCCTGTCATTTTATAAGGATGAAATGTTTGCTCTCTAAGGATTCTTGACACTGAAGACTGGCTAATTTTGAGTTCCCTAGCCATCTGCCTAGAGGAGACATGATGATTTTCCTGAACAGAGAGAAGTACATCAATTTTGACCCCTTCACTCAGCGCATTCTGACGATGATTATTCGTTTTTCTTAAATGCCCATTTTCCCGAAACTGACTTTCAATCTTGCTTACGGTACTTTGAGATATGGCTGGTAAGTCAGGATACTTCTCTCTAAATAAATAAATAACTTCATTTTGTGTTCTTGTCCTATCTCCATAGCCAATCATCATTAAAATTTCGATTTTGTGGGTTTCAGTTAAGTACGGCATGTTAGTATAATTTTTCGACCAACGGTGAACAACAGTCAACACAACAATGGAACGACTAATACTCTCCTCACTCGAATATGCGTGGAATGCGATGCTACACTTCTTACTTGTTTTTATAACTAAACGTCAAAATGATAAACGTCAGTTTGAAAAAAAAATGACAAACCAGCACGTTTTGGCATTCCAGTTTTAAAATGCATAAAAATTCGATTAAGGTGACTTGATTTCTTCATTCTACAAATTTGATAATGTTTGTTAAATATCTTCTAAATGACAGGGAAAAAAAATTGAAATTTGGCACACATGTGTAACTCTTTAAGAATAGTGATAAAAAAATCAGGGTCGCTATTAAAAAAAATAGTCAATGACGTCATATCTCAAATTTGGGACACGCTGTATAAAATTTTATTACATCATAAAGAGCGCAATTTAAAATACTAATCGATGTGTCTGAGCATATTTCCGAAGAATAAACATTCTTTGATTTACTGAATTTATTCCAAGTTGGAGACTCGCACTGTATATGATATTTAATAAAAAAAATAATGTAAAAATCCACACATTTTTCGAAATTTCGGTAGAAATTAACTTATTTCGGTGGATCGGTAGATGAGTTGCAAAATCGGTAGATCTACCGAAAATTCGTCACTAAAGATGACTTGACTCCATTGCACATTTCAATGCAACCTCTCGTTACATCATTGTCGCCGTGCAGTAGGCGTGGAGCTAGAGGTAAACAAAGCAGTGGTCGGTATGATCTGTGCCAAAAAGATCGATACGTCGATCATAAGGAGATTTGATGATCAGCTAATCCTCTCCACCTATCACCAATTTCACTTGTTGATGAAAAACGATCCTAAAGAGCCACAAGCCGAAAAGTATGGTCATCACGATAAATGGTGAGTCTATGACATCTGGGACGCGTTCCTTATTATTTTCTGACAATCTTTGCCAACATAAGGAAATTGTGACGACACTGCGTCCCACGCTAGCGGCAACATCACGAATTGATAATCCGGCTTCTCGCAGACCGATTATTCTACCACGCTCAAACTCGATTAACTGATAGAAGTTTGCACGATATCGTACAGGAGGCATTATTTCAATTTTAATGTGTTTACTTAGTAGGCTTACAACTATGATTCGCACTGACACTTAAGTAACTAATGTCGAATGAAAAGAATAGTTATTTAGAGTAAGAGTGAGGAAGGTGAAGTTTCGATCAAGCGAATTGCGTGTTCGATGATGCAATTCAAGTGAACGAAAGCGGCCTTACTCTCGAGTGCTGTATTTGGTTTCTTCGATGGCTCCCCAGAAAGTCTGTAACTTTATATTCAAAATTTTAAATAACGATAAATCACATGTTCGGAGTCATTTGTTGCTATAAAAAAAAACAAAAGCAAAATAAACAAAGTTCTGTAATGTCAATAAAGTAGTAACGTGTAAATTGTGGAAGATGTGAAAATGGATGAAGTTCTTTTTTTTATTAAACTGTTTTTATAGTTTACATTTTTTTTTAATTGATATGTACCGGGTGACCCAGGGATCTGTAAAAGCCCCATAACTTATTTGCTATTTGAGATATCGACTTCTAGTTTTCTTGAACTGATATCCACATTTATTCTACATATTTTAAAACAATGTATGTTTTTGTACAGGGTGTTCCAATATACATAACAGAACAAAGTTATGTTTTTTTAAATGGAACACCCTTTATTTTATACTTTATTTTCAACCCTCTTGAGAAGCTGATAAAAATAGTATAAGATAGTATGTGTCTATTATGGACGGTTGGTTAGTTATGGGCAAATTTGTGGCAAAAACATGTGCTCATTGAAAACATTGCAGAAGCGATCCTAGCAAAGATAGCATCATTAGTTGTACACTAGAAAATTTCCCACATCATAAAGAATAATACACATCGGCTTTGGTTCTCTTTTATTTATGGTGCTATACAGGGTGTCAACATACGCAAAACAATGGATAACTATTTTTTTTCAAATAGTTATCCATTGTTTTGCGTATGTTGACACCCTGTATAGCACTATGAATAAAAGAGAACCAAAGCCGATGTGTATTAGTCTTTATGATGTGGGAAATTTTTTAGTTTATAAATAATGATGCTATCTTTGCTAGGAACGCTTCTGCAATATTTTCAATGTGTACATGTTTTTGCCACAAATTTGCCCATAACTAACCAATCGTCCATAATAGACCCATACTATCTCATACTATTTTTATCAGCTTCTCAAGAGGGTTGAAAATAAAGTATAAAATATAGGGTGTTCCATTTAAAAAACATAACTTTGTTCTGTTATGTATATTGGGACACCCTGTACAAAAACATACTTATTTTTAAAATATGCAGGATAAGTGTCGGTACCAGTTCAAGAAAACTAGAAGTCGATATCTCAAATGGCAAATAAGTTATGGGGCTTTTACAGATCCCTGGGTCACCCGGTATTTGAATACATTAATTTTATTCAAATCAACTGTTGATTATTCTGCTTTTTTTATTGAACTGTTTATTTATATAGGAGATATTTTTAAATTCAACTTTTTCTTTATAGATTTTTGTAATTTTAACTTTTTGTTTATTGGTTATTTTCGTTTTAAATTTAACTGTTTTTTATAGATTAATTCTTTAAAATCTTTACAGATCATTTTTTAATGGATACAATTTTTTTAAATTTCACTGCATATTTATAGATTTTGTTCAAGAAAACTATACCGGGTGTGGCACTTAAGACGCCTCGGACCATAACTCCTTTACGATAAAAGCTATCGAAAAAAATCTAAGAACAAAGTGGTGCATAGTTACCGTCGCTATGTTTCAAAAATATTTCTAATCATCAGTGGCGTGCCGTACTCCAGTGGCGTACCAAACTTATGTTTTTTTTAATGGAATGCCCTATTTTTTATTGCAGATTTGGAAAGTGCTCGACGAGTACTTATTTTTTTATCTAACATGTTATACCCTTCACTTTAGCGGTTTCGCTGTTATAACCCCTTCTTTCAAAATTGCGCCCCTTTTTTGAGATTGTTTTGTAGAGAAACTAATTGACGCCGGCGCCTAAATTTTGAATTGAGGTACAGGTTAAGACCTCGTATACCTTCACATAATTTTTTTTCGGGTAATTTATGGAAAAAACATAATTTTTGATTGATCTTCGCATGTTGTCATTTTTTCCGAAAATTTTAAATGGCACCCCCCTAAAAAAATTACGGCGTTGTACAGCCAAAACTCTAAATTTTTCATTGGTGTAAAAAAAAAATTACACATTGCATAACAAAATTTCGGAGAAAAAAGGAATTTCATCGCAAATGTCGGGAAACGTTTTCCGTTCCCAAGTGTGCCATGAGAAAACAAAAGATTGGTAATTGTCAAAGTAAATTATTAGACGTCAGTAGCAGCCATAAGTCATTTTTGATAAACGTTCTAAAAATGTTCCGAACTCAAGAGGAAATGGTTGACATGATATTTATTCTTGGAGAATGTAACAATAATTGTTTCTTGGCATCACGAGTGTACGCTGCGAGATATCCGCACAGGGCACATCCAAATGAACGTGCGTTTCAAAAAGTGTTGGAGAGATTTACTACTACGGGAAGTGTGAAACGGCCAAGGAGAGTTAGAAAGAAGGCAGTTATTACCGAAAATAATGAACTGCAGGTTCTGGAGGCAGTTATTGAAGATCCTCATACTAGTATCCGTGATATTAGTAGGAATCACGATATTTCAACGCGATCCGTACATCGTGTTCTTAAAAAGTACAAATTCCATCCATTTAAGATTCAACTGCACCAAGAATTGCAACCTCAAGATTTTCATGCGAGGCAAGATTTCTGCATGTGGGCTATCAACAAAATTGAGCAGGAGGAATCATTTCTTATGCGCGTATTATTTTCTGATGAAGCAACGTTCCATAGAAATGGGCATGTCAATCGCCACAACTACCATTATTTCGCCGATGAAAACCCACAAGCCATGCGAATGATAAACCACCAGCAAAGATGGTCGCTGAATGTTTGGGGAGGCATACTTGGACGACACCTTTTGGGTCCTTATTTCATCGAGGGGCACCTGAACGACAAGTTATTTGAGGTTCCTTCGCGACAACTTTGATGATCTCTTGGAAAATGTCCCTCTAGCCGCTCTTCGACAGATAGTTTTCCAGCACGATGGAGCTCCTGAACATAATAGCTGTGTCGTTCGGGAATTTCTCGATGAAACGTTTCCGGACTCCTGGATTGGTCGTGGGGGTCCTGTGAGTTGGCCGCCAAGATCACCAGACCTCACTCCCCTTGACTTCTTCCTTTGGGGCCATATCAAAGACGAGGTTTACAGGACGGTACCAACTACTGTCGAGGATATGAGGGAGAGAATCCGCGCGGCTTTCCGCCAGAAGTCCTTAGGGCAGTGTCTAGAGCCTGTGAGTCGAAGTTGCGGTTATGCCTCCAGCAGGAAGGTCGTCATTTCGAACATTTAGTTTAAGTTGTTAAATTTTCTTTATCTGCATTTTTCATATCATGTTGAATAAATAGGTATATACTATTATGTTGACCGTATTTGTGTATTTGTTTTCTCATGGCACACTTGGGAACGGAAAACGTTTCCCGACATTTGCGATGAAATTCCTTTTTTCTCCGAAATTTTGTTATGCAATGTGTAATTTTTTTTACACCAATGAAAAATTTAGAGTTTTGGCTGTACAACGCCGTAATTTTTTTAGGGGGGTGCCATTTGAAATTTTCGGAAAAAATGACAACATGCGAGGATCAATCAAAAATTATTTTTTTTCCATAAATTACCCGAAAAAAAATTATTTGAAGGTATACGAGGTCTTAACCTGTACCTCAATTCAAAATTTAGGCGCCGGCGTCAATTAGTTTCTCAACAAAAAAATCTCAAAAATGGGGCGCAATTTTGAAAGAAGGGGTTATAACAGCGAAACCGCTAAAGTGAAGGATATAACATGTTAGATAAAAAAATAAGTACTCGTCGAGCACTTTCCAAATCTGCAATAAAAAATAGGGCATTCCATTAAAAAAAACATAAATTTGGTACGCCACTGGAGTACGGCACGCCACTGATGATTATAAATATTTTTGAAACATAGCGACGGTAACTATGCACCACTTTGTTCTAAGGTTTTTGTCAATAGCTTTTATCGTAAAGGAGCTATGGTCCGAGGCGTCTTAAGTGCCACACCCGGTATAGGTATACAAGATCTTTATTTAGACAATATATTTACAAAGATACAAAATGAACATGAATTTTAGAAATGTATTAATTTGTCTGAACCATCGCTCTTTCTGCCCTGTCTTGAATCTACTTTATGTGCTAATGAATGATCGAAATTACCAGCTAGCTAAAGTGTCCAGTTGATCCGTACTAATGAATTGCAGAAATGGAGGATGTTTGTATTTAGATGGGATATTGGGGTTCGGGGGAACCCCTTTTAGCATTCCAATACGAGCTTATCTTCTGCTTTTTCTTTTTGTACTTAAGGCTGTTCGACCCGTTCATAAAATGAAGCGTTTTTGGCACTCGGCTCTATACTGATAGTGGTGTGATGGAAAAAATTTAAGTAATAATATTTTACACAGGGTTACATAAAGGATGAATGTAGGTTACTAAAGAATTACATTTTTTATAAGTAATTCTGAAAATGTGTAATTTAGTGTTGAAAAAAAGGCATTTTCAACATTAAATAAAATGTAAATAAAAGCTGAAAATTCAAAATGTTTTACTACAGTGACACAGATTGATTCTTTGGTAATAAAATCCATTGAACCAAATTAGTTTTTCTTGAAAAATTTCAGTCGATTTTTCAGCATTTCGCGTATTTTAAGTTTCTTTTCGATTTTAAAAATAATCTACTATATGTTACGTAGTTTAAGCAAATGCCCTACCATTATAAATATAGTTTCGATGTACATGTAATCGCAATAATTCACATCAACAAATGAAATAATAGTATAAAATTGTAAGTAACTGTTAGGAATTGGCATACATTTATAACGAAAAAAAAAAATACGCCTGTGTGCTGAACTCCGATTTTCATCGGGGTACCTGCTGACTGTCCCGAAGATATCTTCCAGACAAAATCATCAAAATTTTCAACTGTCAACATGTCTATTTTTATTCTCTGCTGGACCGATTAAATTCACCCGTCTTTGGACAAGGACTGCAATTGGGAAAGTGGACATTTGGTCGCCAGATGATTTTCTGTGAATTTCTAAAAAGTGCGTTCGCACTGGTGCCGAATGCAAAGTACTGCAGTTAGTACCCCATGGCGCCCTACTTCTTAAAAGCTGTATTACGAAGTTACAATTCATGTAAATATTTTGTAAATTGTTAGTATTAACTCAGATTTATACTGAGACAGAGTTTTAAATATACACAGTTATTATTGTATGTACAGGGTGGGCAAAATTCGGTGTTTGTATAGGGGATCTCGATAATTATAATAGATAGAAGATATCGGAATTCTGATAAGGCTATTTTTATTTTTTTAAGTGCTTGAACAACATATAACTTTCATTATTGTCAAATTATAAACAACTGAGATATTTCAATATATCTAAAATGGAAACAATTGACTTTTTGGCTATAACTCGAAAACAAATGGAGATAAATAAATTTAGTTTTCATCATTGAGTTTTTCTCAAAAAAAGAGATCGAGAATGCGCTATCCGTTTTTCTCTATCTATTATAGGTATCGAGATCCCCATAGAACTGTCGAATTTTGCCCACCCTGTAACGTGATTTTTTTCGTCCGATTGCCATAACCAAGTACCCTTGCAAAGGACACAGTGTCCAGGATGAGCGATTTAAATTATTACCGTCGAGGTAATAAATGCCGACTTTATTTATCCGCAAGACGAAAAACTAGCAAACAGTTTCCACTAGGTATTCTATTTGTTTAAATAATGCAATTTCAAATAAACTGGCTCAAGAATTACCTGCATAATTTTTTGCCAAACTGCCTTACAATAAAAAAATGGTCATGTGGCCATCATGTTACTTTCTCCGACTTTATGGTATCATAGCCATTTATATGTACGTTTTCATGGTTTATTTTAAATTGAAATAATATTTTAAATTTACATCGAGCGTTGTGTAAACTCGGATGAAACTGACGTTTAAAACGTCAAAATTATGAAAGGTGGAAAAATTATACTTCAAATTCAAAAACTCGAGATTAAAAAAATATATATTTTTTAGAAGTTGTTCATTTTGGCATTCTCTACAGTTATTATTGACATAAATTTGCTGTAACTATTATCGTTTCATAATTATAAACCAAAAATTAAAAAAATAATAATAATTTTTTTCTCGAATAGCAATGATTTTATGAAAAATATTTTCAAGCAGAAGATGTTCATTTCTTTGTTGTCTTTAATGTTTGTTTAAATGTTTTTGTGATATTTTTCATATTAAGGAAAATATTGGCAAAAACAAACAAAAAACAGTTAAGGTAAACACCCACTTCCGGTGTACGAAATTTTACCAAAAGCTTTTCAGTTCTTCAGATTATCAAATAAGATCTTTGTTCAAAGTTTCATATCAATTGCTCCATTAGTTTTTGAGATACAGTGCACACATACATACACACACACATACAGACACCATTTTTTTTTTCCAGAAATTGTTGAAATGGTATCTAGGGACCCCAAAACGGATATTTCCGTAAAAAAAAATTTTGAAAAAAAATCACGATCACAATACTTTCTCATACTTCGTAACGGAGAAAGTAAGAATGGTACTATCTAGGGATGGGCGATATTTCACGTACTTGTAATTTTTCACTGACATTGAAAAATCACAGGTCGTTACTGTTACAAATAGACAAATTTCACCGTGAGTGTGACTGTGATTGCGACTATTACTTAAACCGCGATTTGTTATTTAAAATCTCATCTGTTACTCAAACTTTGATTGCTACTTAAAACGTGATCGCTATTTAAAATTACAAAGTTACCCAAACAGTGATTGTTAATTAAACTGTGATTCTTACGTAAACAGTGATTTCTACTTAAATTATGATCGATGATTGTAAGAAGACAATATTTCTATAGATATGTAGCATTTCTAAATATTATTTTTTATATTTTTTTATATTTTATACTTCCATGTTGCTCTAGATTTTAAAGAGAATGCTCTTATGCTCATGTTCAAAATTACGATTTTCATGAAATGAACAATAAAATAAAAACAACTGCTACAAATACGAAACTTCCCAAATTTACTAAGAAAAAATAATAATTTTGAAATAATACCACGAAACCAATTTTCAACTTACAAATTCCTTGAACTGAAAAAATAAATAAAAACAATTGCTAAAAATCTGCAACTTTCTAAATTTACTCAAAATATACTAGAGGTTTCTGCAAAAAAATACCCCTCGACGTTATTTATTTAATTTAAAAATAATCCCTCGAGATCAGAGCAAATCGTCATTCTAGGGACACACCTCTTCAGAGGTAAAACAAAAATAGAAAAACAATTATGACGTTTGTGTAGTGGGTACAGGCGAACGATTGTACCAGTTGCACCGCGTGCCGTGTGGGTTCGAATCCCAGCCCGAGCGAAAGATTTCGGGGCCGCGGAATATTCGCTAGGGACCGTGGTCGTTGTAATGTGTCTTTTATTGTTCATTTAATTTATAATATTTCTATAAAACAAGGGTTGTGGCAGATTCACTCTCCCTAACCCGCAGTTCCATCCACGTCCTTCCTTAAAAAAATATATATTAGGTACTTGAAACTGTCCACAATGACTAAAAATGTATTCCACTTTATGATTCTGCAAAAATCTTCAATGCTTCTCCACTAGATTTTAAAATAACTCCCCGAGAACAAACCAAATCGTTATTCTGAAGATGAGCTTTTTCTGAGGCAACGCAGACATATAAAAACATTTGCGATATCCTTGGAAGTATTTAGATTTACCCAAAATACATTGCAATTTACGATTCCGCAAAAATGTAGAAATGCTTCACTAATTTTTGAAATAATCACCAGAGACGCTGAAACACCTCTGGTCAATAGTTTGTTGAGGTCATTTGTAAACGTGTCTCAATAAATATATTGTCTCTCTCTTTCACCCGAGAAAAAAATCGTCATTATGAACATGCGTCTTTTCTGAAGCAAAACAACAATGGAAAAACAATTGTCACATACTTTCCAAATTTACTCAAAATATATTCTACTTTAGGATTCTACAAAAATTTCCAAATGCTTCTTAACCAGATTTGAAAATAATCTCCCAATAATAGAGCAAATCGTCATTCTATAGTTGTTACATAGTTGTTTTTTCTTTTCTTTTCTTGGGTCCATTTAAAAAAAGACTTGCTACTTGTATTAAGGGGTGAGGTACACCTGCAGCTTGATTACAACTGCTGACTAACTTGATAAATGTACAGTAGTTCAACCTGGTTTCTCTACTCAACTAAGGATGGTACAACTTGTGAATTTGTTGGTCAGGTCCGAACAGTTCCAGGTGCAGACGCATACCTGTTCCAAGCAACCTGAGTTTTTTGTTTTTTGTTGGAAATTGGCGATAATTGTGTGTATCCAAAATACACATTTGTAGTGTTTTATTGTGTTATTTCCACTTGACGTTTGAAGAAAGTTCAACAAGTGAGACAGAACAAATAAGTAATGATTCAAATCACCTCTAAGGACCTCAAAACGAATATATCCCTAAAGTATAATTCCAATACTTTCTCGTACTTCGTAACTGAGAAAGTAAAAATATGTTAGGGTCAATCCATATCAAATCTACCAATGATGGTCGATGACAAAAGTTATTTATTTTTTATTTTTTCACCTATGTTTGTACTATATTCAGAGAGTTGAAAACAGGTATGCATTAATTTTTCAGATGTTAATTTTTTTTGTGAGTGGCCATTATGTATTGGTGGGTCAGCCTATTTTGCATATTACAGAGGTTTGCGTCAAACTCTGTAGCTCTTCGGTTTTTAGAGATATTTGGTTCAAACAAAAACCATGTTAAAAAGCACAAAATGTATAATATTTCCCATTCAGTATATACAGGCCTCTACTTAATTGTAAATTAGCAAAAAATTGGTAAATGTTAACGTTTCAAAATTAAAATCTCTTTTAAAATTACAAATGTTATAGAATAACTAGAGTTGTAAGTAGCAAATTACGCGCAAGTAAAAGATATTATCGCAAAGTGGCGAGTACCGTAATTTCACGGGCGCGTAATTGCGTTACAACTCGCGTTATGTACTATACTTTACCTTCGATCTTACATTTATTCGCTTAAACTAAAGACATATTGAAACTGAATCTTGTCAGAGTAACGTTTAAATTTGTATTAAATTGCCGGTAAGGGCAATGTAGAACGACTACCAATTAAACAAACGAATTACCGTTCGAACAATTTTCCGTCGAATAATATATTATCCAATACATTGATTGAACAGATTTAGGGATACGGAATGTTGTACTCGTTCTGAAGTGTTAAGCTGCTAAAATACCATTGTGAAAGAAGTACCGATAAGGCATGGCGAGGAGTTTATTGTGTCGGTTATTGTTTTAACCAATATGTTGTAATCTGAAGTTTAAATGTCACTGTCACTTTTGATATTTAAAGACGAACAGACGAATGATGGGACTCGGCGGACGTTCATTGTAATTGGCTAATAAGTATACCGAGTGTCTGGGATAAGGGGCGAACATAGGGACTTAACATGTAAAATTAAATATGTCTAATTATTAGCTCCCCTATTCATTTTAGAGAAAAATTGTAAAGGAATATTTTTTAGAGAATTAAAAATTGTAAATGAATCATCGATTTAATTTACGTTTGTACTAGAATACACCTCAGAAATAATAAAAATAAGTTTAAACCATTTGCCATTTAATAAAAACCCTTGCCATGAGTTTGACAAATGTCATGTCATAGTGAAACTAATTTTGCTAGTCAAATATCAATTCACGCATTATATTTACTATGAACAATAATTTGAGTTGTTCCAATGACGAGAGCGTATTCATTACACAGCCCCACAAAAAAAAAAATCCGGATCTCTAGACCAGACATGTGTATCCTTATGTATTTTTGCCCGCCGAATCCGAATCCGAGGTCAGAAAAAGCCCTACACTCCAGGAATTGGCCCCAGAGGCCGAAAATGGCCGCTGAAAGGTGCGAAACGGGAATTCCGGCATGACGGATGCTCAGGGCAGGTTGAGATTGCATTCTCAAGGCAAAGTCAAATTAGTGGCTAACGGAGGTTAGATCCAACAGGCATCGCGGCCCCTGAGGCCGGAAAATGGGCCCTTGGGGGCCGAAAAATCGAGATTTTCACGTCGTCATCACGGCACTCAAATTTCTATGGACTCTAAAACTCAGGAAGCACTGGCAATGTAGCAACATTTTGAGGCCCATTGTAATTCATGCCCCGGCCCAGAAAATGGACCCTTAGGACCAGAAAATCGAAATACCATGCCGGCATCCCGGGGCTCGGGTTTCTACGGACTTTTAAACTTGAGAAACACCCAAGATGGTGGAACGGTTCAAAGCCCATCGGAAGTCATGCCCAGGGCCCGGAAAATTGGAGCTCGGTGGCCGGAAATCGAGATCCCTACGTCTGAATCACGGTACTCGAATTTCCATGGAGTTTCAAACACCAGAAATGCAAACGATGGTGGGACAGTCCGAGGCCCATTGAAATTCATGCCGCTCTGGTGTCGAGGAGGAACATTTTTTCCCCCCATATTTTGTTAATATTTTTCTGTTATTTGTCTTGTTGTTATTGTTATGATCGGACCTGTTATTCAACTACTGGAAGTGCTTGTGGGTGACTGGTTATACCTGCAACCAGTACTCTCACATGCTGCTGTGAGCTTGCTCTGCCGATGTAGTTTGAATTGCAGGCTTCCAGAAGCCAACCCTTTCGAGCCCTGATCAGGAAGTGCGCCATGAATGAGACTGTCGGAGGTCTCATCGCTCCGAGTGGGTGCCGGTTCGTCCGTGTATTCCGGAACTGGTTAAATGTAGGTTGGGCCTCAGGGAACTGGGGTAGGATAACCATCCGAGGGTATACCCGTTCCCAACTATACAGCACGCTCCTTGCCGCACGATGCGTTGGTAAAATAAAAATATGTCATCCTCAGGTACAAAAAATAGCAAAAGTGTTGGTCTTGCACAACCAGGTCCTAGTTCTTCTGGCACCACAATCCCAAAAAAATGTAAAAATAATCCCGAACATTTCTGTTTTATGTGTGGACAGTTGGTCTTCCAGTCAACTCAACATAAACTCACCCCCAATATGAAAAATATCTATGAAACGCTCTTCAAACTGGAAATCCCTCACGATCCAGAATGGTGGATACCAAGCTTGCTGTGTAACTCTTGCCATCTCTCACTGAATCATTGGAAAAACAAAGAAGGATATGTTATGCAAATGAAAACACCAATGAGATGGAGAAAACCTCGAGCAAACCATGCCAACTGTTATTTCTGTCGTTGTATTGGTATTGGGTATAAATCAGAAAAACAGGGGTAATGCGATCTATGGCACTGTCGACAGTGTGACTATTCCAACGTTTGCCAATAAGCCACGTGCCAAGTCACAGGTTGGTCAAGTGGAAAGTATAGACCTTGGTGAGGAAGTAGAGCCTGAACCGGTTGTCGAAGAAAGTGATGATGAAGCACAACCAACGACAATACAACCTAGGCTGTATACTCAGGACCGTCTAAGCGACTTGGTGCGAGATCTTGGATTGGATAAGGATAGAGCAGAGTTATTAGCATCGAGATTCAAAGAAGATAAACTCCTAGCACCCAAGACAAAAGTGACAATGTATCGGACCAGAGAAAAAGACTTCCTGAAGTTTTTTAGGGAAGAGAATTCCCTGGTATATTGTTCTAACATCGAGGGATTAATGTCTGAAATGAAAGTGAATTGTTATAAAGATGATGAATGGAGATTGTTCATCGATGCCAGTAAGAGGAGTTTGAAGGCGGTTTTGCTGAACAATAAGAACGTGTATGTCTCAAATCCGGTTGGACATTCCGTGAAACACCGTGAATCCTATGACACCTTCAAATATTTGCTTGACAAGTTAAATTACAATCAACATAATTGGGCTATTTGTGGAGATCTGAAAATGATCACAATACTTCTTGGTCAGCAATCAGGTTACACAAAATTACCGTGTTTCCTGTGTTTATGGGATAGCCGAGCGGATGATCGTCATTATATTGTCAAGGACTGGCCCCAACGGGAAGAATGGGTCCTCGGGAAAAATAACATCCTCTTCAAGGCTTTAGTGGATCGCCACAAGATTTTGCTGCCACCGCTTCATATCAAATTAGGCATGATGAAGCAATTTATCAAAGCCCTGAATAAAGAAGGCAAGTGTTTTCAGTACCTTTGTGAGAAATTCCCTCAAATTTCGACCGAAAAATTGAAGGCAGGAATCTTTGATGGTCCACAGATTCGCACAGCCATGAAAGATGCTGATTTTGTGAAAGTGATGAATCCTCGGGAAAAAAAGGCTTGGTTAGACTTCAAGAGTCTTATCGAAAACTTTTTGGGTAATAAGAAGTCTGAGGATTACGAGCAACTTGTAGAAAATTTTTTGAAGAGTTTCAAAGATTTGGGATGCAGAATGAGTCTGAAGCTCCATTTTTTGCACTCACATCTAGACTATTTCCCGGAAAATTTAGGCGATTGTAGCGATGAGCAAGGGGAAAGATTCCACCAAGATATCTCCGAGATGGAGAAACGATACCAAGGCAGGTGGGATGTCCATATGATGGCTGATTACTGTTGGTCATTAAAAAGGGACACGCAAGACCACCATGATCGCCAGCCAGTGAGAAGATCCTTTGAGGATAAAGCAATAAGGTACCACAAAAAAAGGGAATAGATCTGTTTTATGTTATTTATCAAATTTTTATCATTGAATTTATTTTTCATAAATTCAGTTTTTATTAAATTTATTTTTTTTTGTAAATTTATTTTTTACCAAACTTTTCTTTAGTGAATTTATTTTTATTGAATTCATTTTTGATCGCATTTATTTTTAGTGGATTTATTTTTTATAAAATTTGTTTTTTTACAAAAAAATTTTAATTAATTTATTTTTGACATTTTTCTCAGTAATTTTGGATTCTCGATTTCCGGCCCTTCAGGCCCATTTTCTGGGCCCCGGGCATAAATTCAAATGAGCCACGAATTGTTCCAACATCGTCAGTGTTTCCTGAGTTTGAAAGTCCATAGAAACTTGAGTGCCGTGATGACGACGTGGAAATCTTGATTTTCCGGCCCTGAGGGCGCGGTTTCCGGACCCTGGCACAGTGGTCCCACTATAGGTTATAGCCTGAATATTTTCATGTTTAAATTAAGACGTCATACTTCGTTCAGCATGTTATCAATATGCATACTAAATGGAGGTATAAAAAAAATCTTGATACGTGCATAAATTCAGTTCTTGTTGACATCCTAAGTAGACGCATCTCGTCAATACTCCGTTGTGTTATCGGTGCGCTAATTTTCACTTGCTTGACAACGGCCAAATACTCTGAATTTATTAATTTGTGCAAGTGTTGTTGTAATGGAATTTGAAAATGAAGGTATGTACAATTTTTTAAACACATTTTTATATAAAATATAATCTTCTACATAGAGTTACAAGAGCGCTACGCCTCTTCATATTTTTTGTTTAGTTTACAGTTTTATTAAAATTCATCTAAACTTTTAACTACTTTACGCAGCAATCCGCGAAATGATAAGCACTTCTTATTGTTCAATAAAGTGTGTACTTTTAGAAGATACAAGCGATTATCTGCGTAAATTTGTGCAAGTGTCTCATTTATGTGTTCTAAGCTATAGTAGCATTTCCTTAGCACACCTTAATTTAAAAAATGGTGATGTGGCCATCATGCTACTTTCTCCTACTTGATGGTATCATAGTCATTTATATTTACGCTTTCATGGTTTATTTTGAATTTAAATCATATTTTAAATGTACATCGAGCGTTTTGTAAACTCGGATAAAACTGACGTTTCAAACGTCAAAATTATGAAAGATGGAAAAATTATACTTCAAATTCAAAAACTCAGTTTACTCAAAAACTAAAAAGATTTCGAAAAAAACTTATTCTTTATAAGTTGTTCATTTTGGTCTAATTATAGAGTATTAGTGTAAACAAATTGTTATTACCTCGTTAGATGTGAATTCCTTATGTGTAATTTTTTGATATGTTTTCATGTCATATCTAGTAATAAAAACGGGTCTTAATAAAGTTATAATAAGACTTTTATTTATTCGTTCTCTTCTTCAATAATGGATTAGTTTTAATTATAACAGCGTACAATTTGAGTCATTATTAAATAGCGTCATCTCTATAACCGCCTTTCTTAGGTGGCGGGACCACTGTGCCTGGGCGTGAATTCCAATCATCCTGGAAGAGGTTCCACCCTCTTTACGCTGCTGCAGTTTGAAGTTACAAGAAAATCCGAGTGCTGCGATCCCGACGTGAAAATCTCGATTTTTTGGCCCCAAGGGCCCATTTTCCGGCCTCAGGGGCCGCGATGCCTGTCGGATCTAACCTCCGTTAGTCACTAATTCGACTTTGCCTTGAGAATGCAATCTCAACCTGCCCTGGGCATTCGTCATGCCGGAATTCCCGTTTCACACCATTCAGCGGCCATTTTCGGCCTCTGGGGCCAATTCCTGGGGTGTAGGGCTTTTTCTGACCTCGGATTCGGATTCGGAGGGCAAAAATACATAAGGATACACATGTCTGGTCTAGAGATCCGGAATTTTTTTTTTTTGTGGGGCTGTGTTATCAAAACATTTTGCAGTGGCGTCAGTTTACTCAGAGTTCGTGACATTACGTGCAAACGGAACAGAAGAAACAACGATGAATTATAAGAAACAGTTTTGGATTTGTTAAATGCTGAACCAACAACTAGCATACGATGCATTGCTCGTGAGTGCAACGTGTCTAAATTCTCTGTACAGAAAATTCTGAAGAAGCATGGTTATCATTCTTAAAAACATCAATGCCATCAGGAGATACTGTTAGTAGATGAAGAAAGGAGGCGTGTATTCTGCGAAATAATGCAGGATCGATCAAATACAGACCATAATGAATGCTAATAATTTACTTCCATATAACAATAAAATAGTAAACATTCAGTTTTTTAATAGAAAGACACTAATTGTTAATTTAAATCAGAGCACCAAATCTCTTGGGATTGCTGAGGACGAGCAACTCACCTGGTGTGAGCATGTTGATTATGTGTGTAGTAAATTAAATACTACTTACTATCCAGTTCTTAAACTAAAACCAATTTTACCACCAGAGTCAATCATAACTCTCTACTACTCATTCAGTAGATATATCCTTATCTCTCCTATAATATACCAGCGTGGGAAAGAAGTCATATTCAAAGGATATTCATAGCCCAGAAAAGAATATTAAGATTAATTTTTAACAAAATTAGATTAGAGACTGTAGTTTATTTTAGGAGAACATCAGACTTATATTAATATGCATTTACATATTTAAAATAGCAACATTTGCTGCGAATTAATAAACTAACTAAAAACTAAAGTAAGCTTAACTTTTTGCAGTCTGTCTGTTTTGTCGAAGAATGCTAGTTCACACTGTACAACGAGCCCAACGTTATTGTTCATAGCAATTACAATGCGTGAATTGATATCTGACTAGAAACATTATTCTCACCATAACATGACATTTGTCAAAGTCATGGCAAGGGTTTTTATTATATGGTACATTGTTCAATTTATTTTTATTATTTCTGAGGTGTATTCTGGTACAAACGTAAATTAAATGGATGATTCATTTACAATTTTTAATTTGCTAAAAAATATTCCTTTACGATTTTTCTCTAAAATGAATAGGGCAGCTTATAATTAGACATATTTAATTTTACATGTTAAATCCCTATGTTCGCCCCTTATCCCACACTCGGTATAATACAGCGATGTACATAAGTTGTAATAATACATGTTACAAATTTAAATACAACATTTTACATTTGTATATGCTCTATATATTCGTAATGGGTAGCTTACGATTGGTGAAAACAGTTAGCCAATTACAAAGTGGGACTAAGTAAAAGATAAAATTAAGGCTCACATCAAAAAAAAAACTGGATATGGTGTCTATAGTGTACTACTTCCCTAAGAAGTTTCAGGTCTGAAAGTTACATCCTTTTTTTAAAGGGTCTTCAAATATTGCAATTTTCCTAAAATCAGAATTAATTTTTGATCTGAAATATCTCAGAAGGG